>OY540820.1:4200000-4711648 GCA_961205875.1 Sialis fuliginosa
GACTAATCTGAAATACAATTGATGCTTTCTGAATTACAATTGATGCTTTCTGAAATTCAATTGACGCTTTCTGAAATACAATTGGAAAAGGTGTAGAGTGTAGAGTGTAGATTGACAGGGGGGCGTCCTCCCCCCCATCCACCGGAGTCGACGCCTATGTTTGTATGTATATTTGAATATTACTTAGTTGAAATAATTTGGAAAGTTACTTGTTGCCGATACAATATTAGTAGGAAGTGATCATATCTAGCTGTTTGGGTCTATGGCGAAATCACACACTGAATCTGAAATATATTATGTAAACTCGTAGCCTACGGCCTAGAATTGATTACATTTCGAATCGTAATGTTTTATCAGAATTTTTTAAACATCTTCAAGATTTCTTTTTGTCCGTGTGATACATCTTCAATCATATTGTTATAAGAATGTAGCTGCTTTGAAAATGATTTAATTGACGAGTTAAATTACCAAAATATAGTAAAATCCTAAAATATTTATGTTTTTATGTAGATTTATACATGTATGAATAATATTAATCAGGTAGCTTTTTTTGCTCTCAACGATATTTACATATCGTCAAAATGACAAATATGCCCCCCTCCCTTATTTTTTTTTATTATAAAAAAATAAAAATAAACATACATTGTACAAGAATATTTTTTAAGCAATATCGAATATTTGAATATTACTATTTATATAATGTAAATGTTTTGTAGAATATATTAAATTGCAAATCATTGTACTACATTAAAATATT
Source organism: Sialis fuliginosa (assembly GCA_961205875.1). NCBI lineage: Eukaryota > Metazoa > Arthropoda > Insecta > Megaloptera > Sialidae > Sialis > Sialis fuliginosa. The sequence continues at coordinate 4,200,758 of OY540820.1, forward strand.
GTTTGACAATGAACTAAATTAATAATTTTAAAAGTCACTGCCATCTTTCACTCTAACTATTTCAACCTTTGGATATTCATTAATTTTTATAATATGTATTTAAAATTATCTTAATCAAAAATTAGCGTTCTAAAAATTATTTTTTAGAATGTTTAAAAGTAGATAAATGTAGATACATTTTAGTTTCGATTCTTAAATTCAGACGAGACGAGACTCACTTAACTATCGTCTCGTTCCGTATATAAGTAACCCTAGTTGATACATAATACCATATAATACATATACATACATGTTTTTATAATTAATTTCTAATATTTATGTAGAATAGTTTTATTTATTTATTTTATTTTTAACTACAGAACATACGTAAATCAATATAACTGCAGATGCATGCAAATATTAAATTTCTTGTTAACATTACGAAAAACTCGCAAATAAAGAAAAGCTTCATTCAATGTGACCCTTAAGTTTAAATTTCATCCTAGAGGTTGGTAAAAAAAATCAAAATAAATTATCAAAATTCAGCCTTTAATAATTAAGTAATTAAAAGTTAAACCTTTTATAATAAATTATGGATAGTATAAATAATACTTCCATGGAGTATTACAATTGGTAATTATGAAAGATAATAATTGTTTCAATGTATTAAATGATTTTTTTTTTAATAATTACAAAATGCTTTCTTGTGGATTCTATATGTTTTATGATAAATTTGTATTGGGCTTTTTTACAAAAAAAATGTATTTATTCCGAATTTTTATTATTTTATATCGTAATATTTTTATGTTTGGTGTTATATTTTAAATAATTAATAAGGATCTAATTTAATGTGGAAAAACTTATATTTGAAACATTTTTCAATCCAAAGCGATTTATTTTCAAGTAACAAAAAACTTATAAATTTTATTTGTAAGTTTACATTACACCTTGTAATTTAAAACAACATTCTTTCTTATATACATTTTATCTAAATTAATTTCTCGTAAATTTAAAATCTCGCATTCATTTGCAAAAAATCGCCATGGGTTAAAAATGTTTCGAACAAAAGTATCTTAATTTTTTTTCACGTATCAGATTCTTAAAACAAAAAAAAATAGATTCTCTTTAAAAAAAAAAACTATAACTAACATTTGCAAATAAAAAATAAAAATATCACGATATTGCACCCTACAGAATGAGTAACTTTTAATTTTAAAAGTTTTTCTGCAAGCAGCTTAATTTACGAGAAAAAAAATTATAACGTTTTATTTTGAACAGCCGGTATATACAGTATAGAATTTATATGTATTAGAAATTACACTGAATTCCCTATGTCCCCTAGTTAAATTCTATATGTATAGAATTATAAAAAAATATGGAGTTCTACAACAACAAAAACTTACCTTAATATCTAGCAGAAAAATATGAAACCATACACACACACTTATGTTTTATTAAGAACTGATTCTTTCTTTCATATTAGAACTGTTTTGGAAGTTTTGAATGTAAGCCCCGCCCCACTAACTGAACAAGAATTAATGAAATAAAAGTGGGAACATAGTACGTTTGTCGAACTAGAGTGAAAAGGAAAGTGTTATTAGCAGGTAAAGCAGAGGTTCATAAAATTTTTATACTTAATTTATAATAATTTGTATTCTTGTTGTATGCGGTCTATTTTTGTTTATTTATATGTGATATTATGGCGGTAATATCCGGTAACGAACCTATTGAGGGAGGGTTACACACTAGATTCATATAAATCTGTAGGTTCTGAGTCTATTCGGGAAGAGTCATTATAGTAGAGGGAATAGAGACAAAAAAAGTGATGAATAGTGATGCATTCGGGAAGTTGGATTTTTTTGGATTTTCTCTTTATATATTCCAAGATTAGTTGAAAATAAAAAAATTGGGAAAATCGGCCATGTGCGTTCCGAGAAAATTGCATAATTGTGCATATTTGATACATTTCGAGTGTGTCGCTACACTGTTTTTGAAATATCTCCGGTTCTATAGGTAGTAGGAAAATAATTTTTTTTTATAAAATACTTATAAGTTAATAGACTAGAGAACTGCATAGGTAGCGTTACTTTTCAAATGCATCCTAACCTAATAAATTAAAAAATTGTCGAAAAACTTTTTTTATCACTAATAATGTAATATTTAACGTAAAAATGAAAGGATTTTTACGAAAAAAAGATAAAATATGTATTTTTATGTTACAAATACGTGATAAAATTTTCAAAAATAAAATTTGATTTTTACACCCACAATCGGCCATTTTTGAAAAAAATGGAAAAGCTCGCCATTTAAAGAGAAAACGTCGTAGGGTAAATTTTTTTTAATTGAACATATGCCAATATCTGTTAAATAAATTAAAATATCGTAAATGATGTATAAACTAATGCTCGATCAAGGCCACGTGCGCGTAATATATGTATGTTTATACTTACTACATTTTAATAGTCTTATTATAGATGTTTTGTAGGTATTTCTAATATTGCATATTTTTTATGTTATTGCAAATGACTTTAATTATTATCTGAGTGTGATTCTACAGGAATTGTGTTTTTTTTTTAGAATTTTATCGCAATAGTTTCTCATTAAATGGCGAGCTTTTCTATTTTTTTCAAAAATGGCCGATTGTGGGTGTAAAAATAAAATTTTATCACGTATTTGTAACATAAAAATACATATTTTCTCTTTTTTTCGTAAAAATCCTTTCATTTGTACGTTAAATATTGCATTATTAGTGATAAAAAAGTTTTTCAACAATTTTTTAATTTTTGAGTTTAGGATGCGTTTGAAAAGTAACGCTATGCCGTTCTATAGTCTATTAACTTATAAGTATTTTATTATTTTTTAAAATTTTCCTACGACGTATAGAAAAAAAACAGTGTAGCGATACACTCGAAATGTATCAAAAATGCACAATTATGCAATTTTCCCGGGACGCACATGGTCAATTTTCCAAAAAATTTTATTTTCAACTAATCTTGGAACATATAAAGACAAAATCCAAATAATCCAACTTCCCGAATGCATCACTTCAAAATGCTAATTTTCCTCTACTATTATTACTACAGTAGTTCGAATCGTAATAGTGCGCAAAAGTTTTTATGATAAAATAAAAATAAAACAGTACTCAAAATGTATTAATTTGGTTTCATATTTAGGTATTTTCAAACTATCTTAAAGAACGCCGTACTGCTAGATTCCCTCCAAAGAAGTGTGGAATAGTAAGTTCGATTAAACAAATATAGCAGTGAATAAAAGCTAATTAGATATCTAGTCGCTGGTAATTACGTATATACAAAATACGATGTATTACAATACATATTCTGTAGGTATGCTTTTTTACTTACAGTACGGTATCTAAGTCACATATGTAATGTCACTTAAGTTAAGTTTAATGATACTTTATTCAGTGGTGTAACTCCATTGACCAAGGTTCAATGCTCCTTTGGTTGTAACCAAAACTGGGCCTCTAATATTTATTTGAACGGTAAAAAAATTTGTAGCATAATAATAGAAATTTTGTATTAATGTTTTTTTATTGGGGGGTTTTAAGTCAATAAAATTATGCATTTATGGTAGCTGGAAGCTACTTTACTGACTTTAATACTACTGTATCTCAAGGTTATAGCCGGGTAAGTATGCAAAACATGCCTTTGCAAAGATTCGACTGATTTTTTTTGGAAGTCACATTCTATTTAACTTTCATCCTGACCAAATATTAGCTTCCAAAAATTTAAAGTTTTCGAAAAATTGTTGTTGATAATCTGTCAATCGAATTTGATGGTATTTATAATATATATAGCACAACGAACGCGACAAACACAAATATCTTTAGTTTCGGAATGTTCACACAATGTTTATTCAGAGTTAAATGTTAATATGGTCAACTGGGGTAAAAGTGAAACGAAATACAAATCTTTCATGTTTTTTGACAGTTAACGATACAAATTCATACTTTAATTTTTTCTACTAGATGCGTTTATGAATAACCATTTAAAATACTTACGTTATTTGAACTGTACGATACAACACGGAAAAGTGAAACAGGCCTCTAACTTCCATAGAATGCGTTACATTGATATTTGCTGGGTAAAAATTAAACAAGCGGTTAAAACTGCATAGGAAACATGTGCGCACCTTGCTAGGTTATGTACCCTGCATGCTAAGAAATATATTAAAAGTTTATGGGAATCACAAAAAAACTCAGAATATGCATGCAAATAATAAATAGTTGTAAATAGAAAATTCATTCTTAATAATATAAAATTTACAATGTGTACTCTTAAGACTGCAGATACATGAACAATAATTGGAACTGGAAGTACTTCTATTATATTCGCACGGTCTACAGTGGATATATCTGTTTTGATTAACTTAAAGTCGCATTTGTTTTTGACACTTTTTAAACACATAACATCTATTTCAGATCCATTTATTTGTAAAACAGTACATACATTTTGATAGTTAACATCTTTTTTGCCGCCTTTGAAAGATGCTAAAATATAATCTCCGACCTTTATTTCAATCTCCGAACTATCCATCTTCACTTCATTTCCAGATTCCAAAGCTACACCAATTAAACTGGCATTAGAATCATCTTCGATATGAATATCTTCGGTTTCTTAGTTACTTTCTTTTTGCGCTCTTGAGATTTTTTTACGGGTAACTTATTTTCTTTACTTGAGGCGTCATTTATAAGTGAAACAAATTCTTCACCTAAGCATGTGTTTCTACTTTTCTAGAATATTATTTGTGTGTGTGTTATGTCCCTACAAACTGTTTCACATTTTCCTCAGCTGTTTTTCATATTTTCCCATATTTCTGTTTCACTTTTTCCCAAATTTTAAAATCATTATCATTAATTTTTATTAAATGGAAAATATTTCTCGAAAAATTAAAAGAAAAGCTACAAAGAAAACTTTGATTTATCTTCTTTCTGGCATATCAATGTGAAATTGTAACTTTAATTAATATCTGAGCTATACATAAAGTTATGCGCAAAGAGTTAAAATTTAATTCACACGTTTTGACATCGACTAACAGGGAAATCTGTAGGGGTGACACATCACTTATTAGGCGATTCATATTTTCAGGTCTCTTTACCAAACCTTTAATGATGATGTCAGTTTTTATAATTCTCCTATAAACAAATTAGTTTTTTAGTTGCAAGCTTGTTTCACTTTTACCCCATTTTTTTGGTGTTTCATATTTACCCCGCTCATAATAATAGGTATAACGTTGATAAAAATTGTTCTAAAAACAACATTTTTGTATAACACTTTATTTCTAAATATATATACATATACATACTATACATAATACATTTTAGCATAAATAGATTATTTTTAATTTGCACAATTTAAGATAAAGCTTATCAAAAATAGTCATTCTTACAATTAGCTCAATATAGTATAGTTGTACTTTTAAACATGAAAACTAAAATAATAATTGTACAGATACATAAACAGTTAATATATCGACAAATAGTATTACTGTCTAATAAATATGAAACTCTCAGGTTTCGTTTTAATTAATAAGTTTAGTTATTTGTCTGAAATACAGGATGAGTCGTATCAGGTCGAACAAACTTGATCTACATTGCAGCTCTTTTACGAAGAATTTACAGACACATGTTCATATAATGCGAGTCACCTGTATATAGTACTAATTATGTCCGATATTATAAAGAAGCTAGCAAATTTGCTAGCTCGCAAACACTCTTAAATGAGATATCAAACAGTTCTCTTGGAGTTTGTTGAAGATTTTGATAAGTTTCGTGCACGAGTTATAGAGTACGTTTACACAACACTTTTATTCCGGTTTAACTATAACCGGTGTAATAAAACCAGGTGTAAAAGTCCGTGTAAACGGCACTTTAAACCCGACATAACTAATCGGGTTTAGTTATGCTATTCCTCTTGGTCTACGGGAATAGCATAACTAAACCGGAATAGAGCAGGAATAAAAATGCGTGTAAACTGCATGGACATAGTTATACCTATTTAGCCAACCTCAAAAAATATAAGTATCTACGGAGTATATGAATTTCATCGTAATGCACATTTGAAAAAGCGTCGTCAGTTAAAATATGGTTAAAACATCTGAGACGAAGTGATGGAAAACAAAAGAAACGTGATTTGTGGGACATAAAAGAAGCGAAATATTTTTGAGATTCCTTGTTGGTACACCATCGAACTTATAGCGTATTTCAAATCGGAATTATAATTTCAGCTGACGTCACTTATTCTCGTATGTGTAAACACCACCACTTGAAACGGTTTTATTACACCGGTTATAGTTAAATCGGAATAAAAGCGCTGTGTAAACGTACTCATAGATAAACACCAACGGTATTAAAACAGTGGTGATATTATGAAAATTATTTTGTACAGTTGAAGTGTCACTGTTCTGAATTCCATAGCTAATCCATAGATAGTAGTACAGAATTAATACCCTATTTGAGAGTGCTTGCAAGCTAGCAAATTTTGCGAGCTCCTTTATAATACCGGACATTAGTTATGTTTTTAAGACTCCGATGCCACTGAAAGACGTGTAAACGTGTATGTCTAAGCTCTTTTTTTGTGTTAGGCGATTTGTATTTGAGTTATAAACCATAGGTTTTGTCTGTTAAAAATTATACTAGAGAAGATTATATGCAGTGGCGTAACCTAACCAGCGAGGGAACTAAAGGGGCTTCCTTTCGCAGTTTTGTTACCATTGAGTGGGTCAGATGGTTGCGTATCATAATATAATACATAATAACATATAAATAAAATATATATTATATGTTAATGAATCCCCCTAAAAAAATTTGTTCCCCTTAAAAAATTCTGGTTACGCCACTGATTGTATCTTGTGTTTCTCGTTTCTCGATTTTAACTTAAATTTCCTGAGAAAATAAAAACATGTATATTTAATATAAACGAATTTTTGAGTTTAATAAGTGGTGGTTTTATTAGCCGGGAATATTTTTTCCACCCCCAAAACGACTAATTATTTAATATTTAAATAGATTAAGCCCTGTAATGTGCAAAATTCACAACTTAAAAAAATAATGATAATTATTTATAAATAAATAATATGTACTTATAAAAATTCTATATGCATAAATTGATAAAAAAATATTTTAATGTTCATAATCATTACTTTTCAATGCATTTCACAAATACAATTTTATTAATATTATAATATTACGATTATTAAACAAGCAAAAAAAAATGTATCAATTTTTTCGTTCAAAAGCATAAACTTTTAACTTCAAATTGTTAAAAAATTTGCGACTTTACCCTATATCTATTAATTATTTAATAATATATTAAACACATTTAAAATGTTTTTGATGATTTCAAATCCGTCAGGGGTTCTTAAACTATACAGGATGAATTATTTTAATCAATCCACTCAAATATTTCAGAGTTTTGAAGCCATAGGCAAATAGTTTCAAACGAAAGCTAATTGTCTATTGGTGAGATATTAACTGACCTTGAGAAGGCGTCCATAAGGTTATTTTAAGGTTAACCTTCGTTTTTAGGGTTCCGTATCTCGAAGCGAAAATCGACGGAACTTATTTTGTTTCTATTAAAATAAGTTTAACCTTAAAATGATCTTTGTAGACCTCTTAAGGTCGGCAATTTCTGTTCCCACAATATTTTTACCATTTTTTTAGATATTTAATTGAATGAATACATAAAAATGATCCACCTGTATATTTTTTCTCTACACATAACATTTCATACATGTTTGAAGACCCCTCTAGGTGAAATATGGAACAAAAATAACATTATGAATCTGGTAACATAAGATTTACAAAAAACACATATGTACATATATAATTTAACTATAAATATTATTGTGCAATTAAAAAAGAATTTCAGTGTCGTTAAAATTAGCGTGTACTGTATTTATTATTAATAATTACATATTTATTTAATAATAATCTAATATATTAGCAAATAGACCCGTTGATATTCATAAAACACTCTTATATTGGTATAAATATGTATATTGTGGATTTCAAAATGCACACTTGAAATTGAAAATAAATAAGGGATCAACATATTGCTAGGAAAAAAAGCAGGACAGTATTTAGAACTGTATTTATGATAAAAATAACGGTACATAAATATACAGAGTAATTCAGGACTGTCGTGTCAAACTTGAACAGTAGATTGAGGAAACAATTTTTGCGAGGGAACTACAGGCTTTTAAAGATTTTACCTAAAATTAGTTTTTATTTAATATCTTGAGCTTGAGAACTGCGATGTTTATTTGTTCACGATTTTTAAACAAAATGATCGATTACACAGGCCGACATCATTTTTGGTGTCTCTACTTAAATAGGTGATTTCGGAGGCTTTTGACGTGCTGAACCCGAATCCGTCACCCGAATTGCTCCATCAGGTCAGGTTTTTGATATAACCTAACCTAAAAGTGTCCAAAATGACAATTTTGGTAATATTTAAGAATTTATTACCAAGTAGGTAATTTTTTTCTAAAGTTTTCGTTCATGGTAAAAAGTAGTACTATCTTTTCTCTTTAAAATAAATTTTTACTTTCTACTGTACGATTTTTTTTCACCGAAATAAACTAGTTTGAAGTTATTGTTATATTTAATGTATAGTAAAGTCCATTGTGTCACTGTGTCTACTCTATTAAGAAAAATAGAATATATTCAAACTAGTATATTTCGGTGACAAAAAATCGTACAGTAAAAAATAAAAATTCGTTTTAAAGAGGAAAGATAGTACTGGACACTTTTAGGTTAGGTTATATCAAAAACCTGACCTGATGGAGCAATTCGGGTGACGGATTCGGGTTCAGCACGTCAAAAGCCTCCGAAATCACTTATTGAAGTAGAGACACCAGTTCAAAAGTATTTTTTGTAGGCCTGTGTTATCATTAAATCACGCTGTAAAACAATTAACTATTTGTAGAATAATATCCAGTAATGGCAGTAATCAAATATATATAAATATATCTAATTTAGTACATTTAATTTAAAAATATTCAACACTGGGGTATTGTTCAAGATTGGTGCCAATACCTTATTATGGCATATTTACCTTGGCGTAATTCTACTCTCTTATCTTCAGGGTTGCCTCCTTTTTAAAACACTAGCGTAGAGATCAGTTAGTGAAAATTTATAATATTTGGTCTCAAATTATAAGACCTCGATTAGATAGATCTATGAGGTACAAGTACAAATCAAAATATTTAACCAGTTTTAATGAGTGAAAAACTTCATATTATAAAAAAAAACATTTTGTATTTCCACGATTTCGTTTGTAAATATTAATTAAATGAATTGAAACAAAAATCGCAGTATATAAGAATATATTTTCTACGCAGTGACGTTTTTAATTTTTTGATTAAAGATTTTTGAATCAAAAAATAAAAAGTAAATTTCGTATTTCCACGATTTTGCTTGTAAAATTTAATTAATTGATTTTATGTTCGTACAAATCATATTCTATTTAGACAAGTTTACGGTAACAGTTTATGTCCATTTTACGTTTTTGGGTAACAAAAAAATTAAAGATGTATTAATCCATGAGTCGAAATTTTATTTAACCCCATTTCGCGTATTCACGTCAATCCCTCGACTGTGCATAAAAAATATAAAAGCATATAAGATAATTATCAAAATATTATGATTTAATCCACAATAAATATACCTTGTGTACATTGAATCATACCTCTACCACTTTTATAATATATATAATGATATAACTATGTTATATTTTGTTTTTCATCTACCATTTTCTCCAACTCTACCAAATCATCACCAATGATATCAGCATCTCCGTATCCCCACACATTATCATGTGACCCGTCCCCTGACCTGGCCGCCCTCCTCGAGACCATGGCCGGAGATACAAACTTCCTGTCGTATGCCCATCCAATTTTCGCGAAAAAGTCGATGAACGCTGTAGAAGGGTTGAATGTGTAGAATCCGAGCTCGGATGTTTTATAGTCCCAGGGGAACACGTGATGGTAGTTATGCCAACCTTCCCCTAGAGCGGCTATTGCTACAGCTATGTTTTCTGCTGGACTTATGAATCTGAAAAATGATTAAGATAATAATCGCAATGTCTCAATAAAACAAACAGAGATGTTTAATATGAAAAGTATTGTAATAAGAGAGAGGGGATAGTTTGTATAATTAAATAATTGTATTTCAGAAAGCGTCAAATGAATTTCAGAATAGTCAATTGTATTTTAGAAAGTAAACAATTGTATTTCAGATTAGTCAATAGGCATGATGCCAAATTTAAAAAAAACTATTTTATGATGATTTTACGTGTCTCCTATTACCAAAAAAATACTTATTTCTGCAGAAAATAAAGGTTTAATCACAAAAATTGACTCTTTTAAAACTAATTTTGAATTTGACGCCAAAACGCTCTCAGGTGTAATGGCGCATTTTTGATGTCACGCCTATGTAAAGACTCCTTGTCAACAATAATAAATCCTTGTTCCATCGCCAACGTTTCTTGGTTTTAGTTTTGGTAACACAAAACTGAGCAAATTGATAATTTAAAACCACAAAATAATTTATAAACAGTGCAGATATTAATAAAACAAAAATGATGTTTACCTAACCGTGACGTCATCCACTCTGACTCTCTGACTGGTGTTTTATCTAACATGGCGGATTGCTGTGTTTTGCGTTTTTATTTTAACAAAAATCATATTAATCTCGCTATTAATATAAAAATAAATACATTTTTTAGAATCTTTTTAACTTATTTCATTATTTAAAATCATCATTTTTGTGATACTTTATTACTAGCATCATGCCTATTGTATTTAAGAAAGTATCAATTGTATTTCAGAAAGCATCAGTTGTAATTCAGAAAGCGTCAATTGTATTTCAGAAAGCATCAATTGTATTTCAGAATTTTAATAAATTTATGTATTTTACATATTTACGGAGATAATACATTATTATATTACTAAAACCTGGTGACATATTTTTCTGCTCCATCTAAGCAGTAGGCAGACTTATGAAAATCGTTTATTCATGTGTTGTACATTATAGGAAAAATAGTTTCAACCCCTATACCCGGGGATAAAGGGGTTTAATTTCTTAGTGAACATGTAAAGAAAATGTGCATTTTTGCCCCATGTGAGCACTTATAATCAATCCACGCACAAAGTTGTCACTTTTTGAACCAACAAAACTGTGTTACATTGAAAAAGTGACCCACTAATTATGACAACCAGTTTATAATATCCTATGGTTTCGTCAATGGAATTTTTTATCTCAATTAAGGTTTGTTGTTTTACAAATAATTATTAATTTAATATTGACAAAAAAATTGTGCTTATTTGAGACGTAATGACTTAACGTTCAACAGAAAGTTTTAGCCTTTTAAGTTTTTTTTTCAATTATACAATGTTATTACTTACAATTTCTATATTCTGAAATACAATTGACGTTTTGCTGAAATACAATTGATGCTTTTTGAAGTACAATTGATGCTTTCTGAAATACAATTGACGTTTTTCTGAAATACAATTGACGTTTTGCTGAAATACAATTGACTAATCTGAAATACAATTGATGCTTTCTGAAATTTAATTGACGCTTTCTGAAATACAATTTGAAAAAGTGTAGTATTTATAGATCCAAGAAACTTGTTGCCATCATTGAAGGGTTTAAGTGTTTCAATATATATAATTTATACTTACTTATCGTACGGCTTGTTACCCCACATATGTGCAACACTGTTAACGACGAAGGCAATGTTGAGTGTGAAGCAAAATCTAAAGTTGAAGTTAATGAAAAATGAATTCCATAGCGTCTCGTTCCAATAGTAGTACGGCACAAACACGGGTAGAGCGATTACCAGCAAAGCGAATAGGGGAATGTAAAGCCTATGGAATAAATATATTCATTAAAAATAATATAGTCTTATTGATGTAATACAAATTAAATAATTTGATTAGGTATAAATTTGCAATTGATATTTTCTAATAAATAAAACAGCCAAGTGCGTGTTGGGCACGCACATGATAGGTTTCCGAAGTCATTACGATTTATAAACAAGAGTTATTTCAACGGACGCTCTCATTACGACATTTGAAATGCAAATATATCGTGACTGAAGGGTTAAAATCAAAAGGTCATATAACATTTTTTGTTGCATTTTAGGATATTTATCCAAGGGTGTGCTGCCAAACATGTAACAACCGGCTCGCTATAAAAAAAACTGCCTGGGGGACAAAGAACCCCCTATCTCGCATAGAGAACAAATCTACGAATTAGAGAACATATGAGGTAGTGAGTTATTATGAAATAATGCCGAAAATTCTTTCAAAATCCACTGACATCTCGATTTTTTTTTTAAATGGAACGAACGAGTTTTGAAACTTACCGCCTCATATTTACAAATTAAAAAAAAACACCTAAATCGAATATGTGGTTCTTGAATTATAAGCGCATAAATGGATAGATAGACAGAAAGACGTTGAGCTCTATAATACGAGTACATATTATTATGGATGAGACTTGCAATTTTACAATGGCTGCGGATATAATGCACAATTGCCTAAAAAAGCATTAAAAATAGAACGAATTTACATTTAAAGCTATTTTTTTATTCTTAAATCTTTAGGAACACACTAAAAACGATTGGCAGAACTGAGGAAAAGAGCAAAACACGGTATGTAGTAAAAAGGCTTTATTGGTAGAGCGTGGAGCCGAATCGAAACCAAGAGATGCCGAGTGAAAATGAAAACATAAAAATGTTCTGAAGTTTTGTTCGCGGAATAATTTAACAACCGGATCGCCGATTTTCAAAAATCTTAACAACCGGCTCGCGCGAGCCGGCTGCAGCACACCCCTGGACCTATCTAAAGATACCCCACTCAATGGGATAAGTGAAATAAAAATTGAATTTATTTTTCAGTCTATTGGAAGGGGGTCCAAAATAATTTGGCACCGTTCGTTATAATTTTCAGTAGAAATACTAATTAAAAGCTATATTCTCGAATTTTTATTTTGATAGTTTAGAAAAAAAGGGGGTGGATGATCTGATAACGACATTTAAATGCAAATATATCGTGACTGAAGGGTTAAAATCAAAAGTCCATTTTACATTTTTTGTTTCATTTTAAGAGACCTATCTAATGACACTCCACTCAATGGGGTAAGTGAAAAAAAAATGTGACTTCACTTTTCAGTCTATGGAAAGGGGGTCCAAAAATTGTTTTTTCAAAAATCTTATCATTTCTGTTTTTGTGTTATCAGTCTTCGTCCGTATACCAAATTTCATCTTAATCGGCTTAAAATTTTTGAGGACGGACGGACATGGCGAAACTATAAGGTTTCCTAGTTTTCTACGGAAACCTAAAAATGATTGTGTGTAGTTACCTTTTCTGCCACATGACTATGGGATCCGCTTGCAAATCGCTCATGTCGACCACAGCTCTTTTGACGACCACATCTGGATGAGGGGTGACAAATAACCATCCAACGTGAGCGAAGAAGAAACCCCTTTTAGCGTTGTGAGGATCAGCGTCTGTCTCACTGTATTTGTGGTGGACTCTGTGATCTAGCGCCCACGTATACACATCCCTCTAGAATAAAAAATAATTAAATATTATTGTTATTATACCCTGCAACGTTAGTCGGCCCCCTATTAGAAGCACCTTTAAGTTTTCTTCAAAACAAGAATAAATTCAGTTATTGATTTCGACTCACCTGTCCAGTAATAGTGAAAAGGAAAATTAACAGCAACCTGAGCGGCCATTTTGCCTTGTAAGCTTTGTGAGACCATAGTCGGTGAGCTCCTGCTGTTATTCCAAAACCCGTTGTGTAAACTGTTCCAAGAGCTAAAACAAACCATTGGATAATAAATGTTGTAGATAATGTCAATTGATAACTCAATCTTCATTACGACGAACTGTTTTTAAATACAAATAAAATTACAGCAATATTGGTGCATATACATTATACAGTCATCCGTCTATTTACGCGGTTAATTGGTTCCATGAAAAAAACGCTTAAATGGAGCAATAGAAAACCGTGTAAAAATAGGTTTCTATTCCATATTCTCAATATGTTACTCTTGAGATATAATTTTTTTAAATAAAATATAACAGGTTTTTGATTAACTAAAGTATCTTAAAAAATAGCATCTTATTGTTAATGTTTACTCAAAATCAGTCAAAATTTTAACCACTTGTGTTTACTATAAATTGACACAAATAATAGGTTACGGAATAAATCCACATAACTTATGAACCACTGAACCGATGTTTTGCTTAGTGGCCTTTGGGTATTATAATGCGGCCCTGATCACATTTGTGTTTCTATTTATCTCTCTATCATACATACATACATACGGATGTACACCTAGTACATACATATATATTAGGTACATATGTAGAAATAATAAAATATACTATAGTACTATAGTTTTGATCACGCCACCAGATTTGATATACAGGCGAGCTGGTGGTCAGCCATTAAATATTTATAATCAATTAGAGTACCCCACAACAACTAAGACATATTATTTATATGTATTGGAGAAATATTGTAGCTGTGTATAGTTATATTCCGCGTAGTATTACCTCCCTTAGCCCATTGCATATTTATACGACATTTGTTTCTGATATAGGGTAAGGTTGCTTAAAGGTGGCTTCACACGTAACTGCAAGCTTGTCAAGCATGCACGATCCATCTTTTGTTACAGTCTGTAGCATCTATAGGATAATTTTGCGCAAGTGTTTTAATTGTACAAGCCGCTTGAAGATTGATTGAATTTGAATCATGCAAGCTTGGACAAGCTGCGCTTGCAAAAGCGAAACTAAACGTGTGTACCAAAGACGTGCAAGTTTGTACAAGTAAATGTCAGTCGTGAATGACTTTGTAGGAATATTTGAATATTTCAGTTCTTCATAACTCCTTTCGGGTGCGATAAATCGCAATGTTGCTGTTAATCTTACGTGGAGGGTTATAGCTTCTCTCATGATCGTATCTTTTTTTTAATTATAGGTGTTACGAGTGACAAAAGGTTCAAATAAGTTTCTTCATTAATTCTGAGATAATTTTGCTAATCACGCGGATATATCTTCAGTTCACTCAGTAACTTAATGTGGGAATAGGTTTTTCTTTTCATTAACCACTCTTTCCTTACACCATATACCACGTTTCTTTTTTCGCGTTTTCCTCTTGTGGATAAGGCAAAAAGCAGCTAAAACGAGCACATCGTCGTCCGAGTTTAACATAGTTCAAGCGCAAACTAGCGCTTGTTTAAGCATACTTGTACCGTGTGGTGGTGTCAGGGAAATTGTGCGTGCTTGTACAAAAAGATGGATCATGCATGCTTGTCAAGTTTGCAGTTACGTATGTAGCCACTTTAAGTCGTACTACCGTCTAAATCGTACCCCGTCAATATCTCAGCATATTTAATAACTACAGCGCCTCTAGTAGGTAGTTGTAAAGTGTACTTCCCAGTCGGCCATTTTAGTAAACATTTAAATTCGTTCAGTTGGCGTGTTTTATGAAAAATACTTAACAAGTAAGTTTTTTTACAAATTTCTTGTTATTTCTGAACTAGATTCAGTAGAGTTTTTACTTGATAATATGGTGATAAAGACATTTTTAATGTTCGCTATGGATTTTGTAGCGAGTTATTTATGTAAAACGAATCGACTTGCAGTTTTTAGGACACTGGTTTCCTAAGTCGTACCGAAGTTATTTTTTTAAATTAATAAAACTATTATCAAAATAATAAAAAATTCGTTCTTTGTTGTAACAAATTGATACCTAAATAATCAAATTTACAAATAATGTACACACGTATTTTTGTATTAATCAATTCTTCAATCTATATCCGTTTTCCCTTACGGGGAGAAGGTATGGCAGCCGAAAAAGCCAACTGTCCGTAGAAAGACTTTCTCTTATTATTTACATCTCATTTCTACTTACATGAAGTAGGTACCTACTATGAGAGGTAATTTTATTAATACTTTTTTTAATTTTTAATTTTAAAGTTCTGTTTATTTAGTTGAAATCTATGGTAGAAATTCTTGAATATATCATTTATTTTCAAATTTAGAAAACGGTGAACATTTTTAAGTCTAAATGTCACCATTGAAAAATTATAACAATGTCGTGTGGGCCTCACGCACATAGACACCACAGTTGAAGTGAAACCTGTTTTGTTTTCATTAACTAGGTGAATTAAATAAATAAAAAGTCGTAAAGTTTATTTCGAATACCCGGTATATAATTTTCAAATTTTTTATTATTTTTTTCATATATTTTTTAAATTTAATTGGTACTAAAACTATTTTTTTTTTTAGAGAACCGTTAATTCAATTTTAACTAACACAGTCCTGTTTATGTACACTGTCTACATTTAATGCCAGCCTATTGATTTTTATCATGAATCACTTCGACTATAGATATTCCAATTTCCAATGCGTTGTTTGATAAAATAATATTTAAACAGGATGAGCCAATAGTGCGCATTTCTTCGATATTTTGTGAATTGACAGTTTACATACTTAAAAATACAAAAAATTTAGTTTTGTAACTTTGATTTTTTAAGTATGCAGTTTTTAATCGACAGCTTTTATAAGTTCATGGTATATAATTTGAAAATGTATATTTTTTTCAAAAACTATTTTTGGGGACCACATATTATATTTCAATATAATTTTAGAATGTCCATTTTTACTAATATTCATTCAAAATTTGAATATTTTTTCTATCTTTAAGGAGCAATTGTTAATAAATCTTATATATTTTTGGTATTTACTCGTGGGTCCGATTATTTTTCCCTTACCCTGTACAATAATAAACATTAGAAATAATAACTAAAACACTCACCCCATAATCCAGTGTAGAATTTAGCTGATGTAAAAATGAGAATGAACCCATACAAACATCCAAGATGTATAAACAACTGCGCCAGCAAGTCAGGCCATCTAATCTGTGGTTTAAATTCAACACCGCTACTTTTGTAAGACACATCGATTGTATTTACTGCATCAGGTTGGTCACAATGTAATTTTTCATTACCTACTACATTCCGACGTTTCACATTTGTATTATTATCTGCATCATTTCCGTCTAAAGTTTCTACTTTATTTTTTCCAAAGTCTTCAATGACTTGACATCTATTGTTGTTCATAGATTCTTTATCACTTTTATTTAAAACAACAGAAGGCATACTCTCATCTGAAGGAACTTGATTGTAAGACACTTTCGTATTATTTAAAATATTATTTACACTACTTTGTTCTTTGGTATCATTTCTACAACATTCTTGGTCCATATTTTTATTACAATTGTTGTCATTAAAATCAGCTGCTATTTCTAATTTTTGGTCCAGTTCTTTGGCATTATTGTCAATGATAACGCATTCTTCAGGTAATTGAATTTCATTCGTTACAAATAATGGCACAGGATTTTCCATAATAGTTTTATAAGCACTGTTTAGATTTAGAGATGGCACTGTCCCGTCGTTATTAACTAAAGGGTTTTTAACTCGAGTACATTGTTCACTTGTACAATCACACGATGCGTTTGAATGTGTCCTCTGACAATTGTCTATCTCTGCGGGGAGGCGACAGTATGACGGCGACGTATGCTGTGGAGGCGTCTCGTTGTCGACGCGTTGCGTGGCGTCGGTCATTGTGACGGCGGCGGCGGCGACGGAACTCCGGACAGAGTTAACTGTTGCTGATGACATTACTGCTCATGCCTTTCTTTCCCTCCGTCTCCTTCTTCAATTTCTGTAACATGTTATGTGTTAGTACTATGTAAATGTTTGATATTATGTATTGCTCGTCTTTGTAAGGGAAATGTTTGTATTTAAGGTTTCATGATTTAGCGACACAGGAAGTGTAAATCATAGTTTCGGAATAATCTTTAAAAGTTTCTTATCATAATAAAAAATACGATTTTTTATTTAAAAAAACTTTAAAAAAACCCTTGAAACACTGAAAAGAATACCTAATAATTAAATTTATTAGTTTTTGATATCGGTTTTCTTTTTTAAATGTTTTTTTGTTGACTTGTAGTGGAGGGATGACTACTTTTTGCTCCCTCAAAATTTGGATCCTGTTTTTTAGGACGGGTTTGAAGCGACATGAAATTGTAAAAATCTGTTTTCTATAATTTTTAGGGTTCTGAAGAAACTATTAATCTCACTGTGTCGTCCGTTCGTTCTTTTCAGTCAAAGCAAAATATCTCGTAAACTATATAAACTAGAAATTTAAAATTTCTACTGAATATGTAAAATGATGCCCTCTAGAAATATAAATTTAAAAAAAAACATCATTTTTAGACGGGGCGCTTTTGTGGATGAGACTAGGGTTTGCAATCCCGCAATGCGGGATCCCGCATTCCCGCGGGATCCCGCACGTTTTGGAGATATGCGGATCCCGCACTGAAAATGCGGGATCCGCGCGGAATTTTTTGAACATTAAATTTGTAGGTCGCGTGCGTTTTGAATACTTATAAAGCGTAAATATGGATAAAAAAGGTAACAATTTTGAAAAAAAAAATTAAGGTTGAGATGACTGAATATGAAATTTATGAAATAAATTATATCTTGTTCACGATTAGTTAAGTGGTTACATACCTCCAGAATTAAAAAAAAAAACGTTCGAAAAATGTGACCGCACAACCGATTAAAACATGCCAGGATTCGCGCGACTCAGGCGACGAAAGAAGCTCGAACAGCCCGCAGATTACAAAAAAAAAAAAACATAAAAAATACGAAATACAAAAATTTAGAAGAAGAATGGCAGATTAAATGAAAGTTAACCACAAAAATTTAATACACAAAATTCGTGTTTTCTCAAAACTATCTTTTTCTATACGATCTACACGATATTTTTTTAACAGATTGTCCCTAAAATGCAACCGTAAATAATGATATTTAGTGGTTTAGTTTTACGTGACTTACCGTATATACCAGCGCGGCGTAAAAGGCGACCTACGTATAAAACAAGGGCTAATTTATACGCAACGAAGGACTTAAAAAAATTGAAATGGATAATCAAACAAAAAGACAAAAGTAGTTAGAAGCATCTTGTACTTGTACCTAACATATTAGACAATCTCTTATTCACAGGTGTATTTTATGGATTTTACGTCGGTCTATACGGTACGTGTTACGTTTACGTATCATATGTTACCACTATGAAACTATTTTTCATTATTTAATTGTCATGTTAACTAAATAATAGTAATTTTAAGCATGAATAATAAAAATTTTGGAAAAATTTTGGAAAAACTGCGGGATCCCGCGGGATCCCGCGGGATTTGCAGATTTCCCGCAAAATTCCCGCGGGAAAAAAAAGTCTGCGGGATTGCAAACCCTAGATGAGACATATAGTACTTTTTTTAGTTACATCTATAGACAGACATACAGATATCATGGTGAAAAAATCGGCTTGAAATAACACTCCCTTATAAGTACAGGTGAACGTCGTTTTGCGCCGGTTCAATTTACGGCGATTCACAATTACGCCGGTTGGTGCCGGCGTGGGATTCCCCGGTTCGGCCGACACCAGACGACAGTAGGCGCCACGATTCTAATAGCAGACACACTTTTACACATTGTTTTATTCTATTACCGTGTACGCGAGCAGCCTATTGTTTCCGAGTTAGTTTTCGTTTTGTTTTTAAGAAAAATAAAAAATAATAAAATTATATTGTCCATTATATTTGTGTTTATTTTACGCCGATTTTTTTAATTCGGTGTCTCTCGGACGTTTACCTGTACTATATTTATTTCATACAAGAAAGTAAAAAGTTATAACTAATGTAAAAGTCCTTCGTGACTTTTGCGCCATCCTGTATAAACAAACAAACAAATAAATAATTATAGAATAAGCTACATATTTATTGTCCTAAATAATAAATCTATTGTCACATACAGTAGGTGCATACTTTGTTGTGAAAGCTATTCATTAATAATGAATGACGTAGAACGCCCCTTCACGTACCCCTACGTGCGTGTGTATACATATACAAACACATTTTCATTTGTGAGTAAACAAATTAACTATTTTTGGTACGATTGCATTTACGTGTATGTTTATGTTTACCGCTCAATCAATGACGTACTTACTTTTTCTATTAAACCATTTTACTAATGCTCTAGTAAGTTTATATACAGGATAATTACAGTGTAAGGAACATTGATTCTATAGTTCAGAGATGAAAAAAACCGAAGCAAAAAAAAGTTTAATTAAAAAAAGAAAACCAACTTAAAAAACTGTCAAAAATTATTATATACTTGTGTTTTTAGTCTATTTAGGGTTTTTAAAAGTTTTTTTAAATATATTAGATTCGTTATATTTCAAAAAAATTCTGTTGAATACATACGAATAAATAAAAAAAAAAATTTTTTTTAATAAAAATTAATTTTTTTTTAAAACAAGCCTTTATTAAAAATGCACTGAAAGTAAAAATAAATTTTCAGGTTTGTATGCCTAAAACCATGAAAAGTGCGGGGCGCTCATGAAGGCTTTTAATGAATTAAATAAATGTGTAAAATTTCTACCTTTATATCTTTTGTAAATTCATACTTCATTTATTATTTTACATTTATTATATTATAATAATATGATACATTAATATAATTAAACATACAATTTGTCCGATTGTTTGACATTTAAGTGAAAATGTCTTGATGTCATTAAAAGTCGAAATAAAAGTTAGCTATGGCCAATGGCCATAGACATAGAGCATGGACAGCGCATTCTGTATTAACACAATGGTGTAACATTTGTTCAAAAGGCGAGAGAGAGATGCAGTGTAGTTTGGAATATATTTATCTCTATTTCTAAGAATTGGTAGCTTACTACAGTTGATTTTTGTGCAATAAGTTTTTTATTAGAAAAGTAAATAATATAAACAATAAACATACTAGGAAATTTAAGAAAAACATCAATTGATCTGATTGATATTTGCAAAATTATAAACGGATATTCCGGGAAAATAACATTTTTGCTACTAAAAATATTAAATATATATTAATAAAAAATAGTTTTAAATCAATTCCCATATGCTTGCTACAAAATGATGAGGTGGATTGCACTTACAAACAGCACATACAAGATTTACTTAACAAAATTTTAAATATTTTTTTTGATATTAGGTTACAAGATATTAAAATTGGGTCAAAAAATTCGAAATTTATATTATTTATTAAATTTTTCTTTTAAATAATTTTTTTTTTATAACGTTAATTATTTTTTGTTTTTTAACCTCTTTATATACATATGTATATCTATGAATATTTTTAATGTTCGGGACCAAGAATGAAATAGTTACAAACCTGTTTAAAAAAAGGACAAGTATATTCCAAACCTGTTTCTATCTCTTTCTTTTGACACGGCTCTGTTTTCGAGTCAGATGCATGGTCCATGCTCTATGTCTATGGCTATGGCAACTTTCAGTGTGAAATTATTTGGTAAAGTCAAGCATGTTAAAATAGATAATACCGCACCCAGAAAACGTAACACGTGCCTCTTCTAGTGCGTCCGTGTTGCAATGCTTAAGACGTGCTATGTTTCATCAACGAGTGTTTTATTTTGATTGTATTTTTAATGCGTACGTAATAACGAATTTAATAAAAAAGTAAAAAGTCGTATACAGATATTTTCTAATATAGATATCGACTTTATTTTCGAAATTTTAAAAGTTAGGGCAATATTTCAAATTGTAACTGCCTTTGAATTATCATTTGGAAGAATAATAAAACGACATGATACCCGCACCTACTTGCATCGCCCATACGCTTTCCAACTTTAAAATTTTAAATAGAACCCCCCATCTTTTATTTCGGAGTATGAAAGTTAGATTTATTTCGTTGATTTAAATTTTCCAGCTATCAGAGTATTATAGAATTCGTATGACTAAAAATAAAAGAGTTCATTTAATATTTAATGTAATATTTGGAAATAGAAAATAATAATTCGAATTTTGAAAATTCGAGTAAACATCTGTTTCCGGTTAAGTAATTACTTTAAAAAAATGATTTTATACATGTTGGAGAGAATATTATTATCTTTTTATTAATGTCCCATTTATTTTCTTCTATCTTTTATTAGTTTGTTAGATTTTTTTTATAAAATTAAAATCACGTGCATTATTCACTCACAGTATTACGTATAAGAAAGTCCCGTGGCTCCCATGGCTCCCATGGCAGATATTTTATTTATCTAATATTTAAAAATCTAAAAAAAAAATATAAAATTATAGTTCTACAATCAGTTAAGGGGTCAGTGAGCTTTTTTATTATCAATTTTTTCTCAGCGCCCAAAACAACTCAGTCAGGTTAAAAGGTCTAGACTTTTATTGTAAACAATTTCTATTAATCATTATTTCACATTTTAAAATGGATTTTCTTTTTAAGTTCAATTAGCTGCAGAATGAATTCTAAAAATAGAATTTTATATTGCACAGCTACCATTTTCTATTCTCTTTTTTTATTCAATTCAATTAAGAAAACTAAACTAATTATCTAATAAAAGAGCAATGAAGCTGCCTTTAGTTGGTCCGCTTTGTTAAAAAAAGAAGTACATATAGAGCCAACGCATTGAAAGAAGGTAAGGAGTGAGGAAAGCAGGGACTTGAACCTGAATCCGAACCCGAACCATAAACCCGAAAAACCCCGTATTTTTCATTAACCTGAACCCGAACCGAACCGCTATATCTCAAAGTCAACGAACCTGAATCTGAATCCGAACTTTTTCATGGATAACCGGTAACCATATATTTTTAAAAGGTTCTATAATTTATTTTTAATATTTTCCTCCAATAATTTTTAAAAGAAATTATAAAATGTACTAGTACTGGAAATCTGTTTGAATTTTATGGTATGATGTAACTTATCAAGTCAACTACTGAAATTTACATATTTTTCACTTTCTTTTTTAATTCTATAATTGAATAACATTTCAATTTGCAAAAAAATCTGAAAAATGTAATTTTATTTTTTTCCCTTTTTTCTAGCAATATTTTAATGACTATTAATGTTTTTTTCTTCTTCAGAAAATGTATTATTTGTTAATTATAATTTTTTTTCGAACAAAATAATTTGCTTTCAATTACAAACTTGAACCCGAATCCGAACCTGAACTCTAAAAAATAACGGTTTTTGAACCCAAATAGTTTGCAACATGTTGAACCCAAACCCAATTCCGAACCGAACTTTATGTTTGAACCCGAACCATAAATAAATTCCGGTTCAAGTTTCTGGAGGAAAGCAATTTCTCCTCCGGAAATTCGAAGTTATAGGAGTCCTACTGTATAAACAAAAACAATTCCGCAACATAGTTGTTTATGACATAATGCATTTCCCCCACGTGTTTTATAACACGTCATCTTAATAATTTCTGTGTCAACGCGCTCGCGTTGTTGACCTTGGTAATGAGTTCGTCTTTGACCTCGAAGCCTTCACCACCGCCATGCCGCGCCGTATTATAAAGGAACGGTGTATTTAAATGGAAAATGCTGAATTTAAAAAACTTTTGATTAAAATTTGAGATGAAATGCCATAAGATATGTGGAACTTTTTCAAAACGAATGAAACTCGTGTTTCGTGAAAAAGGAAATAAATTTGAACTGAATTAATGTTATGTAACTTCCATAATGTACAGTCACCTGCATTAATGGTCTTGCAGTTTGTATTCATTTTCGTTTATCACAAACTTCGTAGGCTCCTTCCATTTGATTATTATAATATTTAAATCATTTCTCCATTTATCAAACAAAGACAGATATTTTGAAATTCATTTGCTAGATAAAGAACTACTCTTCGTTTATAGTACTCATATATATTTGTACAATTAAATAATTATGTAATCTATTGAAAATTGTATACGTAAATTTTGTGGCAATAAATATTTGATATTCCGAATTTTAGTATTTAAATATATTAAACTTGATAGAAAAAGATAACTGATGATGTTTGTCTTTAAATTTGAAATCTGTCGTAAGCGATTCTAGCCTTTAGGGTGCCAGACGAGTTCTGCAAGCGACTGTACATAATGTATGGATGGAATTTTTTTTTAGAAATAAATCATAGTTTCCTTAAAATTCACTCATTTATTTGACGTTAGTAAAGCTGAGGAATCCTATATAATTAATAAATTTTCAGGATGCAAAGTAACCTATGTCCTTCCTATTTCCCTACCAAATTTCATTAAGATGAGTTTAACGGTTTAGCCGTGATAAGGTAACAAACAGACATACAGAGTAGAGTTGGGCATTTTAGTTCATGACAGAGAGCGCTCCCTAAGTTCAGTGGTCTTTAATGAACTGGTTCGTTCTTCTAGTTCTTTTAGTTCATAGAATTTTTTTCCAGACTATACGATGGCAATTTATTGACTCACAATTAGATATATAGGATTGTTAGATTTTTAATGTATAATTTAAATGGTTTAATTAGTAATTTTGTACTACGATTTTTTTCATCAAACTATAGAAATGTAAACTGCTGCAGTTTTGAATTCGTTATTAATTTATAGACAAGATCGGTATTTTTAAATGTATGTATATATTTGCAATAATCTTTTTTTTTAAATCGAACCCTCGATAAATATGAAAATTTTGAAACATTTTCAATGATACATTATTTATTGTATAGTAATTTAAGCAATATATTTAAATTTCATTAAAATCTGTGACATTCATTCTTGTTGATTGTCATAAAATAATATAAAAATCATGTGCTTTTGACAGACATATTGCATTCATGTATCTATTGTAAAATAAATTTAAAATTGGTAATAAAGTATTGAAAACGTAAATTATTAAACAAAAAAAATAGTACAATCCCATTTTTAGAACAGTGTATTTGAAGTGTATCGGGAACTATTGAACTAAAAGTGCGGAGCGCATACGAACTAATTCCTCTAATACTCGTATGGGAGCGCTCTTTTGAACTAGTTCGTTCGTGTAATACACACGTCTAATACAGAGAGATAGACACACTTTCGCATTTATAGGATTTGAATTTTCCTGATAAAAAAGTGAATACATGATTCTGTAATAATGCCACACCAGGTATCCTTAATATATATAAAGCTCAACGTCTGTCTGTCTGTCCGTTCGTGCGCTTATCACTCAAGAACCACTTATCCGATTTACGTGTGTTTTTTTTTAATTCATAGGTACGTTCTCTGGCCAGGTTATAGGCTATATTTTGTTACGTTAGGTAACATAACAACTAAGTAGTGACGATAATAGTAAATCAAGTCGGAAAAAATTTTGCCGTCGGCGCGCTGTTTTGTAATACGCTGTCTAAACCATACAATATAGAACGTAATAATGTATTAATGAACTGTGTAGAATCAAAAGTTCTACAATAAAGTCCGCGACTCTAACTTTTATATTTAAGCCACAATGACTGCTTTTATGTTACAAAGAAAACATAAAATATTTGGGTTCTATTTACATGGACTTATGACCTGCAAAACATTAATCCTTATCGCAATAAATGATTTCATCGTCATAAGTACTTAATGTAGATATAATTTGCCATTTACAGCATCCAATTTGGTCGTATAGTTTAGAAAATATCGGAATATACATATTGGAACATATTATTCGCGCGATTATGACCGTGCGCGGGGTGCGGCGAGGGAACGTGGCAACACGCTGGGCAGAGGGAACAGCCGAACAGGCCGGTATTCTTTTGATTGTCAATTGTTTATTTTGTTTTCAATAATTAACTTTTAAATTTAAATAGAACAAAAATTATTTTTACTTTTTGTTAGGTAGGTAATTTAAGTGTTATTTGGTTTTTATTACATTAATAACTAATTGTGTTTGTAATTAATTCAACTATATATTTTTTAAATCCTAAACAATAATTCCGTAGTCTACGCGAGCGAAGCCGCGTGGGCCCAGCTAGTATGTAATAATATGTATTTTAAATGTATTATGTAATGTACACACAGATTGTCGGTTATTTCTATGAGTTACAGACGTAATTACGTATATGTATGCATGCATATAATATATACATATATACATGTACACATGTACTTTGTACATGTGTGTGAGGGTAAACACTCACATGTATTCAGAATCACCGGTTAACCTTCAAAGATTTTAGTGGATCCTACGTTGAACGTTGTGTAAAAACATTACTTGTTGATCAGTCGCGTGCGAGCTAGAGGTGCAGCGTGGGGTAGAAATAATTTTAATTTACTTTTCTTACCTTTTAAATATACAGGATATAAGTTTCAGTTAATATTGCCAAATTTATTTTTATTTTTTCAGTCCCGTAGGCCTATGTTTTTGCTTTGGATCAAAAGTTAATTGTCCCAAAATTTCAGACTCATAGATGAAACCTGTGGACGGCGCAAACCGTGTTTTTTCCCATTTGATCTCGTTGAAAAATTTATTTATTTTAATTTCTTACAGCAGCATATCATAGAGAATTACATTTTTTACAAAAAAAATCCAAAGTGCTCAATTCATATTATGTAGATCGATTATTTTTAATTATATGTTCGTTTAAACTTTAAACATTATCATAAAAAGTAAAATCCAATTTTTATGATAATTTTTAAACAAACATTGCTTAAAATTTATTCGATTTATGAATTGAGCATTTAATTCTCTATAAAATATTCTCCAGAAAAATTTTGAAAAAAAAATTCAACGAGATATTCACGCGTAAGTAAAAAAGTAATTTTTCCCATGTTAATCAAATGGGAAAAAGAATCGGTTTGCGCCGTCCACAGGTTTGATCTATGAGTCTGAAATTTTGAGACAGTTTACTTTCGATTCAAAGCTAAAACATAGGCCAATGGAACCGAAAAAAAAACACCCTAAAATATACATTACACAGAAATTAAGAGATTCAACCTGAATTGTTGCAGCCCTTGATGCTAGGGGGCTTTAAATCATGTCCCCTCATACTTCCCTTGTAATATAAAATGTTTTAATTCATTCGCAGTGTGGGTATATTATATTGTTTATGTATACTAATAAAACAATGTATATTAAATGTATTGTATTTATTGTATATAAAATGTAAACATATTATGTATTTTACAAATTCTACAAATGTCATGTTTAAAAATAAATTTGATTAGTCATATGTTAACTATTGGTATTTTATGTAATGTAGAATAGAGTACATGCAATATATGTATGTTTATTACTGAGCATACATGATGCCAGACATAATAAAAAAGATCTAACTTTAAACATTACATGCATGACTTATATAACTATTTCTAAAATAGTTGGAAAAACATTTAATTGATTTTCGACCCCCTCCCCCTTAACCACTATAGAAAAAAATATAAGAATATCGTCTACTCCTTACCCCCGTAATCGCTTAGAAGCAAGTACCCTTTTTTAATTTCAGAAAAAATGTACCTATATTTTCATTTCAATAATAGTTTTTCTAATTACTAGCGTATTGGATCCGGTGATACCCGGGGATATAAGTTTAATCTGTAATAAATTTATTAAACATTGTTTTCACTTATCGCTAACTATAATATTTACGTAGTGCATGCGAAGATACCTCTTCGACGATTTTTTTCCGACTTCATAAAATTTACACAAAATATATCCACAAATTATACACCTAAATCTTCCTCGTGACAAGGCCATAACTACCACCGGGGCAGTGCCCCGAGGCCCCCGCGGCAGAGTAAAACTTTTGTTTTTATTTGGTTTTAACTTGAAAATGTTACACTTATTTCAAATTTAGATTTTAATGACCGTTTTTTTCGTTGCCAACTTGAATTTTACACTTATTATTCATTAAAGTTAGAAAGAAATGTAAAATTGGCGACCAAAAAATGTCAATCAATAAATTTTTAGAATAAAAATGGTGTTCAATTTTTATTTTTGCATATTATGAGGGCCTCTCGATTACTTCTTGCCCCGGGACCCCAGAGTAATACTCTATCCATATTAGTGAAAACTGGAATAAAATTCGTTCAGTTGTTACTGAGAATATCGTGTGCAGACAGACAGACAGATAGACGCGGTGAGGGACTTTGTTTTATACTATTTATAGATTTCACAAACAGGTAGCAATATTTTTCAAATAATTGTTAGAAATGTATCTGAGACATGATGTTTTAATAAATAAACGACGGGTTTTAATTTTTTTCTGGTTCACTATATACAGAGGTCTATAATAAAATTACCTCTGATGAATCATAAGTACCTCTATAATAAATATACTACAAGTGCCATTAAATTCAATTGACGGAGTATAAAAAATATATACATATATTTTTTTAATTGAAATTTTTTTTTTGAAAATTTTTGGGAACTAATATATGGTCAGGTTGGAAGTTACGTGCACATGCATGTTTTGCATGCTTACCCGGCATAGATGAGTACTATTTGCAATTCAATTAGATCATTAAGTATACTTTTGTTTGGCTATCGCTGATTGTAAGTAAATATTCATTGACAACAATTAATAATAGTTAAAGTAAACATTTAAAACTGGTGTGTAAACCCAATTGAGTCACTTTGTATACGGCCTTGAGACATTGATATATTATTAGCGTCAAGTGTGGAAAACTTTGAATAAAATTGTTATCACTATTATTAATATGAATGAATTAACTATTTAAAAAATAAATACACACAAATGGCATTTGTAAAATAATATATTAAAAAATAATAATTTTGATTTTTTTTATCTATTATATAGTTTCTTAGGAACGGCTATTTTAGTTGAAATTAATATCAAATACTATAGTCCTGTAAAAAAGTTGTTTGTAAATCTCACCGTTTTGGTTGTAGATCATTCACAGACACACACACAAAGCACACACAAACGTCATTGAGATAATGGTCGTACGTGATTCAGGGACCCTCAAAATATGTAATTCCGTGAATATATCGAGTTCGATTTTTCATTATACTAAATATACAGTACATGTCATGTATTTATAGAAAAGTAAAAAAAGTTATTAATTGGACAATGGGGATCTTGAGATATAAATTGCTTTATATTAATTGATATCATTTCAATCATTTTTAATGGTTACAGATAGCTTTGAATAATTTTTTTATCACTCTCAAATCGCGCAGTCATTATTGCGGTATCAAACTAGGTGGACGTCGCACAGTGGAGATATATTAAAAATTATTGTTCAAAAAGAATTTTACTGAAAAACAAATAAGGGTACATATCGATATCCCGGTTTTGAACATAAAAAATACCGTTATTAGTATTTTGCCTCAGTATTGTACTGACTAATTTGAATATCTCGCGGAACGCTGGTTGGGAAGCACTGTACTACATATTATTACATAATATACTGATGCAAACTAGTTTGTGTAATGCTAAATCAGAATTTATAAAAGTAACATTTCGTTTCTTTATCTATGTTATAATAGTGACAACCTGTTGCATCCTACACTTTAAATATTTTTAGATACTTATTCCTTTTGTGTTGTTTAGAAAACTTTTATTGCAAAAGATCTTTTGTAATAATGTTGAATATATTAGTTAATAAACGATAAAAAAATTAAGATAAGTGCAAATTATACTTGCACACGGGCGGCACTGTAACGTTTTTTACCCGTTAAACAAAATTTTTTTTTTACATTTCATCCCCTGTTACGTATGGAGGATTGTAATTAGTTTCATTCAAACCGACGAAAAAATATTACGGAGGAGGCGGTATTAGGAGGAAAACAACCCCATACCTCGCATAGGAGCCGAGATATTTACGATTTTGTATATATGTTTAATATAATGAATAGAAAACAAAAAAATAACAATTTATTATATCATCCCCCAGCATAAAAAAATTATACTAGTCTAATATATTTTTTTTAAACAATCATTCTACCGGAAACGGATATTCATTATTGTCAATTTTGCTTCCTCGCAATATATAAAGATACGAGAAGCTTTGTGATCGTTTCAGATTGAGACAAAAAAAATGTTCTCCGATTTCAAAATTTTAAATTGATCTTTCCGTTTCACGTCAAGACAAACACTTTTTATTCATTGTCTGTCTATCTGTGTCTGTCCGTCCGTCCGTCTGTCCCCTGAATCCTTGTCACACGTATAACTCATGAACCACTCAATCGATATTATTGAAACTTGGTGGGATGGTTGAGTTTGGATTGAGGACAGTCCCATTTTAAAATCATCAAAATCCTGTGTAAGGGGGAGGGGTGACATCCCAAAATATTTATTTTTTCAAGATATCTCAAGAACGACACATG
Source organism: Sialis fuliginosa (assembly GCA_961205875.1). Lineage (NCBI taxonomy): Eukaryota > Metazoa > Arthropoda > Insecta > Megaloptera > Sialidae > Sialis > Sialis fuliginosa. The sequence goes on from OY540820.1 coordinate 4,230,969, forward strand.
TTACGTGAAAATTGTATAGAATATTTTTCTTATAATATGGGTCTACAACGTTTGTTGTAAAATATTCCCTTACAAAGATTTATCTTCATTTATTTTAAAATTTTTTTGTTTTTCTAAATTGATATTTGCTTGGACATATTAAATGTCATTTTGATTTATTTATTTAGCACGAGGAAGCACTGTACATTTACTTGGCAGATGTTTTTTTTTAAATTATTTTTGCCGAAATAATGTTGTAAAAACAATACAATGAAATATTGAAAATGATACACATTTTATTTGCAGGTTGTTAGAGTTTATAAAAATTACTAGAACTAATTTACACTCTTTTTAATGTACTCTTGTTTCACACATCACATTTGTAACTCATTGTCAGTATTAATTAATCAATTTAATTAATTAACTAACCAATTTAACTAAGTCCATTGTTAAATATAGAAAATATCATCTGAATATTTGAACAACAACCACTTTAACTAATCATTTACGTGTGTATTAAAACATTTTCTCTAATTAAGATCTTGTTTTCTATTGGAGATCAGATCGGACCTAAAAAAAGTAGCCCGATCCGATCCGAAACTTTTTTTTTCAGGCCCAGTACGATTTTATATTAAGGTCCGATCCGACCCGGTCTGGTTTATACTAAGGCCCGATCCGGTCCGAACATTACAAACAAAAATTAAGCCCGGTCCAATCCGATCCGAATTTCGGACCGGATCGGGCTGGCCCAGCCCGAACTAATCTAAGAAAATTGTATTGTATTACAATTAAAAATTTTTTTTTTATAGTTGATATAATAAATTATATATATTAAAAAGGAAGTATATAATATAAAAATAATATAATAGTAGTGACGTTAAATATAAATAAAAACAAACTTGTTTGTTTAAACGTCAAAAATTCTGTGAATCGAAAGCTTGCGATTACCTTTTCTTAAATTAAATTTTGACGTTTAAACAAACAAGTTTGTTTTTATTAATATAAAAATATAGGGCCCGGTCCGAACTGATCTCTAGAGGCCACACACGCTACGAGAAATCGCTACGATCGCACTGTACAGTTCGATCTGCAACGATAAATCGTAACGTGTGTATGAGAAAACTGTACACACTGTACAGTTTTGTATAATTTTCTTAAACTGTGCCGTCGAAGCAAAATTTTAATTGATAAACATTATCGAAGAAAACTACAATTTAATAACTTTTAACGGGTGGTCGGATTTGATTTTGCTCGACATATTTGAAATCAGTGTAAAAATCTATAAAATACACAAATAAACATACTTTTAACAAAATCTAATATAAGATAAAAAATATATATATAAATTTTGGGTAGTTTTCAGTGTCAGCATTTAAAAAATTTAGAACTTTGTAACTTTGAATAGGTGGTCGGATTTGATTTTGTTCCACATATATAAAAATAATAAAATTTTTGGGTAGTTTTCAGTGTCAGCTTTTTAAAAATTTTGACTTTTAAATGAATAACGGTACAGTTTTGTCGTAACATGTGTAGACAGTATGAATTCACGTTTAACTGTGCCGTTGGAACTGTACAGTGCCATCGTAGCGATTTCTCGTAGCGTGAGTGGCCTCCATATCAAAATTGAAAGTAATAATTAATTAATTTTATTTGAAAAAAAAAACTTTTTAAATAAAAAATAAAACCGATTAAAAAACAAACCCTAAAAATATTGAATAGTAAATTATTTAATTTAAATTTATTAAAAGCTGTCTAGTTTATTCCAATTCACTAGTCTCGTTTCAAAAAAATTGTCGCAAACATTTTTTTTGTTTCTATAAAATTCTGATACGTTCCTGAACAGACATACCAGTAGAAAGTAATTATTATATGGTCCGGTAAACATAAATATTGATCCAGGTGTACCAAAATCAATTCCCGATATGAGGGAACGTCAGTGTTTGTATTATAAATCAATTACCATCACTGACACTTTCGTGCGTTTAACCTCTAAATTATTAACTTATTTCTAGGTGCTTATAACTAGGTAGGTACCTATATACATATACTTTCAACGAAATTAAAATCGATTTATGAACCTCAATTCTTATAATAATTATATGATGCCTCGCGTTTTTATTTATTAACTAGCTGCTACCCGCGGCTTCGCTCGTGTGGATTTCGAAACCCCATCCCCATGATATTTTTTCCGCCGGATCGAATAAAACTAATTAAAACCGTTCATATGTGACAGGGGATGAAATATTTATTACTAAAAAAAACTCCCCATATAAATTTTTCAACCCTTTTGCAATTCCGTAAGGGTTCAATTTTCAGGGTACGAAGTAGCCTATGCCCTTCTTCGGGATGCAAGCTATCTCACTGCCAAATTTCATTAGGATCCGTAAAGCGGTTTAGCCGTAAACAGGTAACAAATAAACAGACTGAGAGGGCTTTAGGCCTACAAATGGCCAGAATTGAGTCAAAATCTTAAAAATGCTGTAAAATCTAAAATACAGAATGAAAACTTCTGCCGCGCGGTGTATGCCTTTGTTATGGACTATAAAATAGATATATACCCATGGCAGAAGTTTTTATTTATGCTATTCCCCACCAGCCCCTCCCAAGAGAAAGTTTGAATTTTACTTTTAATTTTTTATTTTATGATTATGTAATGTTTGGGGGGGCTACGGAAAATGGTATTTATTATAACACTGAATAATATCAAATAATGTTTGTAGTAGGTACCTACCTATAATTAATTGTGTAGCGACGTTCCCACGCTAAAATATTAGATTTCCAAAATTTTTATGTAAATATTTCATACAGACATTTATTTTTAAGAAACAACTTTATTGCAGTTAGGCGACAAATTTCTTTAGTTGTTTACAATATTATAAAACTTTTAAATTTCGTAAGCCTGTTCATTTTGTTTTAAACACGTTCGATTTGGATATCCCAGGATCGGCGGTAGAGGTCCAATAAAGCTTAAGGTTTTAAACATGCCGACCGGGTTTTTTCCAAATGCTCTGAATTTTTCCCCCTCTCTAAATATCTATCGATATCCTTTTCTAACCGCTCTAAAACAGGATCTTTCATTTTTCGAAACAAGACACTTGATTTCAACTCCTGACGTAGTAAACATCTCGCTACAGTACTTATCTTCGCGCTGATTGCTACATAATACACTATAAGTACATCATATACAATAGATTTATACAACAATCAATAAATAAATAATTACTAAAACTTCAAAAGTGTTATCATTGAAAATGTACCTTGCACACAGTCACTAAAATTGTATATTTATTTCTAAATATCATTCTAATGCCGTGTTTAGACCGAAAAAACAAAACATCAACATCGTGTATTTTTGACAAAAGTGCAATAAATTCTATAGTAAAGGAGCCAGCTGCAAAACTGGTGTAGATTTAATAATACAGTGAAATACAAAAATCAATAGAAATGTAATATTGGTATAATATTCAGAGCATATTCGTGGTAATTAATTTCCGCATTTTGCGATAACAGAGTTTTATTGTTTGTTTAAATGATAAACACCTGATATAATACCACACTCACACATTTCCTTCCAAGTGTCTGTTGACAAATACAGCAAATACAACGTCATTTCTCTTATGCAATACCTACTCAGGAACTTACGGTTTTGTCTAATCTCATAGATAACTTACAATTTGTGTATGTTTTTACTTTTTTGATAAAAATATCTTGTCATTGTATACAGTATGTCTCAGAATAAAGGCCATAAACATTTATTTATCATTCTATAAAATAGATCGGATCCACGAAATAAATCGAATTTAGAGAAAATTGTTAATAATATAAAGTTGTATTATTAAAAAAAACTTTTTGTAATTTTTGACGCACCGTGACTCGAAAACTATTAGGGTCGATCCACACGGTCCAATCAAATATAAATAAACAATAAACAATGAAAGCACCCACACTATAGGTATCGTGCCGGTCTCGCCCCAGTCACACACCAATACAGTATTTACTATACTGAATATTTGACTGAAGCGAGACCGGACCGGGACCGGCACGATAGTGTGGATCGGCCCTTAGCGCATAAAATGGAATCCATACTAATATTATAAATGTGCCTGTCTGTTTGTTCCCTTTTCACGGCTAAACAGCTGAACCGACCTTGATGAAATTTGGCAAGAAGATAGCTTACATCTTGAGGAAGGATATAGGCTACTTTGTATCTCGAAAAATGTATTAGATAAAAAATGGTGACAGATGTGTGAAATTTGTACGCGCGATCTGTTTTATCGACTATCATAACAAAAATCTGTATTTCCTAACCTTCTTTTAGAAAAAAAATTGAGTAGCTTTAAGTTTAAATTTTGTACCGTCTTTTTTAACTGGACTATTCTGGGATACTAAAAATGTTTTTATGATTTTTTTGAAAATTTCTTAAACGAAGATATTAATAACAATAAAACATTTACATTTTTAAATTTCTTGATACCTCACTCACCGGAATTCAATAGATTTTTTACTTCCATGTTCTGAAAGAAATGGAAGTATTGTAATACCATCGAAAAATCGTGTCCGAGAAAATGACAAATTCTGATTGTACTAACTTCAAAACTTAAAGAAAAGTTAATTTCCGCATGGCGGCTGTGCGTGTGTCTGTGTGTCCGTGTGTCCGTGTGTCTGTGTGTCTGTGTGTCTGTGCGGATGTAGAATTTTCTTTCGTTCACGATAACTACTGTATAAATGCACCGATCTGAATTATTTTTGGTGAAAATGTTTGTCCCAGTGAATACTCCAGACCTATTGATTTTGGTGCTAATCGGATTAGGGGTTTTGGAAATATTCGAAATTTTGTAACTTTTTTCGTCTAAAAAGTGAATATTGCGAGTATTATCTCACTAATTTTAATAATATTTGGTACATTTGCAGTTCAATTGAATCTAAGGGACATTTATTATTTGTACGTGCCTAAACAGCCATTAAAGGGGTGAAAAAAACACTTAAAATTTGAATTTTAAATACTAATTAATACGTCATTAATTCATGTTGCCTTGGAAACAAATGCAACTAAATTCAAATTGTCAAATTAGTTTTTCTACGAATGTGAATTATGTTTTTGACATTAGAAAACTAATATTTATATACAAATGGCAAAAAGAGCTGTAACCGTTGTAAGTATATATGTTTTTTTAATGTATTACGATATGTATATTCATAGTAGTAGGAGGTTAGGTATATAAATAAAATATTTAAAAAAATGTATATTTAAAAATTATTGAAAAAGATAGAAAGAACATGGAAGTCATGTATGGTTCTCCATACCGATATTTTAATATCTTAAAATCAACAAAAACCTTAAAATTATATTTTTAGGTATAATATATTATTTATCCCCTATTTACTATAACTATGCCAAATCTCAACTTTCTAGGTCAAACGGTTCAGAAATTACAGATAGATGCAGTGTTGATTCCGATATCCGGAACACTAAAAAGAAATTAAATGTTTTGTCTATAACTTTATGAAATTTTAACTCATCAAACATAATCATATGATATTTGATATGTAAACATTTCATAAAGTTTTGATAACCTTAAATATTTGACATTACATAATCAATCTTAAATACGAAGACAAAATTATATTTGTGTTGATTTCTTATCATAATTTAATTTGAATTATGTTGTATATTTTTATTTGGTTTTATATAATCACCAAATTAATTAAATTGATCTGTGCCATCAGAGTGGAATGACGTGTATATTGGTTCAAAATATTAATATGGGTTATACCAATTTCCAATGTGATTTTAATATTAATAAATACCTATATTGTAAAAAATCGTAAGTTATTATATCTTTAATAATGATAATAATTAATTGCTTCCTCGCAATATCGAAGATACGAGAGCATTGTGATCGTTTCAGATTGAGACAAAAAAAATGTTCTCCGATTTCAAAATTGATCATTCCGTTTCACGTCAAGACAAACTTGTCTGTCTGTCTGTCCGTCCGTCCGTCCGTCCCCTGAATCCTTGTCACACGCATAACTCATGAAAAACTGAACCGATTATAATGAAACTTGGTGAGATGGTTGAGTCTGGTTTGAGGACGGTCCTATTTCAAAATCATCAAAATTCTGCGTAAGGGGGAGGGGTGATATCCCAAAATATTTATATTTTCAAGATATGTATCTCAAGAACGACACATGTTATTTGAAAATGTTATAGAATATTTTTTGTAGAGCATTAAATTTCCTATAATATGGGTCTACAACGTTTGTTTTAAAATATTTCCTTACAAAGATTTATCTCAATTTATTTTAAAAATTCGTGTTTTGTTTTTCTAAATTGATATTGCTTGAATGTATTAAATGTCATTTTGACATATGTCAAAAAATTAAAAATATTCGAAAAAATAATGAGGTGTCTTAAGAAAAATTTCAAATTAATATTTTTTAGTAAAATTGTATAAAAATTAAAAGGTTAACCAATTCCAGGCAATTCATCTAAATACTATCGGTTTTTATTTGAATTGTTCAATAATTAACTACCTTTAGTGAATTTAGCACGATGAAACACTGTGCATTTACTTGGTAGATGTTTTTTACTTTCTTATACTTTAAATTTAAATTGACAGTGTTATGCAAACAGAACTAATTTTGAAGTATTAATCATTGATGCACACAAAAAAATACATTCGTGATTTAAAAACATTTATATTGGAGAAAAGTAATTTGGCGTTTGGTTGCTTAATTAGATAAATCTTTAAATAAAATGGCCAAGTGCGTTTTGGGCACGCACATGATAGGGTTCCATAGTCATTCTCACTACGACTTATAAAAAAGAGATAGATATTTCAAATTTCTTAAACTATTTTTGTTACAGTATTCGTTATAAATTTTTCTATTTTTTGAATTAATAGTTTAGCAAATAGAGGTGGGGGGGTGGCTCTGATACCCACATTTAAAAGCAAATATATCGTGACTGAAGGATTAAAATCAAAAGATTATAAAATATTTTTTGTTACATTTTAGTAGACCTATCTAAAACACCCCACTCAATGGGGTAAGTGGAAAAAAGTGTGAGTACACTTTTCAGACAATGGGGGAGGGGTCTATATTTTTTAGACAGTATTCGTTATAATTTTCATTGAAAATACCAATAATCCGTCATCTTGGGGCATCTGCCACATTGGGTTAAGAATAATGTCATATAGCTTATCGTATTCTACTCGTCAAACCCTTTCATATCCATGTCAAAGGGGTTGTGAAGAAAAAGGTAATCCGCCATATTGATTTTAGAATATTAGATATAGGTACTATATTACATTGTTTTCGGACTTACACACGTGTACAAAATTTCAAAATTCTAGCTTAAGTAGAACTAGTCGAAATTTTGAATCGTCATCCTCACATATAAATTAAATATAGTATCTGATGTATTTATGAAAAATAAATAAATAAATACAGTCCTGTTACCAGATAAAAGTCTGGTAAGGGGTATTTTGTTGCTTCATTGGCGCTAAATTAATCGAGGCGAATACTCATTTACATTTGATTAAAAAGCAATAAATACATATGTTACTTGGCTATGAATTAATACACATAGGTATTATTTGAATATTGAAATAATCATCAATTTTCTCTGTTGTAGCTATTTTGTGACCTGGTGTAAATAACGTTATAATTTATTTGGTATATTTTGAAAAGTATAAGACAGTTTATGTTATATATGTATATGGAATATATTACCTAGTATTTTGATTATATCTTCAAAATACGTGCGTCACAACATTTGATACGAGTGTAGACAGCTATCATGTGTACTGATTCTTTAAATAAATAAAAATAATCTGCGGTCGAACACATATAATAACATAAAAATTATCGATTTAAACATCGCTTTGTGTACAGGCTGCCCACTTTAAGACACCCACTACCGCTCTTTTTAATGTTCTGTACCGAATGCGGAAAAGATTATAGAATCAACACTGTGTCTGTCTGTCTGCCATAGCCTTCTATCTATTGAACCGTTTGATAGAGAAAGTTGAGATTTCGCATAGTTATAATAGTAAATGGTGGACCAATAATAGTTTTTTTTTGGTGCTTTTTGAGGTAGTTAATGGGTTATCAAAAATATATTTACTAGCCTGCAGTTAATTTTCTATTGTATTTAGTCTATACCAGTGGTTTCTAAACTTTTTCAACTCGCGGAACCCTTTTAAGGTTTCCGTAGAAAACTAGGAAACATTATAATTTCGCCATGTCCGTCCGTCTTCAAAAATTTTAAGCCGATTAAGATAAAATTTAGTATATGGACGAAGACTGATAACACATATAAAATGACCTTTTGATTTAAACTCTTCAGTCACGATATATTTGCATTTAAATATCGTTATCAGAGTGTAGGGGCAGACAGACGCACTCAAAGACGCAATTTTTTTTAAATTGCCCATTTTGAGCATTGGTGAATTTTGGAGGGATGACAGTTTTTGATCTGTATAGATGACCGGAAAATAAAAGCAGACGCGTAGGATGATAAGAAACGGACAGACGCGCTCAAACATGCAATTTTTAAAAAACTGCCATCCCTCCAAAATTCATCAATGCTCAAATGGGGTAATTAAAAAAAATTGCATCTTTGAGTGCGTCTGCCTGCCCCTTATCTCCACCCTACGCGTCTGCCAATTGCACTTTCACTATCTAACTTTTCATAAACTAACTTCTTGTGGTGATTTTATTAGTGCTGACATGGGGCAAAAATGCACTTTTTTTTTACATGTTCACTAAGGAATTAAACCCCTTTATCCTCGGGTGTGGAGATTGGGACTATTTTTTCCATGTTGTAAAACACATGAATAAACGAGTTCCGTAAGTCTGCCTAATGCACAGATGGGGCAGAAAAATATGTCATCAGCTCTTGAACTATTATTACTATAGGCTCTAAAATTTTGTAAAGTGGAATATATTTCTTACAAAATTTCTAAAAATATTCGGTAGTTTTATAAAGACAATCATTTTTATTATCAATTGTTTTTAATAAAATGCAAGATTAAAAAAAATTGAAATATATTCTTCTGATAAATGCTCTAATAAACAAGTCATTACATTATACTAACCTATTGCTTATATTATTTTTAAATATCACTTGAAAGTGTTTAACTGCACCCAAGTCTCTATCTGATTTGAAATAGTCGAATCTTTAAAAATAGTAACTTCTTAAATAAGACTAAAATAGATATAAGTCGAGTGATTTAAGGTTATTTTAAAATTTAAATACATATTTACTTCCTGTATACTGTATACATTGTAAGTTTGGATAAAAAGTCCCCTTCTTAGCGATATAGTACTATACTAATAACTAAAAATTATATATTTGGAATATTAATATTAAAATTTCAAAACATTTTGCAGAATAATTATAAAAATCTTTATATATAAAAATTAATGTTCGTTTGTATGACGCTTATAGACTCGGGAATTACTGAATCGATTTCAATGCGATTTTCACCAATAGTTAGATCATTTTTCTATGCAGTATCGTGGCTATTAATATTTTATGAAAACTTTTATCAAAAGACTAAAATAATCTTTATCAAATCGTGTTTTATTTCTATGATGTCACAGCATACAATTGTCATTTAGGTATATAAAAACAAAGTACTTAGCCATGGAATACAGAATTCTATAATTTACGGTTTCAATATTTTATTTTATTAATTTAAGTTACTATGATCATGTCTCTTTAAAATATTTTACCGAATATTTGGATAACATATTATTATGTTAACAATTAAATATTTTGAAATACCTACCTATATTGATTGAAAATTTATATTTAAAGAAACATTTCACATCCATTAAAGTCAAAATATCGAAATTGATTATGATCGATGCTAACCTATTTATTTATATTTTTTGATTTTCATAGTAAATTCTAAGACGGGACCTGGTGTTTCCTGGGAGTTTTAAAATATAATTTTACACGATTTTCTCAGTAACTACTGAACGGATTTTCTTCCGCTTTTCACTAATGGATATGTTAGGTTTAGGTGTATAATTTGCGGATATTATTATAATATTTAATTGGAAAAAAATCGTGGTGAGCCGTGTGTTGTGGGCATGTTGGATGGACATGTTGGGTGAGCATGTTGAATATTTTTGGTCACTATGATTTTGTGGATATTAACCTGGACAACACCGGATCCAATGCTCTAGTACAAGCTTGTCCAACCCGCGGCCCGCGGGCCACATGCGGCCCTCGAGGAGTTTTGGTGCGGCCCGCGAGGGTAATAATAAAATTTATATAGTAATAAATTTACATTTAAATTACTGTACGACTAAAAAAAAAGAAAAAAAGTCTTCAGTTTTTATTTTTCGTAATGTAACTCGCTATTTATTCAATAAAAATTAGGAATTGAAATTGCCGCGACTAAAAAAAAAGGTCCTCAGTTATATATTCTGACATGCGGCCCTTAATAAATTAAATTCAATAAAATTTCTGCTATGCGGCCCAGAAAATTGAAAAGGTTGAACACCTATGCTCTAGTATATAATAAAAAAAAGTAAAAATTGATGAAAAAAAATTTATGACGGCATCTCCCACTCCCAAAAAAAAAATATCCGGTACTGTATACATATATGTACATATATAGGTACTATTATACATACTTACATATGTCCTTTGTAAAGTTATCAACCCTACGAGTTCCAATATAATAAATGTGAATAGTTTAGATAAAATTCTTACCTTTATTATAGATAGTTAGATATACAAAATCACTAAATATAGATACTGCAACTACACTAGATGTGAACATTAATATTGGATAAAAACACGACTACAACTTGAATGCACACGCGCCTCACTGACAGTTTGTGTTGTGTGTAAAGTATCTTCCACCTCCCACCACTCTTCATTCTCTGTAATACTCCGCTAGTTACGAATAATGTATAACATACTACGATAGATCAGTATACGTATACATATTATACAGGGTTAGCCGAAAGTTGGGACCGAGCGTATAACCCAAAGCCCGGCGACAGGTTTTTAGGTTTCCGTAGAAAACTAGAAAACCTTATAGTTTCGCCATGTTCGTCCGTCCTTAAAAATTTAAGCCGATTAAGATGAAATTTAATATACGGACGAAGACTGATAACATAAAAATAGAAATAATAAGATTTTTGAAAAAAACAAATTTCACTTACCCCATTGAGTGGGGTGTCATTAGATAGGTCTCTTAAAATGCAACAAAAAATGTCACATGATCTTTTGATTTTAATCCTTCAGTCACGATATATTTGCATTTATGTCATTATCAGAGCGCCCCACCCTCCTCTATTTATCATAATAAAAAATCTGAAACAATTCGAGAATATAGCTTTTAATTAGTACTTTTACTGAAAATTATAATGAACACTTAGGGTTGCCAACATTGTTATTTTGACCTGAAGATTTCGGGTTTTGCGATGTTTCTTCGGGCTTCGGGTTTTCATTAAAATTCTTCGAGTTAACTAAAGATTAATAGCGTTGATTAAATTGATGGTTTGTTTATATAAAATGTGAAAAACTATGTACAGTTCATTTCATTACATCAATGCGCATTGGATTCATCCGTATTTATATGAAGCGCCAAAGGATACAAACCATAAACTTAGAGCGGAAAAGTTTGAGTGAGACAATGCGATCGTGCTACCTGTAGTTGTCTCTTTCTGCACTGCGTGTATACATATACAGAAAAGAGACATGTATTGGCTACAGTCGCTTTGTCTCTTTCTAGAGAGTGGTTAATTTTATATATGTATATAATATATAATTTTTTCTTATTATATTATTTTTATATATATTATAATATACAATTTTTAAGGTTATTTTATACCCCGTTCTTCACATAAAAATATTTTTCTCCTGGTCAGCATCGACGCAATGTTGGCAACCCTATGAACACTGTCAAAATTATTTTTGACCCCCCTGCCATAGACTGAAAAGTGAACTCACATTTTTATTTTCACTTACCCCATTGAGTGGGGTGTCATTAGATAGGTCTCCTAAAATGCAACAAACAATGTTAAATGATCTTTTGATTTTGACACTTCAGTCACGATATATTTGCATTTGAATGTCGTTATCAGAGCGTCTCCTCCCCCCTAATTTCTAAACTATCTATTCAAAAAATCTGAAAAAAAATCAGAATGTAGCTTTTAATTAGTACTTTCACTGAAAATTATAACGAACACTGTCAAAATTATTTTGGACCCCTTCCATAGACTGAAAATTGTACTCAAATTTTTTTTCACTTACCCCATTGAGTGGGGTATCTTTAGATAGGTCTCCTAAAATGCAACAAAAAATGTTATATGACCTTTTGATTTTAACCCTTCAGTCACGATATATTTGCAAATGTGTTATTAGAGCGTTCCCTCTCCCCTTCTACTTTCTAAATTATTGAAGCAAAAAATCTAAAAAAAAATCCAGAGGGTAGCTTTTAATTAGTACTTTTATTATATATGTAACGAATACTGTAGCTAGAATAGTTTATAAAAAAAATTGAATTAACTCTTGTTTATAAATTTTAATGACTACGGAAACCTATCATTTGCGTGCCCAACACGCACTTGCCCGTTTTATTTTTTTTTAATGTATCTTCACCGTGGCTGTTTTGCATGATTTCGTTAATGTCGATATCAAACGGGGACCCAAAAATCCAGGGTTCGGTATAGCTGTATCTAGTGCAGCGGTCACCAAACTACGGCTCGCGGGCCGGTTCCGGCCCTCCAAAATTTTTCATCCGGCCTCTGATTTTTATATATAAATATTTTTTATACATATAAGAAATATTAAATTTATATAATTTAAGGATTTGATGTAAATATATGTATTTATCTACATTTGAATAGATATTTTCCATTATTTTCGATATATACTCTATTTACATAGCCAATTGCACATGTAGGTAAATAAATGTTCTAATAGGATTCCAACAAGAATATTTTTCGTCCGGTCCCCGATATTAAATAAATTTCGATCCGATCCGTTTATCGAAAAGTTTGGTGACCCCTGATCTAGTGTATCTCGTTTCGCGATATTTTAGATCTCTAGAAAATAATTTTTTGAGAATTATGGTTTTTAAAATAAAAATATAGTTATACAGGGTGATTCAGCACTGTCGTGCCAAACTTGAACGGTACATCGAGAAAAATATTTTAAGCAAAAAACATTATATAAACATGTGTCCGGAAATTTGTCATGAGGGGGCTACAGCCCTCTAAAGATTTTACTCAAAATTAGTTTTTATTTAATATCTTGAGAACCTATTGTGCCATAGTTATGAAATTTGATACAGGGTTTAGTATTAATAAGTGTTATATATATCCAGTAACAACCAATAGTAATTTTGACCAGGGTTGTATGGGCCCAGGAGGCCCATCGATTTTTATCCAGTATTTTTTGTTCTTCAATTTTTTTCTGAGTTAAAAATTTGAATAAGACTGTATGAGACAAAATACACAAAAATATACTTTGCTCATTTATCATAAAATAAACCGGATATAACCATATTTCTCGTAAACGGTTTATCCTATGATAAATGAGCAAAGTATATTTTTGTGTATTTTGTGTCATACAATCTTATTAAAATGTCTAATTCAGGAAAAAAATTAAAGAACAAAAAAATACTAGATAAAAATCGATGGGCCTACTGGCCCCATACAGCCCTGATCTAAATAATAATTGTTCAATACTGGAAATCGATAACACTTATTAATACTAAACACTGTATCAAATTTCATAACTTTAGCATAATGGGGTCTCCAGATATTAAATAAAAACTAATTTTGAATAAAATCTTTGGAGGGCTGTAGCCCCCTTACGAAAAATTTCCGGACACATGTTCATATAATGTTTTTTGCTTAAAATATGTCTCTTAATTTACTGTTCAAGTTTGGCACGACAGTACTGAATCAACCTGTATATGTTGAACGGAAAAAATGTAGAAATTGATATCCAAATGATTTTTTGGTAATATTTTAAAATATCAAAATTAATGGTAAATGTATAAAATAAACAAATGAAGGTCGCTGCCGAAGATTGAGACCCGAGTATGTTTGAGGTTAGAGTGATTTGTACGTGTAATATTACTGAAAAGTTAATAATGAAAAATGATTTCAAGAATGATATACTTATCATCATTTAAAACAATTACATTGAATTTTTTATGAAGAATTGAATAGACAAGAGTAAAAAAAAAAGAAAAAAATGGATGTAACCCAACGTGATCCGGAAAATTCACGCCCGCCTCTTGCTCTATTTGATAACACAAGTTCTAACACAAAAATCTTAACCTACTATCTAACATTGTATATTATTCCAAGGGTTCTGGGTTCGTATTAATAACATAAAGAAATGTTTATATAAAAAGTTGTAGAGAAAGGTTTTTTTAACCCAAATCCTAAAAATACTGAAAAATATATAATAATTTTTAGCAGAATTTAGAACGAGGAAGCCACTATGCATTTACTTGGCAGGTTTTTTTTTTTAATAAACTAATTCAATATTTTTTAAATTTCTGAACTAATTTTTATATAAAAAAATATAAAAAAATTGAAATTGATCATTACCAAATTTAATTTATAACAATTATATTAAATCGTGTCACTCTATCCCTAGGCGAAAATCCGCTCCTGATAATATTGATAATGATAATAATTTATTGTAAATATTGTATTTCCCATAGACATAGAGAATGGACAGTGCATTCTGTATTAACACAATGGTGTCACATTGTTTAAAATGTGAGAGAGAGATGCAGTGTAGTTTGGAATATATCTATCTCTTTTTCTAAGAATATGATTGGTAGCTTACTATAGTTCAGGGTAGTATTTCTGTCCGATATATTTTTCTATATCTATCTTGTGATTTTTGTGCAATAAGTTTTTTATTAGAAAAGTAAATAATATTAACAATAAACATACTATAATGATTCATATTTCATCAAGGAAATTTAAAAAAAAACATCAATTGATCTGATAAAAATTTGCAAAATTATGTACGGATATTCTGGGAAAATAAGATTATTGCTACCAAAAATATTAAATATATGTTAATAAAAAATAGTTTTAAATTAATTCCCATGTGGTTGCTTGCTACAAAATGATGAGGTGGATTGCACTTACAAACAGCACATACAAGATTTACTTACCTAACAAAATTTTAAATATTTTTTTTGATATTTGGTTACATTACGAAGCTACGAAAAAGGAAGAACAAGATATTAAAATTGGGTCAAAAAATTCGAAACTTATATATTATAATTGTTTTTTTTTAAATAAATGTTTTTTATAACATTAATTATTTTTTGTTGTTTAACCTCATTATATATATCTATGAATATTTTTAATGTTCGGGGCCAAGAATGAAATAGTTTAAAAAAAGGACAAGTATATTCCAAACCTGTTTCTATCTCTTTCATTTGACACGACTCTGTTTTCGAGTCAGATGCGTGTTCCATTCTCTATGTCTATGGTATTTCCAATTGCTTCTAGACATTTTTTATAGAGACATCTTATGTAGAACTGTATAAGTATCTTATTTTTAGTTAAGATACAAACCAATATTAGTAATTACCTTCTAACATAGCGGTGAAAAAGTTAACATTCTTATCGGTATAGTTACTTCAAGAAAATTTTACAAGATGGCGTTTCTAAATTATTAGGAATATAATGAAACTTCCTGGGTTCTTGGTACATAATTTAATATAGAATATAATATAAAATTTATTTATATAATCCTCTAGGATTCTGGATATAAGCCGCGTCAGTTGACCAAACCAATTATATAGATAATGAGATTTAGGTACAGTGAACAGTTAATAATTAACAATTATTTTCGAAAACACGCCAACTATACATTTATTTTCTATAACTAATCTTTTTTCTTAGTGTGTCCAAAAATCTTATGTAAAAAATTACTCATGTAGTAATACCGTGGTAATACCTAATAGTCGCTACCGTCGCTACGATTTTCTCACATTTCGTATATTAGTCCAAGCAATCTATCCACGTTCCAATGCTTTAGTTCGGAATCGGAGAGGGCAGGATGAAACTTTGAGAGTAGTTAGGGCCCATTAAAAGAAGTTTAAATCCAAGTTTTAGACTTCATCACCCGGGAGGTTTTTCCACCATCTTGGATTTAGGGGTGCATTCGTTTTTCGCGATTTGCGGCTTAACAACGCACTTTGTCAAAAAGTGTCATTAGTTATTTATTGTAGATAATAAATTTCCCTATCGAACCATGTGTATTGAACAAATAATTAATCCAGTATTTAAATAATTACGAGCATTTTACTAAAAAAATTTGGAGGCTGAAACACACTGAAAGAATTTTGTGCTAATATCAAGCAGAAAACACGCATGATATAGAGCCAAGTAAAAAAAGCGCTTAATCACAAATGTAAATGCTAATATCAAGCACATTTTTTGTTGCTTGATTCTAGCAAAATAGTTTCTTGATTCAAGCATCATAGTTTCTTAATCACTAACTATTTAAGCATCTTTATTGCTTGTATTGAGAAACTATTTTGTTTATTTAAGCATCTTTACTACTTGTATTGAGAAATTTGTTTGCTTGTTTGAGTATTTTTAATGCTTGTATTGAGAAATTATTTTGTTTATTTAAGCATCTTTACTACTTGTATTGAGAATTTTTTTTGCTTGTTTGAGTATTTTTATTGCTTGTATTGAGAAATTCTTTTGCTTATTTAAGCATCTTTACTGCTTGTATTGAGAATTTTTTTTGCTTGTTTAAGCATTTTTATTACTCACCCCCCTCTTTACCTACCCTCTCCCCCTACTTACTCCCCCCCTTTTTCTGAAAATAAATATAAAATAAAAATACTGTTTTTTTATTATATTCATTTATTCATATATTTCTATATAATTATAATTTAGGGGTCGTCCAATCTTATGTTAACATTTTTAAATAAATTTTTACCCCTCCCCCAAACTTGTCAAAAATATTCAAAGCCCACGCTAATTTTTAATGTTAGAAAAATTTACCCCCTTCCCCACTATTTTTAATTCTAAAATGTTATGAATTGCAGAAATGATATAAATTTTTTATTTAATTTTTTGACTTAATTATTAGCGCCAATTTGTTTTGGCTTCCCCGCTTTCTGTTGACAAGCATTTTATAAACCCACTCCCCATTTTGTTCATGTAATTAATGGACGACCCTTTACATAATACACAGTAATACACATACATAATTAAATTATTATAACAAAATAAAAATTAACATAAATTTAAATAAACATAAAAAATGTAGTTATTGATTATGTAAACAATATTTATCAATATTAATTTTTCAGCATAGTTTATTACTAAAATTATAGAAAAGTTGTTTATTACTGATTTTAGATCAAACTAGGTCTTACACAATTCCTTCCATCTTCTAACTGATGAATGTCTATTGGTTTAATTTTGATGTTTAACGATAATTCTAGACAGCTTAATTTATTTGTTTCTTTTTTTACAAAGTAACAACGAAAATGTTTATTCATTTCAGTTATTGATATATTTTTAATTATAAGTATTGCAGTGATATTATTTTTTATTATTATATTTTCAATTTTATATAATTTTTTTAAGTGAAAAATATAGGAATTTTGTTTATAATGTGTATTTTTAAAATAAATAAATGGAGTTGAGAATAAAGGTTTATCACTTTCAATTGTCAACTCATTATAACAAGATTCATTTTTTAAATCAAATTCTTTCAAAGTTGATACTTCAACAAAACAATTTAAATCTTTAGAAGAATTCATTAAAAAATTAGTAAATCGTAAAGAAACTTTTTTTGCTAGAGATAGTGCTATATTTTTTCTTGAAGATGTAGAATTAGTGTAATTTTTCATTTCCCTGTGTTTACTTTCATATCTAAGACAATTATATTCTTTTAGTGGTCCTGACAGTTTGATTATTCTTGGATAGTGAATAAGAAAATGATGTTTAGGTTTAAGAGTATCGTCAAAAATATTTACATATGATTTATTATGTATAATAATTTTTTTTTTTAACTCATCGATATCATTTTCACTAAAAGAGTCATAAAAAATGATTTCAACTAATTCTTGTAATGTACATACATATTTCCAAACTGTATCATTTTGGGGAATGGAATGACCTAAAATACATGTTATAAAATTTAAAAATGTTAGTGATTCTCTAGCAGACATTTTGAGTTTATTTGCTTTAATATGATCAATTGTAATTATTGCAGGGCGATTTTTAATTTCTCTTTCGCCATAATTAAATTGGTTTACTTTATAATTAAAATCTTCAATTGTAATAAAATGTTTAATACAGATAAAATAATAAAGTGATTTAGCAAGACCATAGTCAATAACTCCTTCCAAAACATCATGCATTATATCTACACTGTAATTTTCAGTAACATGAAATGCATCTAACTGATTCAAAATTGATTCTTCTTTAATGCCTGTTTTTTGATAATTTTGAGCTTTTATTAAATCTTTTTCATGATTAGATTTACTTTCTAAGCAATTATTTTGTTGATTAAAATGATTCTCATAGCCAAGTTTATTTCGGACAAGATTTTTTTTTTCACTTTGAGGTTTTCTTGTTTCTGATTTTGGCATTAAACAATGCCTACAAAAGTAAGTATGAGCAAATGATTTTGAAAAACCTAATAAAGAATTAACAGCAGCATTATCTCCTAAAACTAATCCCAAAACAAAATAAACTTTTTCGATTCCCTTTTCTGTCTCTACATCTATTCCTTCAACTTCTAAAGATTTAAGAATTTCTAAAAGTGGAGTTAAGCATCGATCATTGCCTAAATCATTGAATATATTTTTTTTTAAAAACATTGCAACAAAAATATTATCAAGAGTTGAAGAACCCAATGGCGACGTTGGAAAACTGTAATAAAATGATGATAATGTTTGACTTGTTGGATGACTTCCAAGTGGATCATCAATAGAAAATTCATCATAATATAAAAAATATGGGATTACTTTTTTATTTTCAAATATTGTTAATTTTTTTTTCCACAGTTCTCCATCGCAAAAACTAGATATTACTCCATTGTTTTGGTTATTTAAATTTGAATTATTTAAAGTTTTCTGCAAAATGCCTGGTATTTGAAAAAATTTTTGAATTTGAAATTTTAACGGTAATAAAATAGTTTCATTAACAGAAGAATCAAGACACACTTTGCCTTTTCTCATAACTTCTTTAACTGTTTGTGAAATCACTACTTTATTTGGTGCTTTATAAAGGTTGATTGAATCTAAATGTTTAAGAAGTAAAAATTCTGAATGAATATTTTTAAAAGGACAACTGCAAAGATTAAAAATATCTTCAATGATGCTACGATCTTCACCAAAAACTAGGGGTAATATAATATCTTTTAGTAAATCAAATATGATAGTAAATACATTTTCACTCAAATCAGAAATTATGCCCTCAATCAGTTTATTTGTTACATTACTATAATTATTCAATTTACAGATAAAATTTAATGCTGACGTTTGGAGAATTTCTTTCACATGTGATATTTCATTACTTAAGTCATGTTTAACTTTAAATCGTTTTTTTTCGGTATTAATTAGATTATCAACAGGCTTTGTTAAAGAAAAATTTACAGGAACTTGCTCACAAGCATTTACATCATTCTTAATTTCATGAGAATTTTTTATATGTTTAGTAAATCGAGTAATATCAGTAAAAGTGCTAGGACACCCAAACTGTCCACATTCATATGAATCTAATTTAAATTTTTGGTGAAAGTATTTTAAATGAGAAATCAAAAATTTTGATGACGAAAATGTATCATTGCACACAAAACACTGTAACATTTTGTACAAACTTCGAACAAAGGAGAACAAGTTATATATTACTCATTACCAGTATATTTTTTACTGTTAATTTTTCTACAGTTGTAATAAAATTTTTTATGTCACCACCAATATCTGGTTTAGTGATTTTATAAAGGCTGGCCTGAATAAATTGCCATACCTTTTCACTTTCAAATGGATATTCTAAATTTAGAACAAAAAACAGTTTAAAGCAAATATCTAATGCTGATAAAAAAGTATTAAATTTGTAGTATATTTTGTCATATACCAATAAATAATTATGTTCATCAATAACATCTACAATGAACGGCTGTAAAGTTTTTCCGAAATGTCTATACTTTTCTCTCTTTTTACTGATAATATCTGATATTAATGCACTGTTCTTCACTGTCACTATAATCGAGTCTTGTGAATCACTGATACTGGGTTTCCACACTTTTTTGTCTTTGTTGTAAGTTCGGCTAGATGGTACAAGTATTGCAGATAAAATTTTAATTATATATATATTTCGTTGATCTAAAAAAAGTAAAATGTTAGATTAAAATATAATATTTTGAACTATGTAATTTGTAATATATTTAATTTAATTAGCTATATTATATATAGCTGGATTATTTACCTTCAACTGTAGTATTCTTAAGTATATTATATAGTTTCATTGACGATCTATCTTTAATTAAATCTTCAATTTTTCCATTATCTATATAAGTAGTTAAAGTATTCCAATTTAAAAATAAATTTAACCCTTTATCTTTAAATTCATACTTAAAATCAATGTCTACCTAAAAATTTAATTGAATTAAAATATATTCAATAAACATTTTCTTAAATATAATTAAATAAAATTAATTGAAATATATTTTCAACTTTAATTGTCCATAGAACATGAAGACTATAATGTACCATCGGCTGCAAGTTTGCATTCAAATTCGTTTATCACAAACTGAGTAGGCTCCTCCCATTTAATTATTATAATATTTAAATCATTTCTACGTGTACCAAACAGACAGATATTTGATACAAAGAAAACCGATATACTGGTTCTTATATTTTCGAAACGTAAGCGAAATTGAACCTAGACGTGGTAGACCACTTGTGCAGCCGATGGTACATAAAAATATTAAAAATTTGTTCGCATTTTTAAGACTTTGGATCAAAGAGAATAATATGCAATTGTGAAATTTTCATTCTTAAATAACTACAAAAATTAATTTTGACTTACCAATACACTTCCATTTACATGACTATATAATGGCCAATCAGACAATAAATCAACAGACTTGGTAGCAGCACTACATTTAAATTCTTGTGATCGTAATTGGCATGTTTGTTTCCAATTTTCTTTTATTTCGTCCCAGGGTTCCGCATGATTTTTTAGCCATAATTTAATGTGGTCAAATGTATGCCCATTTTCTTCATCAGCAGCATCCACAAGAGAAATATTATTTTTATTTATTTTTCCAAAAGTCAATCCTATAGATCTTAATCTATGTGTACTATTACGGTATCTATTATATAATATACCTTTTGGTTTTGGAATACGAGTGTAGTAGAAAGACTAAAAATAAAATTGATATATTAAAATTCTATTTTATTATAACTTATTTATAAAAATAGTATCTATTAAATTATGTTGATATACCATTTGTAATATAATGTAAACATTAATAAACTGATGATTCTTTTAAGCATTTTAAACTGTATCATAAAATTATACATAAAACTATAAAGTCTATTCACATTTACCTTATTTTCAGTTGGTACTAAATTTACTATTTTGTTTGATATATTTTCAAAAATTCGTTGTGGGACATGAGTTGTTTTATTATGAAGAATTTCAACAATTTTATGTGCCAACAATTCTCTTATTTTATTAGTTGGTGTAATTTTTAATTGATTAATTATAGGTGAAATTGATTCATTTGAAAACAATTCATTTATATTCTAAAATAAAATATAAATTACTTCATAACATTATAACAAAGCTAGTTGTGGAGATGATGAGAATAGTGAATTATAATAAAAGTGATAAAAGTTTGTGGGGAGAGATCAAGGCAGTGGATGTATTAATATAAAATTTACAAAACATACAATATCATTAACATTATTATCTTCACTGGATAAATAAGGACTGCTTCTACCAGAACCCAAGTACGAATCAGAACGGGTAGGTGTACCAACTGACTGAGACTGCTCCTACCAAATGAAATCAATAATATAAATAGTAGTATATAATATAAATATAGTTAACTTAATGTATTTAAAATAATAATGTAGAATTACGTTAAGATTTTTCCATTCTATGAGTTTTTTACGAAATTGTAGCCTGATTTTAAATTCATTAGGATAAGGAAATAATTCTTTAAGATCTTCGTCATTAAAAAGTTTGATGTCCTCGATATTTAATTCTAAATCTAAGTGAACATATAAAAAATTAATATTTTGAATAAATTCATTTGCATAAAAAAAATTAAATATATGCAATATATATAAATTTTTAAATTAACTTTATACCTTTAAATTTTGTTTTTAAAAATGGTAATTCCCATTGAACTAAAAGTTCATCGAGTGGAGTTTCTTGAAAGTTTTCAAGTAGTGTATATTCTAGAGTTTGATAATCAGGATCACTATAACTAGGAATGTGTGTTTCCATTTTGTGTATGATCTGCTTCAATAATTATTATAATATATATTTATATATATATGTTATTCAGATTTTCCATGAAATAATTTGGAGTTATAATCTGTAGATATTGACAAGAAATTTTAATAAATATTGTAATAGAAATGATCAAAAAATATTTTTACTAAAATACATAATTAAAACAATTAGGTACATTATCAAAAAAATATTGCCTAGCTTTATTTATTTGAAGTTGTATAATATGACGTTTATCATAAAAATGGTAAATTTTTACTTTAAGGTGTAATGTTTTTCACTTTACGAAATTGCCACTAAGATATCGATATTTTACAGATGTAATTAAGTTTTTCACATAAATACTTTATAATTCAATAAAAAAATGAATATTCCATGCTAAATATGTCCTTATTTTCATAAATTTACTTAAATTTTGACTTATAATACGGACGCCATAATGTACTTATGTATACCCAAAGTATATCATGAGTCTAATTGTAAGCGATTTTTAAATTTGGCCAGCATTGCTATCAAGCGGCATAATATATTGTTTATTATTAACAATGGCTTGTAATAGTTGCAAAGTAACTTTTTGAGTTTTTAGTCATTTGTAACGAAAATAAACAAAAATTAATACAATTTTTAAACTCTTATAACGTAATAAAGAAAAATAAAATATATGAAAGGTGAAATTCTATGTGTAAAATTCGAAGCAATAAGTTTATATGTTCTGTCATATTTATTAAATATGTCAAGATCATTATAGAACAGTTCGTTACGGCGGTAATTAAATCTCCGTTTTAATCTAAATTAACCCCCTTTTGCCCACGGAGATTGCCCAAACCAGTTAACGTGTATTTACGTTTATTAAATTTGACAATATTATTTAAAAACAATGTATTCACGTCATCCAATATGCCGTTTCTTTGAAATAGTGTACCGCATAATCTGTATGTTTTCTGAATCTATTAAACGTTTGTTTCAATCAATTTCGTCTAGTATTTACATCTTACACTAAAACTTTACCATAAATATTAATAATATATTAGTTTTATAAATAAATAATAGTTTAACACATGAAATATAAAAAAAATATTTTTTATTTATAGCAACTATATTTGTCACATGTTTGTATTTTATCTATATATAATATAATAACACATTTAGATATAGATTTTTTGTAAAATAATTTGGAGCACTAAAACGATAAATAACCAATACATGTTATTATAATTAGGTGAGAAAACATAGTAGGTTTAATCAAATATGACTACGCATTATTATTATATTATACAGGTAATATAATATATTCTTGATAATTTAGAAAAATAAACTTACCTGTTGCAGTGACACTAGCAGCACAAATATAGATACAAAATATTATACAATAAAACACATCAAATAAATGCAAAAACAAATCGTATGCGAGCGTGCTCTGCACAAGATGGATGAATGGTGAATGAGGTTCAGCATGTTGCTATACGCTTATACGCATGCGCAATAGCCATAGACGCCGTAAGTAAAGCGCGAATTTTAAATTTTATCACAAATTACTATATTATATTCGTTTTTAAAGGTTGCTTATTTTTATTTTTTAATAGAATTACATAACAATAAATAAGAAATACAAGTTAAAATACACATTTAATAAATTTTTTTACTTTGGCAATAATTTAATTTAATTTAATATAGTTAACATAACATGAACTGTAGATTGTATACAACTAACCTTTTGTTTTTATTTAATTTACAAATTGCCTAATATATGCAATATGCCAATATATTATGGTATATTGCTACATATAGTATTTATTACAATTATCTTAATATCATTAAAAGTAACATGTTACCTTTTATAATATAATTTGATTAGGTAACTATGAGAAAACACGAAAAAATATTTAAAATCTGAAATAAAATTTTGCAAATTCTTAAATATTTACCTTTTATAATATAATTTGATTATGTGAAAACACGAAAAAAATATTTAAAAAAATCTTAAACTAGTGGTTCTTTTCATTTAAGCTTTAAATGATAATATCTGAAATAAAATTTTGAAAATCTTCAATATTTAATTTTTACAATATAATCCGATTATGTAGGAACACAAAAAAATATTTTAAAAAATCTTAGACCAGTCGTTCTTTAGATTTAAGCTTTAACAGATTACAATATCAGAAATAAAATTGTGCAAATGATTAATCTCTATGCAATATTTAGTCTAATATTTTACAGACAAGTAATTATTTATCATAACAAACGTTATTTATAGATAGGTTTGTTATTATTTATAATAACAATTTTTAAGTGTTGAATTATATTCATTAACGCTTCACTTATTTCTATGTGAATGATATTGAGAAATATTATTGCTAATATTAAGCATACAAATTAAGAGAAAAATGTGCTATTATCAAGAAAAATGTATGCTTACTTACAAAATGCTTATATCAAGCATGAAATTGCTTGATACTAGCATAAAATTTCTCAATAACTGTTGTTGTGAATCGAGCAAAAAGTATGCTTATTCAAGAACAAATTTATGCTTAATATAAACGATAAACATGCTTAATACAAGAAATTTTTGTTCTTAATCATGAAATGTTTTTGAGCACTGTGATTGCTAATATTTAGCATGAAAAATTCTTTCAGTGCAGCAGTTTTTAATTTTTTTAAATTTTCCTGTGCCGTTTACCGAAAATTTAATCCATAAAGATTAGCCTTGAAAAGCTCATATTCTAATATAAATAATTGCATAATTTTTTTTATGTTGGCAGCACAATTAATATTTTATAACATTTTCTTTTTGTCGAAATTTTTATTTTTATTGAATACTATTTTTCCCTAATTCACCTTTATAACTTAAGTAGCTATGCAGATAAACATATCAAAAACTCACCCTCTGTTAACCCCCGCCATTAAAAAACTTTATTTCAACCCCCAAATTTTTCACTAAAATGCTTGTAATTATTTGAATAATGGATTAATTATTTGTTCAATACACATGGTTCGATAGGGAAATTTATTATCCACAATAAATAACAAATAAAACTTTTTGACAAAGTGCATTGTTAAGCCGCAAATCGCGAAAAACGAATGCACCCCTAAATCCAAGATGGCGGAAAAACTTCCCGGGGGATGATGTCTAAACTTGGATTCAAACCTCTTTTAATGTGCCCTAACTACCAGGGACGTATTTCTAAATTTTGCGCCCTGGGCGAATATGGTCGTATATTTTTTTTGAATGCCAAAAGTTAGTATAAAAAAAAGTTTAGCAATGAGGGTCAATCCATATGAACTGGTCCAGCACTGGTTGCTCAATCATTCTAAAAAAAAATGATTTTTTGTGTGTAATTACCTTAACATGTTGGT
Organism: Sialis fuliginosa; assembly: GCA_961205875.1. Lineage (NCBI taxonomy): Eukaryota > Metazoa > Arthropoda > Insecta > Megaloptera > Sialidae > Sialis > Sialis fuliginosa. Next base: position 4,256,817 of record OY540820.1, read on the forward strand.
AGTTCGAAACGACCATTATTTTAATTTTATTGTTTTTTGTTTTCGCGTGACGGCCATATTTGTTCTACAGGTCGCAGCATTTTTTGTACTTTAAAGGGTTTGCGGAAACTAAAATATCTCAGCTTCTATCAAACCTTTCAACATCGGAGTAAAAGCAAATTATTCAGAATAAAACGGGCTACAAGATTTTTTCTAGACATTTTCACCTAAATGTTATTCTAAAGGGTGAAATTTCAGCCTTAATTCTTAGTTCTATTTATGAAAAAATCCCATTTTCAAGGGGATGTTTTTACAAGAAGGGGAAAAGTTAACAAGTCAAATTATTTTTTACAAATAGGTGGGTACTAGTTGTATTCACACACCAAAGTTCAACTCTGAGACTTGCCCCCCTTTATTTCAAAAAATTCTCAAAATTTGAAAATTTGAGAAAATGGCACTTTTCAAAGCTAAATAACTCTGGTGGGGGACCAGATAAAAATCTGAAATTTTAGCCCATAATAGTACTACATAATGGTATTATGTACCAAAAATTTTGAGATTGAGATTTAACTACAGGCAGTGGTATTGCAACCACAATATTCAATAGGAGTTCATATGTTAATACAGAGTGTCAACATTAATATAATATCTATTACTATCTTTTTTCTTCTTGGAAATAGAAGAATGCTTGAATGAAGAAAAAAATTGTATTTTTTCTGAATGTTTTTAAAATCTCATTTTTTATTTTCTTTCACTTCCGGTTGAACCGGAAATGATGTCAACTTTTATTTTTCAAAGGTTACACCCTATATATATTTTATTTTTAGATAGAAAATTAGGTCAGCTTTAAAAATTTATAACACATATAATAACTTAAAGTAACTCATAACAAAGATATAAAATGTTTTAATTATTATTGAAACAAAATCACAACATGTATACGCTCATTGAAACATGCATTTTTGTGGTTGCAATACCACTGCCTGTAGTTAAATCTCAATCTCAAAATTTTTGGTACATAATACCATTATGTAGTACTATTATGGGCTAAAATTTCAGATTTTTATCTGGTCCCCCACCAGAGTTATTTAGCTTTGAAAAGTGCCATTTTCTCAAATTTTCAAATTTTGAGAATTTTTTGAAATAAAGGGGGGCAAGTCTCAGAGTTGAACTTTGGTGTGTGAATACAACTAGTACCCACCTATTTGTAAAAAATAATTTGACTTGTTAACTTTTCCCCTTCTTGTAAAAACATCCCCTTGAAAATGGGATTTTTTCATAAATAGAACTAAGAATTAAGGCTGAAATTTCACCTTTTAGGATAACATTTAGGTGAAAATGTCTAGAAGTAATCTTGTAGCCCGTTTTATTCTGAATAATTTGCTTTTACTCCGATGTTGAAAGGTTTGATAGAAGCTGAGATATTTTAGTTTCCGCAAACCCTTTAAAGTACAAAAAATGCTGCGACCTGTAGAACAAATATGGCCGTCACGCGAAAACAAAAAACAATAAAATTAAAATAATGGTCGTTTCGAACTACCAACATGTTAAGGTAATTACACACAAAAAATCAATTTTTTTTAGAATGGCCAAGCAACCATTTAATTTAATTTTGGACCATTTCATATGGATTGACCCATGAGTGATTTCAGGATAAATTATTATTTTGCCGAGAGCAAATTTTGTCTGTGTGTTGTAGTATAGTCCAGGCTGTGGAGGCTAAAACAGGTTATTTTAAGGTACAGTTTTGCTACCCACAGGATTTGTTACAAAATTGGTTTACAATAATATCCTGTTTGATCTGATTCAGTTAAAAAATTCTTCAGATTTTCTGATTTTTGTTAAATACCGGTCTAAATAAATATTATACAAAAAAAAGTTGTTCGCTACAAAATTCCTTATAACCTCCGCCCCAGGCGACCGCCCCCTACGCCCTAAGGTAAATACGTCACTGCTAACTACCCTCAAAATTTCATCCTGCCCTCTCTGATTCCGAACTAAAATTCTAGAATGCTTGGACTATATTTTCAATTCTTTATTTGATTATTGACAGTTTCTATTCAACTTGTATTATAATACTAAACACTTCATCGGTGACGATTTACGCCATATAAGGTTTGAAAAGTCAACTTAACATATATTCACATATGAATAAATAAAAATTGAGTGCTACTCATGAAAATCGCCTTCCAAATACAATGTGTTTCAGAGATAACCTATATCTTGTGACATATCAGTGTAAATGTAAAAAAAAATCTGAATTTAATATTGAAGTTTTTTTTATAAAATACTCGTTCGTTTTTAGTTCGCCCATAATTTATAGTCTTATGTTAGCTTCAAATTGGAGTATCAAATGAATGCTGACAGTTCAAGGAATTTAAATCTGAATTTAATATTGAAGTTTTTTTTACAAAATACTCGTTCGTTTACTTCGTCCATAATTCATAGTCTTATGTTAGCTTCAAATTGGAGTATCAAATGAATGCTGACAGTTCAAGGAATTTAAATCTGAATTTAATATTGAAGTTTTTTTACAAAATACTCGTTCGTTTACTTCGTCCATAATTTATAGTTGTTAGCTTCAAATTAGAGTATCAAAAGAAAGCTGACAGTTCAAGGAATTTTAATATGTAAATGTTTTGTAATTATTAAAATGTTCGTTTTAAAGATTTCGCACCAGTGCACAAACAGTGCCGAGTTGTATTTTCAGATAGAGACGATAATTCTAGTTTTGAATTTTAGTTGTAAATGTTTGTTTTGTCGATCAGAAAATAAATGCATTTATTGAATTAAAAATGTAAATAACTTGACTAAAATTAAACAGATTTGAAAAAAAAACAAAAAGCACTTTGTTTAGAATAAAAAACCTTTCAAATGAGGTATCACTTGTCCTATCATTGTGCTCATAACGCAGAGGGTTGAAAAGATTCGAACTGTTCGAGCGTTTTTTCAAAATCGTATTTTAACTAACTAAAAGCGCGGCCGTTTCGTTTTCGTTGAAGCATCCTGTATATTAAACTGACATATATTTTCTGTATTAACCCTTTCGTTCCACTAATTATATAGTTCACATACCAATCAAAATAAAATCGATATTAAGTTTTGTATAGTAATTATTTGTAATAGTCCAGGCTGTGGAGGCTAAAACAAATAATTTTTGCGTACAGTTTTAATACTTACAGGATATGTTACAAAAGTGGTGTAGAATAATACCCTAAGTTTGCTCCGATTTTGGTTGTCCGCAATAGGAGTTATCCCATGGTTCAATTATAAAATTTTTCAGATTTTCTGATTTTTTATAAATAGCGGTCTAAATAAATATGATCCAAAATAATTAAATATTTTCCAGAGGTATCAACTTTATTATAAACTTGATTAGTAATTACAGCTTAAATAAAGTGTGTTTTTATCTATTTTAATCAGCGCAGCGGATAAACAATAAATGGGGGTTGTAGGGAATTTTATAGCGAATTACTTTTATTTAGAACATTTTTTTGGATAATACTTATTTAGACCGCTAGTTAGCAAAAATCAGAAAATCTGAAGAATTTTGCAATTGAACCATGGATAACTCCTGTCGCGGACAACCAAAATCGGAGCAATCTTAGGGTATTATTCTACACTACTTTTGTAACATATCCTGTAAGTATTAAAACTGTACGCAAAAATGTTTATTTTAGGTACTTTTTAGCCTCGACTATAATTACTTTAAACGTTATCAGCGTTATCAGCATTCATCTTGCACAACTGAAAGACAACTGTCATTCACCCGCGAGAAAACTCAAAGATTGTTGAAACTACGCATGAATTTTCTTCAATACCTTGAAAATAACGATTCTGTTTGAAACGTTTTCACAGAAAGTTACCAAACCTTATTATGCGTAGAGTGTAGATCAAATGCAAAGACAAATTATCTACAATCTACATACAGTCTGTTCATTTTAATTTTCGTTTTGCTTCCCTAGAATTTAATTCAAAGTAATTTTGCTTTGAAAGCTAAATATGATAAAAATAAAAGTTTTATTTTGTGTCATATACTTATCGCACTGTAGGTAATTTAATAAGCGACCACATTTGAACAAATTATATTTAATTACGTTTTTTTTAAGTATCGGGTTATTTAAAATGCCGGAAACTGGTTTCATTTTCCAATTATTTTCTTTAAAATAACATTTAAAATATTGGATCTTGGCTTCTAGGTGTAAGCCGCGTCGGTTTGGTCGTGTTATCGACCAACGTTTCGTCACACATTGCAGTGGACATCTTTAGGGCTCTTCTAACAGTGCACACCCAGAAGCCAAGATCCATATCAAGATCACCGCGAAAGCCTCAAGACTTGGATTTAAATTATTGTTTTATTTATATGTATTATAGCTTAACTAAAAAGTTAGGTTGTTAAAAATTTTCGCTGTAATTGCCATATTTTTCTTAATTTATTATGTTTTGTGTGCATTTGCGTTGAATTTAGGGTAAATGGGGGTGCAGGTCTTGAATTTTTCGGGTCACGATTGTGATCTGACGTGAACGTAAGCTATTTTCTTTTTTTGATATTCGCGCATTTTAATGTTTAAAAGAAAATTTTTATGAAATATAATGAAAATTATTATTTATAAAGTAAGTTATGATGTTCCTTCTAATTTTTTTTATCTTTAAATTGAGTTTTCTATGGAGAGTTGAAGTTTGAAGCATGAAATATGACTAAAAAATATTTAATTTTAGATTTCGTTAAAAGTACGTTTGTTATAAAGAAAATGATGTGAAAAGTTGAAATTTTCAAACCGCAAGTCTGTATCTCAAAACGTTTACGAGATATGACCTCTCAAAGTTTCAGTTTTTTCAAAATTTTGAGGAAAAATAGCCGTAACTTTTATCGCGTGATCAAAATTGATTTTAGTTGACGAATTTGAAATCAGAGTGTCAAAATCTATATAATGACATCTATAACATTTCAAAAACAGACAAAAAAATTTGACCAAAAATCAACATTTTTTTAAGGTATAATTTTTTCGATTTTTCGCGAATTTTTTTTTGTCGAGTTTTGAAGTACTTTACATGTCATTATATAGATTTTTACACGATGATTTCAAATTTGTCAACTAAAATCAATTTCAACCACGCGTTCAAAAGTTACAGCTTTTTTCTCCAAAATTTTCATAAAATTGAAACTTTAAGAGGCTATATCTCGAGAACGGTTTGAGATACAGACCTTTTCACATTATTTTTTATATAAAAACTCAACTCAAATTTTTTTAGTCAACTTTCATGGTTTTAATTTCAATTTTCATAAAAATTTCATAGAAAAATTTCAACTTTTCATAGAAATATACAAAAGTTAATTTATAACATGATATATTAATTTTGTCACGAGCGTGATCGAACGTGAGAAAAAAATACAATTCGTGAGCAAAAATTACTCACACGCCCAACTTAATCCAAAGTGAAATTATTTTTTATGTTATTAATTGTGGGGCCCTCGAATAATTTTAAGTTGTCTATGCGGCCCGTGGAGCAATTTGGGTTGGCCAGACCTGTATTAATAGATATATATAGATTATTAGTATAAGAAATATACCTAGTATCCAAATAATATAGGGTTTTAAAATCAAAAAACACTACTCATTCAAAACGAATATATATAATATGTATGCAAATTCAATTACATCAATGTTCCAATGTGAGTCTATTTGCTGGTATGGTGGTTTGTAATCTGTTTTTAATTTTTATCTCTGTTTGTAGTGAATCAAATGTATCAAACGGTAAATAAAGGGTAGGTGTATAATCGATGTTAAATTCTAAATTAAAAGCCTTTGATTGACGAAACCAGTTCATTATATCAGAAACTACTATAAAATCAGGACGGGGGGCAATTGATTAATGTGATAAAATTTAACGAGGAGGGAGGGAGGGGGTCTGAACAAACGTGACATCAATTTTATTCTTATTTCTTAAAAAAAAATATTTTTCAGTCGTGATATTAAGGACGTTGTTCCTAATGATCAACTTTGACAACTTTCTTCGTTCATAAAAGTAATCATTCATTTGGACGGGAGAATCCAGGCTTTGTAACGTATTATAAGGTAACAGAGTAACAGGTGATAGCGTGACAAAGGAGGGGGGTCAAAAATGCGTGAATTTTTTGTAAATATTTTGTATGGATGACCAAATCTGTATATACGAATTTTTTATGGTTATCATAATATAAATAAGATTGGCTTGTATTCAGACGAGCCGAGATAAATTTTTTTAACGAGACAAGACCGAAAAGAAATCAACTGTCGATGAACTGTAAAAGTATGTATACATTTTTTACTTCCATGTTCTGAAAGAAATGGAAGTATTGTAATACCATCGAAAAATCGTGTCCGAGATAATGACAGATTCTGATAGAACTAACTTCAAAACTTAAAGAAAAGTTAATTTTCGCATGGCGGCTGTGCGTCTGCCTGTGTGTCGGTGTGTCCGTGTGTCTGTGTGTCCGTTTGTCTGTGTTTCTGTGCGGATATAGAATTTTCTTTCGTTCACGATAACTACTGTAAAAATGCACGGATCTGAATTATTTTTGGGAAAAATGTTTGTCTCAGTGAGTACTCCAGATTTTGGTGCTAATCGGATTAGGGGTTTTGTAAATATTCGAAATTTTGTAACTTTTTTCGTCTAAAAAGTGAACATTGCGAGTATTATCTCACTAATTTTGATAAGATTTGGTACATTTGTAGTTCAATTGAACCTAAGGGACATTTATTATTTGTACGTGCCTAAACAGCCATTGAAGGGGTGAAAAACACCCTCATAATTTGAATTTTAAATACTAATCAATACGTCATTAATTCATGTTGCTTTAGAAATAAATGCAACTAAATACAAATTGTCAAATTAGTAGTTCTACGAATGTGTATTATGTTTTTGACATTAAGACATTAGAAAACCAATATTTATATACAATTGGCAATAACTGCTGTAACCGTCGTAAGTATATGTTTTTTATATATTACGAAATTTATATTCATAGTAGTAGATTATATAAATAAAATATTTTTCAAAAAATTTATATTTAAAAAGATAGAAAGAACATGGAAGTCATTTATCAATATAAAAACGTAATTGTTTTTAATTTTTAAATAAATCAAAAGTCCCTATTTATTATAACTAACTATCTTGAATCATGAAGTTATTAATATCATACGATAATGTTTATCATGATGATATTGCTTATATAGGTGTGACCTAAGGAAAAATTAGTCAGACATACATACACCAACAGATTATTGTCTGTATAAATACATCGATATGCTCTTGGCCTTTATTAGAGGTCAGTAGCACACTAAAGAACTCTCACTGAGAACTCGGGCCGTCTCCCATCTCCCCTCTCAGTTCTTTATTCTACCGTTCGGAAATGGAATGTTTTTGACACACCTCTATGCTGTGTCAGTAAACTTATGTTTTTTGTTATTATTTATTACGCGCTTCTTCATATGTATATACGTATATAAATTAAATAACTTTCGTATGTAAGTTACCTGAACCAGTCTTGGATCACCCTAGTGTTGGATTCTTGTTTAATTCAATTTACTAAATTAGAAATATTTGTTGATATTTGATAATGTCATTACTGAATCAAAATTTATAGACACATAACTCTAAAACAGCTTAATTTGATGACAATCGGCCAATGGGTATCGAAATGGTGGAGATTTCAATTAATTATCAGTGCAATTTATTTATTACTTATTATTATTTACATTGTTTCAAATTTAGCGATTCTTTATTTTATAACTTTTGTGTCGTAGTACTTATCATTTTGCAATCGTTAGCAAGTATCCGTTACTTGGTGCCCATTATTGGGTTTACTTTATCCGTTACTGGAGAAAAAACATAAACAAAATAAAACGCTTTTATTTCAAAAATAAACTATATTTGAGGACTTTGGTAATTCAATTGTTTTAGTAAAGAAGTACTTATACAAGTCTTGAGTCTTCCGCAGTCATCTTGATATGGATCTTGGCTTCTGGTTGTAAGCCGCGTCGGTTTGATCGTGTTATCGGCCAACGTTTCGTCACAGATTGCAGTGCACTTTTAGAAGAGCCCTGAAGATGTCCAGCCAAGATCCATAAAGAGGTACTTGTTTTATTAGTAACTTATTATAAGAATTACAAAAAAGCCCAAAAATCCCAAAAACAGTATACCTTGCTCTTAAAATGGCTGAGACTGCGGTATCAGTATCTTATCTATCTATATATTTATAGAAGAGTTTGTCCTTGACCACTTACTCATCAACGTACAGTCCAAACCCCTGGTCCTAGAAACATGAAATATCAAGGGTATCATCCTTTTTATGAGATAACCACTCAATAAGAAAGGATTTTTCGAAATTCAACTACTAAGGGGGTAAAAGAGGGAGTAAAAGTTTGTATAGGAAAAATATTTTTGTTTGCATTCACTCGAATGAAACTTCTGAGAAAATGGGTCTTGGTAGACAGACGGACAACAAAGAGGTCATATATAAGGGTTTTATTTTTTCATGTTTTCTATTACAATTAACTTTACTGTTGTGTCCAATATACAAAAAAAATTATATATTTTTAAGTAAACAATTGAAAATGGGAGAGCCTGAAAATTTAAAATCCCTAGGTAATTATATAGTAGACGCTCCCAAAAAACATTAGAGATTTAAAAAAGATCGATAATGGTTTATTGTCATATTATGATTATAAACATGTTTAGGGAATTGAATGCGTTGGGGTGAAGTTCTTTCAATATTTAATTGGAAAGTTGATAAGTTCGTAGCATTAGCAAAGAAGCGACGAAATATTTTCTTTCGTAATATTTTTTTCTTCAAAATATTACTCAATCTCTTGTAATGTATTTACAGGACACATATATTTCAACTTGACTCTAATGACTGAAATGCATCTTTTCTTATGTGTTATTGTCCTTATTGTAAAAATCTTAAGTATTCTATTTCCAATACAATAGTTCAAAGGACGAGACTTGATATTTAAACTATCTATTCCTATTTGTAACAAGAATGATATTTGAATCCATTTATTTAAAAACAACACTTGTATATTTTGGATGGTCGACATAGATTTTATTACTAGAGACGTGACAATTTGCAAATGGACCAACCATCTACCCTATGTATAATACAAAGTACAGTACAGTGTATTCCAAGTTGATTAAGCCTTAGGAAATTTAACATAGGGACAATTAGAAATGTTGTAGTAGCCTTTGATCTTTAACGATGTGTCATTGGTGCATTTTGAAATACCACCACAAAATTTAATAAAATTGTCATTAGTATTTTGTTTTCAATTTTCTGTCTGTCAAAGTCATAATTAATAAAACATTTTAATTACAGAATTTGTAACTCATTGGTGCAAGTAACGGATTCAACTATTAATTAATTATACTATTATAATTTTATCTTGGATGTCTTATTTAATTTTATATTGTGTTTTATTCTTTTCTTTCTATGATACTTTAGTTTATATTTATGCATTTATTTTTTACACACAAATTAAATGATTGTATTTTAATTTCTAATTTACACTTACAAAATTTTACTGGAACGCAATCAGTAAAAATAGTGGATACATAAAAATAACTATATTTAATTTTAAAAATACATTAAGAATAAATAAAGTATAACAAATGTTCTTTCAGTTCTTCTAAATTATTGAATATATTGTGTTTATGAATCGGTTATAGTCAATGGTTCTTTTGAAGTTAAGTTTGGATTTCAAACAGCTCGTTTCTTCGAAATCGCGATACATATTATGCCCTATAAAACATATTAATTTGCTTTCGTAACTTAATTTAATTTTAATTATTATTATTTATTTTATTACCTATGCATAAAATATGACGTATTGGTCAGTCCTCAAATTCGACACTAAATAAATCTCTTGCTTAGTTATAACACCCATATGTATCCATTTGCAATTTTTCTTTAATCGTGTACTAGTTGATAATGATAACAGAATGAATTAAAATAATGTTAATTATTCTGTGATTACAACAAATATTTAATAATTTTTGACAGATACAAAATTAAAAATAAAATACTAATGAAAATTTTATTAAATTTGATGGTGGCATTTCAAAATGCACCAATGACACATAGTTAAATTTGACCAATGACTGCTGCAACACTTCTAATTGTCCCCATGTTAAATTTCCTATAGCTTAACCATCTTGGAATACACTGTATATAAGGTTAACATAGACAATTCACAGATAATTCACATACAATACACACAAGTTAATAGATTCAGAAAGACATTCAACAAGCTAAGATGTATACATCAATAAACAAACATGTAAATAAATAAATATACATTTAATTCAGTATAATTGTTTTTCTTGTGGATTAATTCCGTGACACATTATTTATATTACAAAAGTGGTGAAGTTACAACTAACGACACAAATTACAATTTGGTGTCATAAGAAGTTGAGATCCACGAGTTACGAACATTACAAAATTGGTGTCCAGAAGTGGAATACCATTACACTCTTATTTTTCTATTTTTATCAAAACGTTTTTCTTTTTGGTTTAATTAAATGCATTTTTAAATATTATAGTCCAAGTAAATTAGATATTTAAGAAGATTTTATGTAGAATCTTTAATTCCTGTAATATTTTTTTCTCCGAACAGCGGTTCGGATGAAAAATGGGAAAAACTGGAATAAATTTCATTCCGGGGGTAGTTTTTACGTGAAAGGGGATGTTCCATCCACGATTTAGGTGGGAACTTTTCGGGCTCTTATTCCGAACCTTACTAAGTTTCGTGGACAAAGTATCAAAACTTTATAATTTTTTTCTTCTATTTGGCGAATTTTAATCTAAATACCGTGGACTATTAGTAGTTTTCTAGTAATTAAGATAATATAATGATAATCCATACTCAATATTATAAATGCGAAAGTGTGTCTGTTTGTTACCTTTTCACGGCTAAACCGCTGAACCGATATTGATGAAATTTGGCGGGGAAATAGCTTGCATCCTGAGGAAGGACATACGCTACTTTGTATCCTGAAAATTTAATGGGTGTGACGATAGGTTATACATGTTGATTTAAAGTTAATAGTGAATCTGTAGGATCGCATCAAGTTGAGATATTAATTATTCAACTTATTTGTTAATTTATCAATTTATCAAATTTAATTTGTTTATAATAGGGGAAAGAGGTTCCGACGGTCTTAGGGCACAAGGTACTCTTAATGTTTATGTTGTAAGCTATATTTAAAAAAAAGTTTGAGTGCGTGAATAAACAAATAAAATTCGAGAGCGTGCTTGGTTAAAAATATTTTGTTCATGAGCAAAAATTACTCATTTTTATTTCATATTAATAAATTAATCAGTTTGGTTTGGTTAATGTATTTATAAACATTAAAAATTAAATACAATATTGATTCGGTGTTTAATATACGCGGACAGTAATCTCTGTTAAAGCTGTATGTTTTGTTTTTGCTGTTTTACAGGAATTATAATCAATTTGTGTATATTTATTTAATTATACAAAATTTAAAAATTACTGGACAGATTTTTATGGTAGGTACTTTCACTATTAAAATGAATAATTTAAGTTAAATATCTTCACGTTACTTCCTAAAGTATAGTTGAGGAATTTTATTAAATACATGTTAATGAATTCCTGCTGAATCGATCATTGTGCAATTTTCATTGTTAGAGGAGGTGAAGTGCCCCATTTGTCTTCCTTTGCGGACGTCTATGCCTTGGAATATAGATTATTGGTCTGCGATATGAATTATATATTTTTTTTAAAAACATATTTAAAATAGTACTGTATATCGAAAAATCACAAAAGAAATAATATTTTAGTCTTATTAACAGGGTTTTAAAACGTGTATGTATCTATTTGATATCATCGTGTCATGACATTTTTTTTGTTAATATATGTATTCTCTTTTCTTAATAAATCATATTTACTTGAATTAAATATCTAATATTCTAAACATAATTTATTTTAAAACTACAAACTTTATATTTACAATAATAATGCACTTACGATTTATTACCCATCATTAAGATAAGACTGGAATTGTAAATTTAACTCTCTTAGAAACACTGATATCTGACACGTATATTTTTAATTTTATTGAAATACAAACTCTTTAATATCTCAGTTTAAACATAAATGGAGTTAGGCCAATTTCAAAATAAACGGCTCATAGGTTTAATTTAGTAATGAATGTATCTTAGTACAACCGCCCCTTTTAATAATTTCGTGATTTTATTATTGCTGTTCTGATAAGGTAGTTTGGAATCACGTGGCACCCAAAAAAAAGAAAATATTATTGTTTTATTTTATTTATATTTTACCCCGCCCGTCTCCACTGGAGTTAGGGCACCCTACCTTGTTTGTCACCTTCATAATTAAGTACGTGACAATCGATTCATGAGATTTACAAAAAAGAAGCCCGTCAACCTCAAAAAACAGTATACCTTGCTCTTAAAGCACTGGTGCCAGTACCTTACAAATGAAAAGGATTTAATTTCGAGTGGGGGACTGCTAGTAAATTCTATGGTAATTAAAATAAGTTAAATTAAAGTAGCAGATGTCAGTCCATTTATAATTCGTGTAATTAAGTTCGAAGAAAGTGGCCCATACTAGATTTCAATTTTGAAATTGAAAGTAAATCTGCAGCAGCGGAAACAAGTTAAACTGCAGTGTGGAAGTGTTTCTACAAAAAGTTCAGATGCAATTGCACCATGTTGCATGCACTTATTAGAAACTTTTATATTGTATCTCAGGTATAGGCTGATTTAGTCTTCCTGGGGATTCTGGGGGAGAGGTTCTCTCCACTTTAATATTCATAATAATAATAATAACAGTAGAGGTATTTTGCTTCCTCGCCATATCGAAAATACGAGAAGCTTTATAATTGTTTTAAATGAGAAAATAATTCGGGCAAGACATACACGAGTGTATGCCATAAGGGTTCCAAAGTCGTACTACGTGGAATGTTTGGAACCACTTACAGGTGCATTTTTAAGTTAAAGTTAAAATATAAAAAAGTGTCAAGTTCTACTAATTGAGATCTATATTTTGACACCCACTTGCCTAGATATCAAAATAAAAAATTCTATGACGCCCCTCCCTATAATTCCAAAATTTAAAATTATATTGTTGACTTTAGTATTTGTCGTTGGTAGTCCCACCAAAGCCTCGATACCAATTTTTTTTTTCAGATTTTTTGAACCAGTAGTTACAGAGTTAGAGAGAGGGGGACAAAATAAAATACTGCTCTTAGCCCCCTACAGGCGCCATTCTTGAGTTAGAAAAAAAAAAAATATGATCAAATTCTACTAATTGAGATGTCTTGGTATACAATTTTTTTTGTTTTTTTTTTAATTTGCTTTAAAACCCCCCACAGGCAACATTTTTGATTTAGAAAAAAAGTAGAAAAAAGGTCAAATTCCGCTTATTTGGTTATACATTTTAACGTGCCACATGCCTTGTTATAAAAAAATATTTTTTTTTTACCTAGCTTTAGCTCCCTATTACCCCCCCCCCCAAAAAAAATATTTATTCAATAAATGTATACATATTTTACTAGAGGGTGTCATTTTACATATTCAGTTATAATTTCAAGTTTCTAGTTTATATAGTTTTCGAGCTATTTAGCTTTGAGTGAAAAGGACGGACGGACGGACGACAAAATGAGATTAATAGGGTTTCTTCGGAACCCGAAAAAAATGTTCTCCGATTTCAAAATTTTAACTTGATCTTTCCGTTTCAGGTCAAGACAAACACTTTTCTTTCCGTGTCTGTCTGTCTGTGTGTCTGTCCTTTCATGACCCACTGAAACTTGGTTGGCTGGTTGAGTATGGCTAGATAAGAGTTCCATTTAAAAATAATCATTAGTCATGATATTTTATTTTTAAAAGGGTTGCCAAAGCTTAAAATATAAAAATTCATATCAGTTTTTAGAAATATTTACAGTGTATCCCAGGATTGATGTGTCGAGTCCTGCTTAGGGTTGCCAGGTCAGCTTCCAAAAAATAACGGACAAGCGGGAGGGGGGGGGGGGTTAAGGGTTAAGTAGTAAAAAAAATTACATAATGAACGAATTATTTAACTGATATATTTAAATAATATTATTATGTTAACAATAATTTACTTATTTAGATATAATTCAAATTTAACAGTGAATTCACATTCGTAGACCATGTACCAAGCCCCCTATACCTATTATCCTGCGATGATTGACCCATCAGCAAACTCCTACTCCGTCAGACATCCCTTGTGAAACAATAGTATTAATAAAATAAAACTAATTACACAGAAATGACAAAAACACCACTGAGCTGTTGGAAAAGGAGCAATCCAGCCGACAAGAAATGCATCTCATCATCACATTCGTAGAATTTGCTAAATTCACTGAAGCTATGTATTTGTGTTTTATACTGAGAACTGATTCAACTGGCTATTACTAAAGATTAACCTAATATTACTTACATGGTAATTTAGTAGAACACAGCAAAATAGTATTTACATAAAAACAATGATTAACTTTTATGTTTATAATACTTCAACGAAATCTTTGGTTTGACAAATTCGCGCTCTACATTATGTTGATTCTCCTATCCTTATTCTCTTAGACTGTACAGCTTTAGATTACGTACCATTTCATCAAAAAGATTTTGAATAAAAAAAACGTCCACTATTTTGTGAACAAAAATAGTAAACATAATGTTAAAAAAAAGTGGACTGTCCACTCAAATAGTGGACACCTGGCAACACTAGTCCTGCTTGATGTAAAACTAAAGTATACCAATTTTACTATTGTATTGAAATAATAGATTTAGTAAATTAGTTAAAAATATTTAATGATCGAGTTACAAACCTACGTGACACCGAAAAAATAAAAATGTATTCAGAAAATAGAAAGTTCTTTACTTATACGTTTTTTTTTTGATAACTAACTAATACTAAAATAATGTGAGTGTGTATAAACATTTATTAGTAAGTAGTATGCCTACCTATATTATTGTTATGTACTATCTGTTACCCGCGACCTCATCCATATGAAGTATTTTTTTTATCTAATAGGTATATTTTTCGGTCTTTTTTAAGTGCATTTTTAATGTAAACTTGTTTAAAAAAAAATTTTTTTAATTTTAATTTTAGGGTATGGTTCTTATAAATTATTTTCATTCAATTTCTATTTAAATCCCATTAATAATTTTATTATGCGAATTCTCATAAAATATTTAAACATCGAGAAATTAATTTTGAAACAGCGTTTAAAAGTTTCAAAGCATTTATTAAATTTAAATGTTATTAATTAGCAGTATTTCTATGTATGTTAATAAAGGCTCTAACAAAAATAAGAGAAATAATACAAATGAATTATACAATTTATATGATAAAAAGAAAGTAGGTATTTTACTGACAATTAATTAGTAAACAGACTCCAACTTTTTTTTTAAAAAGCTTACATCATTAACTTTAAGACTATCAAATGCCCTAAGACCGTCGAGACCTCCTTACCCTATTATTAACAAATTCAAATTGATAAATTAATAAATATGTTGAATAGTTAATATCTCAGCTTGGCGCGATCCTACAGTTTCCATTTTGCTTCCTTGCAATATCGAATATACGAGAAGCTATGTGATCGTTTCAGATTGAGACAAAAAAAATGTTCTCCGATTTCAAAATTTTAAATTGATTTATCCGTTTCACGTCAAGGCAAACACTGTTCGTTCCGTGTCTGTTTGTCTGTCTGTCCGTCAGTCCGTGTGTGTGTCCGTCTGTCCCCTGAATCCTTGTCACACGCATAACTCATGAACCACTGAACCGATATTATTGAAACTTGGTCGGATGCTTGAGTCTGGCTAAAGGACGGTCCCATTTCAAAATCATCAAAATCTTATGTAAGGGGGAGGGGTGACACCCCAAAATATTAAAATATGATTTTGTCTCAAAATGCAGACCTATCAAGATCTGATTTAATTACTTTAGATCTAAAAAAAAATTCTGGGTAGCTTTGGTGAATTTAACACGAGGTAGCCAAATCAGACCAAGACGAGATAGCTTCATTTTTCACGAAACCACATTCACCTTACTCTCATGTAGTTATTTTGACATGTTTTTAATTTAACATACAATTATTTTTAAATGCAATATTAATAATAATCTGTATTATTAATATTTATTAACTACATTATTTAAAACATTTTAGGGTTACTACTTAAACTACTTCTCCATTATTGATATATAAAAGTAATTATTCTTTGTTATCAAGTTATTTATAAATTACAGTTTATTTTTATTATGTTTAAAACAACCGTGTTATTAAGAACAATTTCTTTCAAACGGTTGTTATATTACAATAACTATTATCAATATTATTATCTTATGTATATTAACTACTACATAGTGAAATTCGTAGTATACCTTTTTATGACCATTTATATAATTTATAAAATTTAATATAATTTGTGATATTAGTCTGGAATATTTTGCTTCCTCGCAATATCGAAGTTACGAGAAGCTTTGTGATCGTTTTAGGTTGAGATAAAAAAAATGGTCTACGATTTCAAAATTTTACATTGATCTTTCCGTTTCACGTCAAGATAAATACTTTTCGTTCCGTGTCTGTCAGTCTGTCCGTGCGTCCATCTGTCCCCTGAATCCTTGTCACACGCATAACTCATGAACCACTGAACTGATATTATTGAAATTTGGTTGCATGGTTGGGTCTGGCTTGAGGACGGTCTCGTTTCAAAATCATCAAAATCGTGTGTAAGGGGGAGGAGTGACACCCCAAAATATTTATTTTTTCAAGATATCTCAAGAACGACACATGTTACGTGAAAAGTTTATAGAATATATTTTGTAGAGCATTATATTTCCTATAATATGGCTCTACAACGTTTGTTGTAAAATATTCCCTTACAAAGATTTATCTCAATTTATTTTAAAAATTCGTGCTTTGTTTTTCTAAATTAATATTTGCTTGGACATATTAAATGTCATTTTGGCGTTTTGAATGTCATTTTGACGTTTTAAATGTCATTTTGACGTTTGGATAAATTTAGATTTAGATTGAAATTGTCAAAAAATTAAAAATAATCAGGTGCGTTTTATGAAAAATTTCGAACTAATATTTTTTAGTAAAATTGTATAAAAATTAAATGGTTAATCAATTCCAGGCAATTTATCTAAACACTAGCGATTTTTATTTAAATTGTTCAATAATTAACAACCTTTGGTGAATTTAGCACGAGGAAGCACTGTGCATTTACTTGGCAGATGTTTTTAAAGTATATTCATTATAATAAAAATACTACATTAGGGTTGATCTATGAAGAATCACGATACACATGAATTTTTATTTGAATAGAAAATTATTTTGCCTGAAATTCTACAGGACATTAAAAATAATAAAGCCTGATACTTATGACAATTTGAACACAGAAAACAGTTTTTTTTTTTTTTAAATCATAAGCCTCCCCAAGCTCAGAACCTACTTTAATCGATTCGTTATATCAAAAAATTAATTACATGTTTTACTGTCATCGTATTCTGTCACCACTATTCACCACATCTCTAACAATTATAGCAAACGCCCGTGTATGTCTTGACCGATTTTATTAATATTAATTGACGCAAAGTTAAATATTTAACTAATTAAACATATCGATAAACAAACTGAAAATGTAGAAAAATGCAATAATGATATATGTACTTTCTCATATTGCCTTGTTTCAGTGATCAACATTCTTGTATACACTTTTTCTAATTATTTTCTCCAGATGCCATATAGGTATACATTATACAGTTCAAAAGTTTCCAATCAATAGATGAACAATTAAATCAATTGAGTGATAAGGTACTGGTACTCTGGTACCAGCCTTGGACATTACTCCAGTGTTGGGCATTTGTTTAAATTAGAAATATTAGTTAATATTTGATTACATACTTACTGCCATTACTGAATCGTAATCTGTAGATAATTAACTGTAAAATAGCTTAATTTGATGACAATCGCCCAATGGGTGTCGAAATGATAGACACTTAAACTAATTATTAGTGTAATCTATTTATTAATTATTATATTATCATAGCATCTGCTTTACATTGTTTCAAATATAACTTTTGTGTCATAGTACTTATCATATTGTAATCATTAGCAAGTGTCCATCAGTGCGTTACTATATCCATTACTGGAGAAAAAAAAAACTTAAAGAAATTAAAAGACTGTAATTAAAAAACAAAACTATACTTGCGGAATTTTTAATTAAAATGATTTATTAAAATTAATTTGTTATATGAGTAACATGAGCTGACGAGAATTACAATAAAAGAAGCCTATCAATCCCCCTAAAAACAGTACACCTTGCTTTTAAAGCAGCCAAAACTGGTGCCAGTATATATACTTACACAGTTCAAGAGTTTTCTATCAATTAATGAACAATTAAGTCGCTTGAGTGATACTTGCTACAAGATCTGAACTTTAGCGGTTTAATATATAATATAGATGATCTTATCAAATGAAGGTTTCGTCACAGCGAACTGGAAACTTTTTTTATAGAATATCTTATTAAAATATGTCACATGAATTTAACGAGCCAGAATGTAATTTTCATTAGCCAATTGAAAGGGTTTCAGTTCTCGGTATAAGATTGTCGAGGTTTATTGAATTAGTAAGTAATACCAGGTAAACAGTTCGAAACAAGCCTTGGGTTGGGGTGAAAACCTTTAGGTCCACACAATCAACTTCCCAACATGGTATGATTATAAATACTTGAACACTGTTTATTTATTGTTTTCATATACATATAGTTTTTGTGAATATTTTTTTAATATATACAGGGTAGTTCAATAGTGCGTCCGGCTTTCCTAGCGCACTTCCTGTAGGAGATAGAAAAAAAAGTTTGGTACATAATATTATTGGTTTGAAAAGATCAACGTCGTAAAATTATTTTCAACAATACAGGGTGTCCCATTTTTGCAGTATAACAAAAACAAAGATTTTTTTAAATGGAATACCCTATAACGTTTTATGTCGTCCGATGTCATTTTTTAACCTCTACATTAACGTCTGTTCATTTTTTATTTTGGTGACAGTGTTGCCAAATTAAAATTTTTTTTCCGAAAAATAATCCATATTCAGGTTTGACTATAAAAAATCGTAGCGACCTCGTTTTTTTTTGAAGTGATGAATTTTTTTAGCAATAATGTTAGTCCAGGTAAAGAGCAACATTTTGGTAATAAACAATTTTAATTTAGTTGTACAGGGTGTTAATAAAAAAATGCCAAAGTTTGCAATCTTCAAAATGATAAAACTCATTTTTTTCAAATGTGACTACCCTTTTTTTATTTCACTATTCGATGGTTTTTTTTCTCCTTTTCAATTTGTATAGGAAATATCTTATGTCTAAACCCCATACTTTCTGAGATATTCAATAATTTTCACAAAAGTAACCATTTCACCATGTTTTTATGCACCGAAGTAGGCCAAACAAATGCAAAACAAATGTGAAACAATTACAAAACAAATGCCCGTGAATTGATTTGTGCTTAGATCAAAATGGAAGACATTTCGAACATTTATTGTAGTCTTTTATCTTTTATATGTATTTTCAATTTTGTTAATTGTCATAGTTTTTTGAATAAAATAAATAATTTTATTACACAAGTATTATCCGTTTTAATTATAAAATTTAATCAAATGTTACATTGATACTTAAGTACTAACATTTTTGCATTTCTTTTGCATCAGCACAGCCTACTTCGGTGCATAAAAACGTGGTGAAATGGTTACTTTTGTGAAAATTATTGAAAATCTCAGAAAGTAAGGGGTTTAGACATAAGATATTTCCTATACAAATTAAAAAGGAGAAAAAAACCCATCGAATAGTGAAATAAAAAAAGGGTAGTCACATTTGAAAAAAATGAGTTTTATCATTTTGAAGATTGCAAACTTTGGCATTTTTTTATTAACACCCTGTAAAACTAAATTAAAATTGTTTATTACCAAAATGTTACTCTTTACCTGGACTAACATTATTGCTAAAAAAATTCATCACTTCAAAAAAAACGAGGTCGCTACGATTTTTTATAGTCGAACCTGAATATGGAT
Organism: Sialis fuliginosa; assembly: GCA_961205875.1. Lineage (NCBI taxonomy): Eukaryota > Metazoa > Arthropoda > Insecta > Megaloptera > Sialidae > Sialis > Sialis fuliginosa. The sequence continues at coordinate 4,276,917 of OY540820.1, forward strand.
TATTTTTCGGAAAAAAATTTTTAATTTGGCAACACTGTCACTAAATTAAAAAATGAACAGACGTTAATGTAGAGGTTAAAAAATGACATCGGACGACATAAAACGTTATAGGGTATTCCATTTAAAAAAATCTTTGTTTTTGTTATAGTGCAAAAATGGGACACCCTGTATTGTTGAAAATAATTTTACGACGTTAATCTTTTCAAACCAATAATATTATGTACCAAACTTTTTTTTCTACCCTGTATATGAAAAATTTTAATGGAATTTGGTCAGAAATGAAACTCACCTTTGTATTATGAATATTAGTTTTCTAATATCCTGATGTCAATAATATAACACACATTTTTATAATAACTAATTTGACAATTTGAATTAAATTGCATTTGTTTTTATAATAAATTAATAACTAATCTGACAATTTAAATTTAATTGCATTTGTTTCCAAGGCTACATGAATTGTAGACTTATTTATTAGTATTTAAAATTCAAATTTTTAGGGTGATTTTCGTCTTTCACCCCTTCTATGGCTGTTTAGGCACGTATAACAAAAAAAAATACTGAAATACATTTTTCATTATTTGTATTGTAGAATATTTATGTTAAGTTTCAAGTAAATCCGACGAAAAAAAAAATGTACACCCCTTTTTACCCCCTTAGAGGTTGAATTTCGAAAAATCCTTTCTTTCAGATCATAATCACGTCAAGACGCTTCGATTGGCACCCACAGGAAGTCAATAGCATTTTTTATTTACGAGATTTCGTGAACGTAAAAAATGACACGCACATAGGTACGTACGTACATACACACACACACACACACACAGAAAGACATCTTTCTGAAAATAGTGTAAATATACTATAGTGACCTTAAAACATTCAATTATGTTGAAATTTTTTATTTTGATTTTCGGACCGATTTCAATAACTTCTAGTTGGGAAGTTAATTATTCAATAATAACAATTTTATTTTTGTTTTTCGCCATGTCCGAAGAAAAGTATCATAATTTCTCAAAGCAGAAAAATATTGTTCTCTGAGTTCAAAATTATTTTAATTTCAGATCGATTATGTCTGTGAAATAAATAATATATTTGATATAGCAAAAGATGATCTTGAATTGACCAATCAAATTAAAAATGTATAACGCCAATTTGGTTTAACCTCAAAACTAAGTAACTTTTATTCGAAACATTTTCTTGAAAATACATTCCTTTTAAAATCTGCAGTGCGAAAGTTAAAATGGGGCATCCTGTACAGATGTACGAGTAAGTATATACGAATGTAAAATTAGTCTAATGTTGAATGAAAGTTTAAAAGTAAAAAAATATTATACATTCGGCACTCCCTTGAGTAATTAAATTAATATGTATAATGATATCATAATAGCTATATTGACAATAGAAAATGTGTCATTAAATTTACTGTCATATTATTCAGTAAGTATGTACTTAAAAACTACTTATCCATTTTAAAAATTCATCGAATAATAATATTGTCATTATTGATGTTTTCCTTTATCTATTGTCTTATGAATAAATAAACATTGTTACAAAAAGCTGATAAGGTAAATGACATACCTATCAAAGTAATTTGCTTCATATGTATGTATGTATTTGTACATAAGTTAATTAAATAGTAACTGCGTATGTATCGATACGCAGTTATAAAATACATAAATACTCTTCAAACTTAATACATATAATGTTAGGTCTTAACTAAAGGAGAGGCGCATTTAGACACCTCGGGGCCCTTGGTGCTAAACTTATTGGGGGGGGGGGGCTCCCTACTTTATGAATTTGTGTTAAATAAAAAACATCTGCCAAGTAAATACACAGTGCTTCCTCATGCTAAATTCACCAAAGGTAGTTAATTATTCAACAATTTAAATAAAAACCGATAGTGTTTATATAAATTGCCTGGAATTGGTTAGCCATTTAATTTTTATACAATTTTACTAAAAAAATATTAGTTCGAAATTTTTCTTAAAACGTATCTGAATATTTTTTCATATATTTTAAATTTTTTGGAAATTTCAATCTAAATCTAAATTTATGCAAATGTCAAAATAACATTTAAAACATCAAAATGACATTTAAAATGCCAAAATGACATTTAAATCGTCAAAACGACATTTAATATATCCAAGCAATATCAATTTAGAAAAACAAAACACGAAATTTTAAAATAAATTGAAATAAATCTTTGTAACGGAATATTTTACAACAAACATTGTAGACCCATATTATAGGAAATTTAATGCTCTACAAAAAATATTTTATAAAATTTTCACGTAACATGTGTTGTTCTTGAGATATCTTGAAAAAATAAATATTTTTGGGTGTCACCTCTCCCCCTTACATACGATTTTAATGATTTTGAAATAGGATCGTCCTCAAGCCAGACCCAACCATCCGACCAAGTTTCAATAATATCAGTTCAGTGGTTCATGAGTTATGCGTGTGACAAGGATTCAGGGGACAGACGGACGGACGGACACACGGACACACGGACGGACAGACAGACACGGAACGAAAAGTGTTTTCACGTTTTTTCAACTTAATGAATTATTATGGGGGGGGGGGGGGTTGTTATTGTTTGAAACCCTTTGAAGGTGTGATTCTGGATAAGGTACTGGCACATGTCTTGGATTATACCCCAGTGTTGGACACTTGTTTAATTAAATGTACTAAATTAGAAATGTTTGTTGATATTTCATTACTGCCATCAATCCCTAAAAACAGTATACCTTGCTCTTAAAGTATTATAGTATGATTATTGTATTGTTGTTGTAAACAATAAAAATAAAAATATAGTACAAAATAAAAATAATACTCACTTTCACATAATGCAAATTGCAAAAAACAATATACATAGGTATGTATTTTAGTAATATCTATAGGTACCTTAACCGCGAGATTCACTATCAGTATGATGTGAAACTATTAGAAATTATTTATTATTGCGTGATCAAACACTGTTAAAAAACTGTGGTAATTATTAATGTTAAAAGTTTTTACAAGAAATCTATATTTTCTCTTTAATCGCCGAATTTTTTATTTATTTATATTTCATTTTTAGGTTTCCGTAGAAAACTAGGAAACCTTATAGTTCCGCCATGTCCGCCCGTCCTCAAAAATGTAAAGCTGATTAAGATGAAATTTAGTATACGGACGAAGACTGATAACACAAAAACAGAAATGATAAGATTTTTGAAAAAAAATAATTTTCACTTTCCATAGACGGAAAAGTGAACTCACATTTTTTTTCACTACCCTATTGAGTGGGATGTTATAGGTCTCTTAAAATGAAACAAAAAATGTTAGTTGATCTTTTGATTATAACCCTTCAGTCACGATATATTTGCATTTGTCGTTATCAGAACGTCCCCTCCCCCCTTTCTACTTTCTAGACTATCGATGCAAAAAATCTAAAAAAAATATCCAAATGTAGTTTTTAGTTAGTACTTTCAATGAAAATTATAACGAACACTGTAGCTAGAATAGTTTACAAAAAAAATTTAAATAACTCTTGTTTATAAATCGTAATGAAAACGGAAACCTATCAAGTGCGTACCCAACCCGCACTTGGCCGTTTTTATTAATAATTTTGTTTCCTCGCCATATAGAATATACGAGAAGTTTTGTGATCATTTTAAAATGAGAAAAAAGTTGTTCTCCGATATCCAAATTTTAACTTGATCTTTCCGTTTCAGGTCACGACAAACACTTTTCGTTCCGTGTCTGTTTGTCTGTCTATCTGTTCCCTGATTCCTAGTCACACACGTACCTCATGAACCACTAAAAAAGTAAATAAAAATAATTTGATTTACAAAGATTTACAAAAGGCCTAAATTATATAATCGGTTTACGTACTTCATGCAATCGAAAAAAAACTTTTTAAGTCAAATCTATTGTTGATTCTCAAATCCAATTTAATGTTCAATTTCATATTTACCATTTTATAAATGGATAATTAACTTTTATTGGAACTTTTTTTCATGGCCACCAAACTTTCTCACTTCCGTTAGTATCGTCTTTGGACACGTATCACTTTCATACAACTGATTATTGTGAAAGCCCTTCGGTGCAGTTTAATGCTCAAGCAGTGTTTCGAGGGACAAGCTACAGGGCCGTACTTTCTAAAATTTACAACAAAAATAAATCTTTATATATTATAAAAACACAACGTCTCTCTGTCTGACAGTTATTATAATATATTATATTTTCGATTTCATTTGTTTTAATACTCAATTTAAAATTCTGTACAACAATCTTTTTGCTTCCTCGCAATATCAAAGATACGAGAAGATTTGTGATCGTTTCAGATTGCGATAAAAAAAATGTTCTCCGATTTCAAAATTTTAAATTGATCTTTCCGTTTCACGTCCAGACAAACACTTTTCATTCCGTATCTGTCTGTCTGTCCCCTAAATCCTTGTCACACGTATAACTCATGAACCACTGAACCAATATTATTGAAATTTAGTCAGATGGTTGGGTCTGGCTTTAGGACGGTCTCATTTCAAACTCATCAAAATCGTGTGTAAGGAGGAGGGGTGACACCCCAAAATATTATTTTTTTCAAGATATCTCAAGATGACACATGTAAGGTGAAAATTTTATAGAATATTTTTTGTAGAGCATTCAATTTCGTATAATATGAGTCTACAATTTTTGTTGTAAAATATTCCCTTACAAAGATTTATTTCAATTTATTTTAAAATTTCGTGTTTTGTTTTTCTAAATTGATATTTAGATTTAGATTTAAATTGTCAAAAAATTAAAAAAAAAAAAGAAAAAATAATCAGGTGCGTTTTAAGAAAAATTTCGAACTAATATTTTTTAGTAAAATTGTATAAAAATTAAATGGTTAACCAATTCCAGGCAAAAAAAATTGGATGATTTGGTCCGTTTTACCTAGCTATGAATGTAAAACGGACCAAATTTTTTTAATTTTATAACTAATTAATAATTAATACATATCATAAAGATATAACGACTGATTTATAATGTTATAAAACATCAATAATAAAGCATATATTTTCTTTGAAAAACTCGTTTTTTATTAAGTCACCTGTTTGCCTTCTGTTCCCCTAATACTTAAAAAATAAATTATTAAATTATGACTGCCTACAAACGTAAAGCCATCATACAAAAAATTATAACTATAATAAAAATATATGACTCTATAATTCTGTAAATGGAAAGAGCATGTGATAACTCTATTATCTTTACACAACATACTTACAATACAATAATAATTTAAAGGTGTCACCGTTATTTTTAATAATATTTGTTTGCTATGTATGGTTTAATTAATCAACTTATTTATGATCGCATTAGTAATGTTTTGTTTGATTTTTATAAAATGCTTTTATAATGGTGCATTAATGAAAAATTATTTACTTTTACAAATTAATGTTAAAATATATGATTAACAATAAATAATAAAGTTGATTTTGTAGATAGGTATATTAAATTAATAAACGAATTTTATTTATTTATATTGGAATTATATAGGCCAGTGTTTACCAAAATGTCGTATATAAATCGTATTCCAAGAAATCATCTCAATAATACCAAAATGTGACATATCTTGGATTTTTTGATACATGTATTTTTAAATTAATAAAAAATATAAATGATCCCGTAAAAATTAAAGCAGTGGTGATATAAATATATACATATATAAAAATTATCTTGTGTAATCAGTAATCAATCATAAAATGTATTATAACTAGAGATTGGAAAAATAGTTGGTATTTTTAATGAAATAGTTACTAGTTGACTTTTTTCTCGAAAAATAGTTGGTAAATAGTTTTTTTTACGATTTAATAATAATTAGTGCAAACGAAGCAGTAAAAAATGTCGCAAATAGTTTTAAAATAGTTGGAAAGGTAGTTGCAAATAGTTGATTTCAAATTGTGTTCAAACAAATCAGTTTTCTGAAAACGGTGGAGATATGTAATAAAAATTACAATAAATGCATTTTTACGCAATAGTTGAAAAACTATTTTTCCAATCTCTAATTATAACAAGTTGAATATCGCAGATCTAAATTCAAAACAAATAAATAATAATTAGTATCTGACCCAATATTCGGTTTTGACTTTGGCCCAAATCAGGCCGAAGGTTAAACTCTAGGTACTATAATATATCATTTTTTTGGACAAATGTATGTATCCAGAGTAGGGTTTGCAATCCCGCAGACTTTATTTTCCCGCGGGAAATCAGCAAATCCCGCGGGATCCCGCGGGATCCCGCAATATTTCCAAAAATTTTATTTTTCATGCAAATTTAAAGGTAAATTAAAATGTCATATCTTCTAATATATTTGTTTAATCAATTCAAACATAAACCTTTCTTATTATGCGACAAATAAACAAAAATCCAAACAAAGAATCATATTATTTATATATGAAATTAACTATAAATTTATTGCAACTAATTGCAATTACTTCAGTTACTACAACAATAACAATACATAATAATTAACTACCGACTTCTTGAAATATCACAATTAAAATAAATATCTGAAGTAGGTATCTTTATAAAAAAATTAATTTTTGAAAATGAAAGTTGTGAGTAATTTTATAGCGAACAACTTTTATTTAAAACTTCTTAAAATACTTAATTAGACCGCTATTTAGTAAAAAACGATTTTTGCAACTAAAATATTATTTAAACAATGACGAATACAATCAAAATCGGAGCAAACGTATTTGAATCAAATTCTGTGAGAAGCAAAACTGCTAAAAAAAATCTATTTTAGTCTCCACAGCCTAGACTAGTTTCAACAATTTTTGTATACTTACGTACCTTACTTACTTACCGGCTTACCAACCTTGGCAACGCTGAAATACCTTAAACATCAATAAAAATAAACCAAATAAAAAATATACATATATATATTAAATTGTTTATTAGGAAATTCTCTACAAAAAGGTGATTTTTAGACTCATGGCCCTAAGACAAAAATATATATATTACATGCCTAATTAACTGTTATTATTATAATAAAATAAAATAAAGTTATTTTTTATGTTGAAAGTAAGACCTCAAAAAACATATTGTGTCTATGGTTTTATCCCCCAACCTACTTCTTATAGAACTACATATGTATCCGGCTGCAGAAAAAGCCCTTTCTGCTTCTACACTCGTGGGAGGTACAGTATTTAAGTAGTTGTGGACAAGAGATAAGTACTTGCCTTTTATTGCACTGCTTTCAAATTCTGTCATCTCAGCTTTAATAATCTTGTCATAATGTTTACATTTATTATCAATATTTACACTGGAACTAGCCCTTTTTTCTTTATTTAATTGCATCTCTAGTTCTTCTTGAAGCGATAAATTTACATTTATGATACTTTCTTCATCTTCTGAACTTTCAGACTTTTCAGCCTCATTATCTCCTATATTCTTAAAACTCAACATTCTCTCGCAAATTTTTTTGATTTCGAGGCGTACACAACTCTTTTTAGGAACCGGAAATGTGTTATCTGGAGTCTTTAGATAGCTATCGTACTTATTTGGATTATGGAGGTAGAGAATTATTCCAGACAAATTGATCCAACGCTCTTTAATTCGTTCTCGAAGAGCAGTGGATAAATCAGCGCTTACCTCACTTTGTTGCTTATTCAACTTTTCCAATATGAATCGAAGAGTTGTATCAGCTGTCAACAGCGTTGCATCTCTTCTGCACAAGACTTCAACGCCCAGTTTAACCGGTTGCAAACTAAGGATCAATTCCTTGATCTTGGCCCATTCTTCGTCCGAGAATTTTATCGCAGATCCGACATCAATCAAAGCTTTACTTGTGCAAACTTTGAGGACGTGAAAACGCTCCAACATATTAAAAAGGCTACTCCATCTGGTTTTGCAATCTAAGATTAAACCCAGGTCTTTTCCGAGGTCTTCTCTTACATATTTCTGCAAGCAAGCATCTTTAGTTGGAGATTTTTTAAAAATCTTTACAACCTTTCTCACTTTATTAATGATATCTTTATAGTTGGGTATAAATTCTACAGAAGACTGGTCTAAATGATTAACAGTCAAGATCTGCTGCTCACTTGTTTCATCATCGCTGCAATCGTCATCATCATCTGAGTGATCAGGTGCGGCCACTTCTTCGTTTTGTAGGGAATGAAATATTACTGAATCCTTGCTAGGTATATTTTTGTACAAGGTATCAACAACTGCAAGTTGAAGACCATGTGCGAAACATAGTTGTTGATAGCAAGTTATCAATCTACCAACTTTCTTCATGACACTTGCACCGTCAGTAGTAATTGCGATAATATCTGTATCAAGATAAAGTCCAAATTTCTCTAAACGCATCTTGATTAAATCGATGCAATGTTCTGCTTTGCAAGATCCGTGAATTCTAATCAATCCGAGATTAAAATGTGTCCCTATATGATGTAGATTTACATTCAAATATCTTCGATTTTTTATAGAAGTCCATTCATCGAAAGTCAAAGAAAATTTTTGTCCACATATTTTAAGATTTTTTAATGTCTTGATCATTTCAGCTTTAACTGTTTCTGAGAAATTTTCAACAATCGATTTTATAGTATTAGGAGATGTAGGTAGGCTGAACCCGCTTTTCAGAAATAAATTCCTTAAATCTTCAGAAGTGCAGAAACAATTGAAAGATAGGCCGTCTTTTGCCACCATTCTAGATATCATATACTCTTTAGAGTGCTCTTTTATTAAATAGGTATCAATAGTGTTCATTGTTCTGGATTTTTTCATAGGTATATTTGAATATTCGATATTAGATCGACGTTCAACCACCATTGAATCATCTTTTGAAGTTGATGGTACGGATGCTTCAGATGCTTGAATTCTAGTTTCTAAGTCTATATAATGTTTACACTTCAAGTGGTTCTTTAAACCTTTAGTTGATCGTTGACTTATTTTTAGTATATTGTTACAAATGGTACATCTCGCACTTTCGCCTATTTTAACGAAATAGTCCCAAATATTTTTGACGCTTTTATTTATATGGTTTGACATTTTTTACTATTTGTACCTGCAAAATAAGTCATCATAATTTAAAAATATATACGAAAAAATCGTATCCTACGTAAAATTCATTTAATAAAAAATAAAGTTAGGTTAACGTATGATTTACGGAAATATACACTACTCAAGGGTCACCAAACATTTCGAGAAACGAGACGGATTGAATTGAAACATTCTTGCTGGAACATTTATTTACATGTGCATAAGTATACAAACAGAATTTATATCGGGATTTATAATGGAAAATATCTAATAAAATGTACATGTATAGAAACAAATATACAATAAGCAAGATGTTCGCACATTCATTTTTAATATACATTATGCGTTTAACTACTATAACATACCTCAAATAAACAAATCACTACTATTTTATTAATCAATCACAAAAAAATTAAGTAATGCGTTCTGTGTCAACTTTGAAATACAACTGAATATATTACATCTTAATTCATTTGTTGGGATTTGGGAATTCACGACAATGATTTATTTAAATTTAAATTTTTTTTAAAATAAATCATTGTTGTGAATTCACAGTCAAATCATTAAATTTTATAAAATTTTTGGAGGGCCGGATCTGACCCGCGGGTCGTAGTTTGGTGACTTTCACTACACGAACAATAGAATACAATAAAACTTGTAAACAAATAGTTCTATAAGTAAAATATACAGTTTTTACAATACTTACCTACATAATTACAAATATGTAACAAAATTATCAATTTATCATTTTATAAACAATCACTTTTAGAAAAAATAAGTTGTTTTTGAAAATAAATAAATAATGCAATGCAACGAGTGTTATTTAAGAGGCTGACGAGAGGAAAAAAGGGGTGTGAAAAACACACGCAACGCGTGAAGCTAGCTAAAGACATTCAAGTTACGTCGATGGATTGGTGTATAAATACAAAAATGTTCAAAAAATTCCGCGCGGATCCCGCACTTTCAGTGCGGGATCCGCAGATCTCCAAAACGTGCGGGATCCCGCGGGATTGCGGGATCCCGCATTGCGGGATTGCAAACCCTAATCCAGAGGTGTGCTGCCAAACATTTAACAACCGGCTCGCTATAAAAAAATAAAAAAACGCCATTTTAATGCCCTATCGCAGTTTCCGAAAATAGTAACCGAATTTGCATTAATTAATATAACTTACTAATATAATGCACAAGCACAGTACCGAAAAAAGTTTTAGAAATAGAACGAATGCACTTTTAAAGCTTTTTTTTATTCTTAAATTTTTAGGAACACAAAAAAACGATTAACAGAACTAATATACTTATGTATTTAAGATATAACAAATACCGCATGAAAACGAAAACATAAACATGGTCTGAACTTTTATTTGCGGAATAATTTAACAACCGGCTCCAGCACATCCCGTATATATGTATCACAAAACACCGGTTTTTAATATGAGATTTATAAGATGACAAAAAATGTCTTCTTTATAAAACTTTGCAAAATAATTACGTTAAAATAGGTACATCATAATACGTAGATGTAGGTATATAAATTAAATACGAAAACTTTTTACAGAATAATATCAATTTATTTCACATCTAAATTATGAATGAAACATGCTTTTTAGAAATCTTGTCATTATTTACTAACGAGGTTGATGATCTCGCTAATAAACAATTGTTTTTTGCAAAAAACTGTACTGCAATGTCAGTGGGACACTTACAACATTCCGGTTAGTTTTATTAAAATATTTTTTACAGCCAACTGCTTCTTCCATTGCTAGGAAAAAAACAATAATACGGTATTAAATTAATTTTTCACTGGTTCATTGTATGTATTCGAAATTTTTTAATGTAATTACAATATAGGTATTTTATTAATATAATTATTATTATTATTATTCCTCATTCAAAAAAGATGTTTAAGAATTATGTGTGGAAAGAGTCCTTGTGAACCTTGTAGACCCCTTTTCAAACAACTTAAAATATTAACTATAACAGGTCTCTATATGAGCCGTTGGTTTTGAAAGTGGCCTAACTCCATTTATGTTTAAACTGAGGTATTAAAGAGTTTGCGTTTCAATAAAATTAAACATATACGTGTAAGATATCAATGTGCCACATTGATTAAGTGTTTCTAAGGGAGTTAAATTTATAATTACTATTAAAATAACCCCAATTATTAAATCAATAATATGTGTTTTTTTACCACAAATGGAGTTAGGCCACTTTCAAAATCAACAATTACGTTTGTTATTAATTTAAAAGAACTCAACTCCATTTGTAGTTAGTTAAAATGCTTCAAATTGAAAAAAAAAACACTCATTTTAATTTATATTATTTCTTTATAACTATTAAAAAAGTTATACAATTCAGGAAATCTAAGTATGTATACAGGTGATTTTTAATTCTTGAGATTGTTTAATATGGAAAACTATGGATTTTTATGGAAAATATTTAGTAGAAAAGTTTCAGGATTTAGAGGGGCAAAATCAATAGAGTTAACAATTTCGACCTTGAGTGGAGGTTTGAAGGTCATTTTGGGGTCAACAATTATTTCAATTTTAACATATTTTTTTAAATTTTGTAACATTAAAAAAAAATTTTTTGCTTTAAAAATTTATGAAATTAAAAAAAAAAATATTTTTTTAAACTGCATTTTTCCTCAAACATTTAAGATAATAATTTCAAAATTTTTCATCACAAAAAAATTTTTTTGATGTAAATTTTTTTTTAAATTACGTTATAATTAAAATTAAAAAAAAACTTTTCAAACAAAAGTTAATTCGATTTTTTTTTTTAATTCAAATCTGCAAAAAAATAACTAAGTTTCTATTTAAAAAAAAATTGCTGACCCCAAAATGACCATAAAACCTCCACTCAAGGTCAAAATTGTTACCTTCATTGGGTTTGCCCCGCCAAATCCTAAATCTTTTGTACCAAACATTTTCCATAGAAAGCTTTCGTTTTCCAGTTATTGTGATAAATAAAACAACATTATTAATAATGAAGTGGAGTTAGGCCACTTTCAAAATAAACTTTTTAACTTGTAATTAATTGTGAAAATTAATGTGTTCAAAAAATTTTTTTCCTTTGAATATATTTAACCAAAAATTGGTTTTTATGATAGTTTACTTCTAATTATACACGTTACTACAGTCAACAAAAAAAAATTGAAAAATGGAGTTAGGCCACTTTCAAAATCAACGGCTCATATATTAGAATGTTCATTATTTATAAAAAAGAAACACATTTATTTGATAATAACGTGCGTTGCCACAATTATAACACAAGAAATAAAAACTACTATGTACAAACTGCTACTTCCTTATCTACTGTTTATAAAGGGCCTATCAATTACGTTATTAAAATTTACAATAAATTGCCTAAAGAACTAAAATTATTACCTCTAAATAAATTCAATAAAGAGTTAAAGTCACTGTTGTTGGATCGATGTTATTACAAATTAGAAGAATTTCTTGAAGAATGAATTTTATTTTTTACTTTTTGTAAGTTATTTTATAAAACTAAACTTTTTTTTTTCTCTTTATTTTATATTTTATATTTTTTATTATTTTTATTGTTTTGTTTATTCTTATATTGACATGTTCTATACTCGATACAGAGTTTTACAGAATAATAAATATGTCTATGTCTATACTTATAAAACGTATACCTCAATTTGAATTTAAAAAAGAGCACTTATGCTCCACTGTACACCGCCCTTTTTGATCTGGTGCCTCGGGCGGTTTCCCAGCTCCCCCCCCCCCCCTTAAGCCGGCACTGATAACAAAGGACAACTCAAATTAATATTTGCTTTCACATCTCTCACGTAGACACTGCACACAGATGTGAGATCGATTTTGTATTCCAAATGTCAAACTTGTTCAGCATTCCATATCCTGCAAAGGACATTGACATATTATGCATATCTATTAATTGTACGTTCGCAAATACACTCATCAAAATAATTAAGGGATCAAAATATATCAAGAGACAAAATTTGGTTTATTCAAAATTGTAGTAAAAATGATCGTACCTACATTTATATTAATTTTGAGTAATTCAACGGGATTAAAATTTTTACTAGATAAAATCTACTGTTGTAGGCCAATCTTACAACAAAATATAATAGGTATAATAATATATATATGTAGTTATATACAGGTGACCCATTTTAAGTGCCCACCTCTGATAACTTTATATGGTGAAATATTATCAAAAAACTTTTCAGATAAAAGTTGCACGGTTTGAAGGGGGACATAGACGTACTCGAATGAATTTTTTAGGTGGCGTTTTCAAGGTCACATGAAGGTCAACATCTTTTTTTTTAATGAGAACCTATAGTTTTTATTTACTAATTTTATTCTACGTGAAAAAACACGAATCTTTCATTGAAAACTTTTTTTTTAACAACTTAAACTTTCTAACAAAATAATACATGATTTTGAACTTTCAATAATTTTTTACTCAGAAACCATCAGATTTAGAGAAAAAATACCAGATACAAAAAATGTTTATTTTGGTCTAATAAAACTTGCAGAATTTTTTTTAACATTTGTTTTTTTTTGTTTAAATAAAATAAATTGAAAAAGTTTTAAATTTTATAAAATCTTAGTGTGTCTAACCCAAACCCACAATCCATAAACCCGACCTGCATGTTCGTTAAACACCTGCGCTGATCGGTCCAGCAGCAATATCCTCATCCCATCATGTGTCCACTGTGATGTTTTAAAATATATGTTTAAGTGATACAGCACAGCTTCTGGCTAAATGTGAAAGCAAAGGCCATAAAAAAATTATAAAATAATTCTGCAAGTCTTATTAGATCAAAATAAACATTTTTTGTATCTTGTACTTTTTCTCTAAAGTTGATGATTTCTGAGTGTGCACTTAAAATGGGTCATCCTGTATAATTTTTTTTAACCTCTTTTTTCCTTACCCCTTGCAATTGGCTAAATTACAATATTTTTTAGTCAAGTAATTGGTATATCTAGTGTTAATCAAGATGTTACGTGGAAATACCATATTAGAAATAAAAAACCCAACTTGTTTCTTTAAAAATACTCAGACAGAAAACTTTATTCTAATTACATACCAATAAATACTTTACACACCAAAAGGCAATACATAACTTAATTCTATGATCAACAAATGAACCATAGCCAGCACACCGAAAAAATACTGCTGGAATGGTTATACAGTTCTAAAGAACATAAGAAAAATTAAAAGAACTAATGAAAGAAAAAAAAAATTAACAACACTAAGCACGCGCTAATAATAACATAGTAAGTTTCACAAATTATTATATTTGGCACTATTCGTAAACAAACGTCCCACATAAAAAAAAATACTTAATACACAAAACTCCGAATGAGTAAACAAATAAGTAAAAACACAAAAGGCAAAATAGCCAAATATATACACAAATAATAACTAAACACCAATCACTTCGAAGGAAGGTTACAGGGAATCCTTTACTTGTGATTGTCACTTTAGATGATCCAAGGTGTTTTCTATCGAAACTCCAAATTTCAACTGCCTGCATTTCATGCAACCGGCTATCCCGTTTTCTCCGATGTTACGTGCGTATTTATCTTACGCGGGTTTCCAGTTAAGTAATATTATTATACTAAGACTGTAAAAACACATAATATCTTGAGAATTCTTTTAAACAAACAATGCGTTGGAAAGAGATTATTTCAACTCATAATATATGTTTGTTGATAATATTATATAATATTATAATCTCCCCCCTTCGTTCTGGAGCTCCGCGTTCCTAGAATAATACGCACGCAGCTGGTCCACGTTTGCACGCACTTCATCACCTCCATCAATTGGAACCAAAACTACGTTTCCGGGTTTTGAAAACCTTACAATTCGCATCGGCAACGACCACTTCCAATGAAATTTGGCTCGTTCACCACCTGCCGCATTCGAAGGAAGATGTATTCGTTTCAGAACGGTTTGCCCAACTCTGTAAGGATTTTGACGACGCCCGCGGTTGTATAGTCGCTCCATACGCCTTCTCGTTCTGTTGAGAACATCCTTAATATCATCAGGGGTTGGACGACCTTCTTGATCTGTTACATGATTCAGCCCCCACTGATTCATTAAGGGTTGGGGTAGTTCACGTCCTAAGAACAACGACGCCGGAGACTGTTTAGTAACATCACTTTCAGCACTATTGTGTGATAGTGCCACGTATGCTGCCTTCGAGTCCCAATCTCGGTGACTACTACCTAATTGATTCAATAGTATGGTCAAGGTAGCCTTCAGATCACGGTGCACTCGCTCAACCATATTACCTTGTGGTCGATATGGTGATGTAGTCACGTGTCTTATTCCCCAAGCAATGCACATATGTTTGAATCGCTGAGATACAAAACATTTAGCATTGTCGGTAATGACTATTTCGGGAGGACCGTACCTAGACCATATGTTTGGAATCAATTTACCAATGGTCGCCTCAGTGGTTGCTCTTCGCAGAGGAATAAGTTCCACTCATTTGGTATAAGCATCAACCAAGGTGAGTATGTAAAGGTTGCCTCCACTGGATCTAGGTAGCGGACCAACGTGATCTATATAAACGCGTTCCCAAGGCCGCTGTGGAAGCTCTGAATTCATTAATCCAGCCGGGCCCTGGTTTGTAGCCTTGGCTCTTTGACATCCTTCACAGGTGCGAACGTACGCCATAACATCCTTATAAAGTCCAGCCCACCAGAAGGATTTAGCGACTCTTCGGTAGGTTTTGGTCACCCCCTGATGTCCAGCGGTCTCTGCATCATGAAAATAAAATAATATAATATTTTTTAAACTAGGAGGAACTACGGGCCCTTCTCAGTCTATGTTTCCCCACAGTTCGCATCAACAGACCCTGCCCTATCACATACCCTTTGACATTTTCTCCGGCTTCAAGTCGGTTCAAAATGAGGCTAGTAACAGGGCAGGAGTGCTGATGCTCCCTGAGGTTCACAAAGGACTGTGGAATAGTTTGTAAAATATTACAGCCTTCTTCATGCTCGGTAGGTTCGGTGTAAGGTAGTCGGCTTAAGCAGTCTGCTACCGGATTATCGCAACCTCGGATGTGTTCTATGCTGAATCGAAATCGCGAGAGTTTGAGGACCCATCGTCCAATCTTTCCAAGCTGTTTCGGATGCTGGAACATCCACGTAATTGTCGAATTATCCGTCTGCAAAATGAAAGGACGTATTTCCAAGTATACCGAAAACTTCTCTACGGCCCAAACTGCAGCAAGAGCTTCTTTTTCGTAAGTGGGATAATTTAATTCTGCTTTGTTTAATTTGCGACTGGCATATTGGATTGGATGTAATTCCCCATCAAATTCCTGCAACAATACTGCCCCTAGTGCTATATTCGATGCATCCGTCTGCAATACAAATTGCTTTTCGAAATTAGGATATCTCAATACGGCGGGACTTGATAACATAGTCTTGAGTTTTTCAACGGCTTCGCGTTGCTCTACCCCCATATTAAATCTAGTTCTTTTCTTCTTCAGGGCATGTAGGGGAGCAGCGACCTTAGCATATTCAGGAATGAACCGTCCAAAATACCCCACCATACCTAAAAACCGTTCTACTTGTTTTAGGTTTTTAGGCATGGGAAACTCGTGTATTACCGCAGCCTTCGTCGGATCCACGTGAATACCTTCCCCGGATAACACATGCCCCAGGAACTGAATCCTGCTCTTGCATAGTTTCATTTTCTGCGGATTAACTGTGAAACCCGCTTTGCGCAATCTAGCGAAAACTTCTCGGAGGTGTGTTAGATGTGAAGATATATCGTCGCTGTAGATTAGAATATCATCAAAATATGGATAAACATAATGATATCTAAGATCAGCAAACATGGAGAATATAATCCGATTTAACGCTTGTGGAGATACGCAGAGTCCAAATGGTGTAAATTTAAACTGATACGCACCATTAGGTACTAGAAATGTGGTGTATCCCTTTGATTCATCGTGTAATGGGATTTGGTAAAAAGCAGAGTTTAAATCTATTACCGAGAATACTGAGGCTCCCTTTATAGTTTGGAATACTGAATCTACTGAAGGCGTTGGGAAGGAATCATAGATAATTTTTTTGTTGAGATCTCGGTAGTCTACACATAACCTTTTACTACCATCCTTCTTGGGTATAAGAAAGGCGGGAGCACCATAAGGAGATTGTGACGGTTCTATTACTCCTTTATCAAGTAGAAGCTGGATGTGCCGATTCATTTCTTCAGCTTTTGGAGGAGTCAATGGATACGGAGTCCTCCTAACTGGAACCTGGTCCTTCAAGATAATATGATATGTGTAGTCGGTAGTTCGTCCTATCCGCTCTGTAATGATATCGTGATACTCGTGCAACAGAACCTCAATATCCTGTTTATCTTGTTGGACTAGCTTATGGTCTTCTTCCGGATAGGAAGTGAAAAATAAATTCGGCGTTACTGCCTCTTTTACTACGAACGATACCTTGGCTTTTGGGTTGAATTTGAAAGACATACAGTGATTACTGAGATCCAAGAAGGCTTGAGAAGCGACAAGGAAATCCACCCCTAATATTACGTCAGTAGACAATTGATCAGAGACAAGAAATGGAGTTTTCCAGAAAAACGAATGTATTTTAACTCGAGTAATAACTGTCTTTTGAATTTTAATAAGTGTTCCGTCCGCTATTCGAGTCAATATGTCACATGACCGCACTTCGAATGGTTTTGGAGATAGCTGGGATAAAATACTCGCAGACACAAACGATTTCGTAGAACCCGTGTCGATTAAGGCGTTGATTTTTAAATTATTTATAATCACACATATAAAGGGAGAGTGATATGATTTGACGTTTTTCACTCTCCTGCGTTCTAGTTTTTTGAAGATGATGGTAGTACTTTGGTGAACGAACATTGTGCGTCTGAGACAGGCGTTTGATTAGCATGAATGGTTGTCATATTACTCCGTTGTGTGGTTGCGAATAACTGTCTCCTCCTGTTTGCGGCTTGCACTTGCTGTCCTAAATGGTGTAGCTCGATTAAATCTCGTGGCGGATGAGAAAACCTCATCAAACCAAAGGTTTCATCATTGACATGATTAAATATTACACTACACAATTTACTCTCTGGCATATTTGCGATGAACTCCCTGAAGTCTTCAAGAGGCCTCTGCCATCGATAAATCAATTCCATTTTCAGGGATTCGATATCCAGTTCAGTTAGCAAGTCTTGAAGCATGACCGTTTTAACTTGCGGCCATGTGCGGTAACGGTGAATAATATTACCCCACCAGCTCATCAAATACCCTTGGCACTTAGTTGTAAGCTGGATTAGCAGGCGTTCTTGTGTAAAATACCGCAAGTCATTGACGGAGTCAACGGCTTCAATAAAGCTAATGATCAGCTTTGGCTCGAGACCGTTGCACATTGGGACTCTTTCAAAAATGAGTGTCGTTTCTTGATGCGCAGGAAAACTAGTCGCTCTGTCATCTTCTTCCCTCTTCGGAGCTGCCATGGAAGACACCAGAAGATTAATAGATCTTATAAGCTCGGCCTGATATGCCGCAAGACCAGTTAGAGCGTACGTTGTATCTTCAGGTGTGTAGCTACGAGCTTGGACTGGAGGCACTTGTGTTTCTCCGACTGTATCTTCAGGTGTGTAGCTACGAGCTTGGACTGGAGGCACTTGTGTTTCTCCAACTGTATCTTCAGTGACTTGTTCTTGTGCAACTATCCGTTCTTGCTCTACGGTGGTATTATCTAAGTACCTTAATGACGGCGGCCCTCTAGCCCTTCGATCTTCAGGGGTAAGCATAGGTGGTGAAGACATGATGAAGGTATTGGATTAATATTGGGTATGAGTGAAGTGAATGGTAAGTATATATACAATTATTACTACGTATCTAAATGTACACACGATCCCCCCCAATACTAACTGATTTAGCAAAGAATAAATAGTTATAATAATTATGTGAAACACTATTACGTACTTAGTTACTGTATACTATTGGGTTTTCTACTTCGGATCCCGGTTGAGCCCCCATTTGTTACGTGGAAATACCATATTAGAAATAAAAAACCCAACTTGTTTCTTTAAAAATACTCAGACAGAAAACTTTATTCTAATTACATACCAATAAATACTTTACAAACCAAAAGGCAATACATAACTTAATTCTATGATCAACAAATGAACCATAGCCAGCACACCGAAAAAATACTGCTGGAATGGTTATACAGTTCTAAAGAACATAAGAAAAATTAAAAGAACTAATGAAAGAAAAAAAAAATTAACAACACTAAGCACGCGCTAATAATAACATAGTAAGTTTCACAAATTATTATATTTGGCACTATTCGTAAACAAACGTCCCACATAAAAAAAAATACTTAATACACAAAACTCCGAATGAGTAAACAAATAAGTAAAAACACAAAAGGCAAAATAGCCAAATATATACACAAATAATAACTAAACACCAATCACTTCGAAGGAAGGTTACAGGGAATCCTTTACTTGTGATTGTCACTTTAGATGATCCAAGGTGTTTTCTATCGAAACTCCAAATTTCAACTGCCTGCATTTCATGCAACCGGCTATCCCGTTTTCTCCGATGTTACGTGCGTATTTATCTTACGCGGGTTTCCAGTTAAGTAATATTATTATACTAAGACTGTAAAAACACATAATATCTTGAGAATTCTTTTAAACAAATAATGCGTTGGAAAGAGATTATTTCAACTCATAATATATGTTTGTTGGTAATATTATAAAGGCTTCTATAACATACGAAATAAGTTTACCGATGTATGGATCTATCTATATATTATACAAAATATACACATATATATGTAGTATATATTTGCTTCTCTAATTACATGGCAGTTTGGTAGGGAGTTTAGAGAAATGCTTAGATAAATTACGATTTAAGACTGTCAAATCCACATACGTATCCGTGCATGCATATAGTGCTTCAAGTTATTAGTTAATTAAAAAGAAGTTAGGTTAATGCTGGCAAAGAGCAATGACCCCAATGGGTTGAATTTAATCAAATATATAATTTAAAATAAAATAGAGGTAAGTTTTTGAGATGAGAGAGTAGGGGGGGTCCGATAAATCTTACGAATTCTTTCATGGAGGGGGGGGGGAGTCAAAGGCGATACTTTTTTTTACAAATAATTTGAATTTATTAATTATTTTCGAAATATAACTCAAATCTTAAAAAAATGTCCTGACGCACTATGACGCCCGATTATTTTACTTTGATTCACGCACGCTCACGCGTAACCTAAAAAAATTACGACCCGCACCTAGTTCTAATAACAATAATTACGCAAATAAATCCCCAATATTTTACTAGCCCTGTATAACAAGCCCTGTTATAACGAACACTATTATCAAACACATACCATATAGATAAAACAAACGTTATATACCTACCATATGTCACTTATTTGTTCTGTTATGTACACACACAAACGCACACATTTTAATATATGTAGGGGAGAGTGGGTATGAAAGACCCATAAATTGAAGCAGCCACCTTATATTCCAAGTAACTGAACATACATAGATACAAATATAATAATATATAAAGATACAACAATGCTAAAACCTAAATTAGAAACTAAATTTTTAGGAATTAATATTGATGACACTCTGAAATTCACAACACATGTGGATGACATTTGTAAGAGATTGTGCAGGTGTTATTATCAAATTAGAATATTAAAATCAATATTTAGAAAAGCACTAGTTGATGGCATATTACGACGCGAATGTGAACTCAGCAATGAGGTATGGTATTCTGCAGTGGATGCTGGGAGGGTTTTTATAATTCAGAAAAAAATAATCAGAGTAATTTTTAACCTTAATAAAATACAAACATTGCGAAATTTTTTCAAAAGTAATAAATTACTGACACTTTGGGGGAGATATGTAATAGAACTATTTAAATATATATCAACAGAAACTGACATAAAAGATAAAAAACATAATTTAAGAAAACATAACTATGAAATATACCACAAAACTAATTTTTATGAAAGAGCACCTAAGTATTTAATTAACAAAATTATAAAAACTCTTCCAGCATACATATCTCAAGAAAAATAAATAATGATATGATCAGCAGAGAACCGTACAGAATTGAGTTTAATTGTAATTTTATTTATTAATTTTTATGATTTTTTCTGTTATCGACGTATTGTAATACCAATATTTTTGGTCAGAAACAATAAAAAATATTATTATTATTATTAATTGAAGATTTATAAAAAAGAGTTATTCCAAAATTTTTCATAAATTATTTTTGCTACAATTTTTATTGAAAGTACTAATTAAAAGCTATTTAGAAATGAGAGAATTGGGGGGGGGACGCTTTAATGACGACATTAAAAAGCAAATAGGTATATCGTAACTGAAGGGTTAAATTCAAAAGGTTCAGAACCATTTTTTTGTTGCATTTCTTTTTTTGAGTTATCAATCTACAGTCGTATAATAAATTTTATCTTAATTTGTATATAAATGAGCGAATGGGAGGGGTGTGACATACAGACAGTTTATTAGTAACTTAAGAAAATACTTTTTATTAAAGCAACATTTTTTTATATTAATTTTGCTCAATCTCTTAAATAAACAAATATACACTTGACATAGAATGTATTTTTCGTTCATCGACATTGGATTTTTATATTTAAAAAAAATGTCTTTTTGATAGCCACTCTCCCCTATAAGTTGTTGAAGGAAGTGCACATGCATTCAAATAATATTTGCACAAAAGGAAATGTTTAAGATATTTAGGACATGTCTCATTAACCTGGTTTATTGAAACCTTTGGGTACTTGTACCTACATTAAAGCAAATGTATAATTGTTAGAAGACGTTTTTGGAAACTTTGATATACGTATAATATATATTATAAATAAAGACAATTGATTTTTTTTTTGTTGAAACTTATATATCAAAGTGTGGCGTGTGCTGATTAAAAGTTATAATGCCTGCAACCTAGGAAAACCTTTAATTTTCGCTCCAGACATTATGCTTTTTCTCCTAAAGCAGGCCTGGTCAACCCAAATTACTCCACGGGCCGCATAGACAATCTAAAATTATTCGAGGGCCGCACATAAATATTAATTCAAAATTTTTTTCTCATAATTTTTTCGATTTTTTTTTAAATTCATCTCGACTCTCTACTAAGAGATTTTAGAATAATAATGATGGCATATTAATATTTTTTGAACAAAAAATTTTAAAGCAAACATTAAACATTTCTAAACAAATACAGTTTCTTTTATATTATTTATACGATTGAAATTATTAACACACTTTTATTAGTTTGACCTGTAACATTGTAAGCAAATCTTAAAACTCACTTTTCACCTATTTCTAACTAACGATCGATTTTAAACTTTAGAAACATATGCAATTCCAGTGATAATACAATAATATGGTACTAGGATGATGGAGGTAGGAGATGGTCATTGAGACTCCTCAATGGCCAACAATAAGACCATGTGTGCTTATTAGTTTTTTAAACTATAATTTTTTAATATTAATTATATTGACATTAAAATACAGGATGATTCAGCACTGACGTGCCAAACTTGAAATAGTAATTTAAGAAAAATATTTTAAGTTAAGAACGTTATATGAACATGTGCCCTGAAATTTTTTGTAAGGGGGCTACAGCCCTCCAAAGATTTTATTCAAAATTAGTTTTTATTTAATATCTGGAGACCCCATTGTGCTAAAGTTATGAAATTTGATACAGGGTTTAGTATTAGTAAGTGTTATCGATTTCTCTTATGAAGCAATTATAATTTAGATCAGGGCTGTATGGGGCCAGTGGGCCCATCGATTTTTATCTAGTATTTTTTTGTTCTTTAATTTTTTCCTGAATTAGATATTTGAATAAGATTATATGGTACAAAATACACAAAAATATACTTTACTTATTATTTATCATACGATAAACCGCTTACGAGAAATATCGATGCAAAATAAGCATGCAGAATTTTACTTAATACGGATGCTTCAAATTACTAAAAATAAATTTGTATTCTTGTTCTATGATAAAAAATAAGACAAAAAAATAATTTAAATATACCTCCAAAAATTCATCCTTACCAACCAATAGCCATTTTAAGTGTCGTTTTTTAGTTCTGTTAGTAAAATACTTGTAACAGTAATAGAACTGGCTATAGGTCTAAGAGGACAAGTATTAGGTGATATATTATTATGTACATGCACTTTTTTCTTACCTTTAATCAAAGAACAGGAATATAAATTTATTTTGTGTACGTTGAAGCATCCGTATTAAGTAAAATTCTGCATGCTTTCGTTTGTATCGATATTGCTCTTTATCGGGTTATCCTATGATAAATAAGCAAAGTATATTTTTGTGTATTTTGTGTCATACAGTTTTATTCAAATTTTTAATTCAAGAAAAAATTGACGAACAAAAAAATACTGAATAAAAATCGACGGGCACCCTGGACCCATACAACCCTGGTCAAAATTACTATTGGTTGATACTGGATATCATAACACTTATTAATATTAAGCCCTGTACCAAATTTCATAACTGCAACACAATGGGTTCTGAAGATATTAAATAAAAATTAATTTTGAGTAATATTTTTGGAGGGCTGTAACCCCCTCATGAAAAATTTCCGGACACATTTCATATAATGTTTTTTGCTTAAAATATTTTTCTCAATGTACTGTTCGAGTTTGCTGAATCATCCTGTATATTGATTTTTTTACATTCTTTTTACGTACATCCTTGACATTTCGAGCTATTTCGAGTGAATTAAAAAAAATTATTCACGTAAAATTTGTAAAGAATATTATTATTTTTAATTTATTCCATATTAATTTTTTCAAACAACAAAAAAATTTAAGTTACATTATCATATGGTTCAGAATGTATGATATAACTTATGTCCCGTTAATTTTTTTTATATCTCTGAAAAAATAACCAGTAGTGCTGTTTTCGTTGCATTGCTAAAATTCTACCCTGAACGCGTCCAAAGAAGTATAACTTCAAAAATATCTTGTACGGTCAAAGTCACCAACTGTGTTTTAGTAAATTCAAGTACTACTGTTTTAAATTCAATATCAAATACGTAAATAATATCACACTTATGCCTGGTATTATCAACCAATTTAAAGCTCCTTTAGCGTTAAATGCTCCTTTAACCTAAATTTTGTATATTACAAACGTGATTTAGATTAATATTAAGGCTCTCAATGAAAAATGTACATAATATGCGTTGTAAAAACATAGCGTAGAACATAAAAAATCCATTAAATTAAATGTATTATGCTTGGTTCTGTTAATAATATGACAGTTAGTTAAAGGGACATTTTTTTAAACTTGATAATACTGGGGGTTAGCTAATAAATTTAATTCAATTTCATTATAATACCGGGCATTACTATAGCTATAGAACACATATTTGGGGTTGCATAATTTTATACTCGATACGCCATTGCAATACTTCTTTCTTCTTATATTTTATATTATCTTCTTATTTATGTTTTTTCAGCCATAATACTATCAATTTCTGTTGATCCTTTAACATCCATTTTTTCATTTCTTTTTTGTTCTTTCTATCGGTTCAAAACAATGATTTCCAATTTCCAAACTCTTTGATGCATTTTAATGTCCGGTATTATAAAGAAACTTGTTAGCTTAGAAGCGCTTTGAATGGAGTATTATATTTTTTTTGTATTTTATAACAGAGGTACTGTTACTTACTACTTTACACAATAAGTGACTCTGATCGTATAGCTATAGATATTTGTCGCAAAATTAGAATATTAATTTTTTTTTATACATACGTAAATGATTATGAACATAAAAAACTAACAAGAGAGGGGTGTAATAGAATTTTTAATTTTTATTTTCATATCTAGGCATGTGGAATGTCAAAATGTACATCTCAATTAGTAGAATATGACCATATTTTTTTTCTAACTCAAAAATGGCGCCACCAGGAGGCTAAAAGCAGTATTTTATTTTATCCCCTACCCCTCTAGCTCAGTAACTACTGGCTTAAAAATCTGAAAAAAAATTGGTGGGACTACCAACGACAAATACTAAAGTCAAGAATATAATTTTAAATTTAGGAATAATAGGGAGGGGTGTCATAGAATATTTTATTTTGATATCTAGGCAAGTGGGGTGTCAAAATGTAGATACATCTCAATTAGTAGAACTTGACATTTTTTATATTTGTTTCTAACTCAAAAATGCATGACTCCAAGCATTCCCCGTAGTACGAACTTCGGAACCCTTATGGCATACACTCGTGTATGTCTTGCTCGAATTATTTAAAAAATTTAGACTTCAAAAATCAACAAAAAAAATCGTTTTTTTAATGGCTGCCAGTTCTACATTTTTTTTTAATTTTTGCTACACGATAGCTAGTTTATGAATAAGGAATTTTTTTATTTATTTTTTCTGACGAATCCTGACGATGAAAAAAAGTTACGCCATTTTCGAGAAATTAAAAAAAATTGTACGATATATTTATCAATATGTATACGTTGTAAATATTAATAGTGATAATAGAATAAAATAAATTATATTCACCAGTTGTGTTTTTTTGGGCCACTTTTTCTGAGCGCCAGGTTGGTGTAACCCCTTAAACCATATTTTGAAAATCCATACGAACTTTTCGATTAACCTGATATCTAGGTCCGCCACTGTACAAAAACAAAATAAAAACAATTCGACTTCCTTATAATTTTATTGAAGTGTAACAACCTGTTTTATAACTCGGCTAACAAGATCTTTATTTTTATTTTTCATTTATAATGGGTTATTTAACATAATCTACTTTCGGTCTGTTTTTTTTTGTTTTATTTTATTAAAATAGTGGGTTGTCTACGAAACCTATTGAAATATTTAGACAGCTTGTCTATAATTTTTTGAATTTTATTTTATTTCGTTTTTATTTATACTGTACCTATTGTATATTTTACAATTTATATAATATTAAATATTTATATTAATTTTGTTAGTTTCTACTTAATATATATAATTTGACTCCCTTGATTTTTTTTCATTTCCCAATTTACCCCTGAAATTAACCCCTAGAATCAAATTTCAACTTTTTATACTTCACGTCTATAATTATGCCACCACACTTTATCTTTGTGTTAAATTAAAAAATTGTACGTCAAATAGTTTAAGAGAAAATTGCCTGTGATAGTTTGGCACGGGACACTAAAAAATATATTTTTAATACATAAATATTTTTGTGAGAACATTTTTTAAGGAGCTGTGGTTCGCACAGTCTCTATAGAGTACCTAGGTACTCTAGCTAGACTGTTCATATGTAAGTTTAACATGACCGATTTAGTAACTGTACACTGTTTACTTTTAGTATTACGTATAAGAAGGTTGGGTGACGCCCATGACAGTATTTTTTTCATTAATGTCCGGTATCATAAAGGACCTAACAAATTTGTTAGCTAACAAACACTTTCAACTGAGGTATCAAACATATATGACAGTTCTTTTGGAGTTTGTTGATGACTTTGACAAGTTTCGCGCACGCGTTGAAGGTAAATACAAACGGTATTAAAACAGTGGTGATGTTATGAAAATTATTTTGTACGGTCAAAGATGCCAACTGTGTTACAATTAATTGAAGTGTCACTGCTCTAAATTCCATAACTAATCCATAGATACTAGTACAGTATTAATACCCCATATGAATGTAATTGCTAGCTAACAAATTTTGTTAGGTCCTTTATAATACCGGGCATAAATATAAAATAAAATCTTTTCAACAAGAAGATTCAGTAAAAAAAAAACGGTTCAATGAATCATTCAGATTTCGTTATCGATAAAAGTTTTAAAATATTGGTAAAAGGAAAAAAGTTACTGCAGATAAATATATATCAAAAAAAAATGTTACGTTTGAATTGAAGTTCTTTGGTCGGTATATATACATTTATTGAAGTCGTTCATGTTAAACTACTCTTTGTGATAAACGTTCTACCCTGAAGACGATATTTCTCTTAAACCAATGTGGGCCCATTC
This sequence comes from Sialis fuliginosa, assembly GCA_961205875.1. Taxonomy (NCBI): domain Eukaryota; kingdom Metazoa; phylum Arthropoda; class Insecta; order Megaloptera; family Sialidae; genus Sialis; species Sialis fuliginosa. The sequence goes on from OY540820.1 coordinate 4,303,960, forward strand.
TCAGGAATTATGTCAGAACAGGTTTATTTGACCTACATACTCATATGTATGTCTTGACAATGTAAACTCAAGGAACATAAATAGCTTAACTGAAGATGATAAAGTCAGTGGTATTAAATATCTTATGTTAGAGTAATTTGTGAAATTCATGTCGAAATGAGATCGTTTGAAATTTTGACGAGACGAGTCGCAGTTTTAAAGGATTGTCTATAATGAGAATTTGTATACTGTATACATACATGATTTTAGGTTCCTATTAATAGTATTTATTATACAGTGTATTCCACGTTGATTAAGGCGGCTATTACACTATCAAATAAATATGTCAAAGATCTTTGACAAAGATTTGATCAAATTTCTTTGATAAAATACGATATTTTGTTTTATTACACTACATAAAACATTTGATAATATTTTCTTAGTATTATCTAGGGATATTTTCTTCTTTTTTGGTGCATTTTAATAATCAATGCGTGGATGTTCGTCAATTGACGCGATCGAGGTTTGAATTTACAACTGTGTATTGCAGTTTTTATAATCAATAAGAAGATTATCATATAATACTGGATTATGTTGATATTAATATATTAACTATAACTGTCAGTGATAACTTGGTAGTCGCCATTTTGATTTATCTGTCAAAAATCATTTGATCAAATAATAGAGACTGTCATTAACTATGATCATAGAAATATTATGAAGTTAAATATTATAAAAGTTGACATATTACACTGTCATATTTCTTTGATCAAAGAAATTTTATCACATTTCTTTGATAGTGTAATAGCCGCCTAAGACATAGGAAATTTAACATGGGGTCAATTAGAAATGTTGTAGTAACCTTTGGTCAAATTTAACGATATGTCATTGGTGCATTTTGAAATGTTGCCTCGAAACTAACTGATAAATTTTAAATTAATCAACAGTATTTTGTTCTCAACTTTAATTTCATTAATTTAAGCATCCTAGATAAAATTATAATAATATTTTTGGCAGATATAAATTTGAAAACAAAATACTAATTACAATTAATTTTTTTGTGGTGGCATTTCAAAATGCACCAATGACACATCGTTAAATTTGACCAAAGGTTACTACAACACTTCTAATTGCTCCCATGTTAAATTTCCTATGTTTTAATCAACTTGGAATACACTGTATAGTGTGTCTCAAAAGTCTGAACACGGTTAAATATCTTAAAAGGGTTGAGTTTCTGGTAAAAATGTTTCATACAAAAGTTTCAGGGTTTGAAAATATGTACTGAACTTATTTATTCCTCTCTTGGTCTATAATCGTTCCTGAGAAAAATAGTTTTGACAGACAGACAGACGGACAAGTAATTTTGAGTTAAGTACAAACTCTAAAAAAATCTAGAAGGCGATATATTATTATAAACATCGTTTTGTAGAAAATCTACAAACAAGATTTTATGATATTTTCACTTTGGTTAATATTTTCCATTTGTTATTATTATCTATTTTGTTCACATGTATAAAATAATTGTTAATAATTTTTTACCCTATTAAACGATAAGTCTTCATGCTAATTATCTAAATTAGTAGCATTTATGTAATAATTAAGCTAAAAAAATTACATACTTAGACATGCCTGGTATTATACATAATTTATACTTCATTTTAATCAATTATATTATCTATCTTTTGTAATAACTATTATATGTATATAAGTATATACATATGTATATCATGAAGTAAAATGTTTATAGTTAGTATTAAAGTTTAAAATATATATATATAGGTACATGTGTAAAATAAGAAATTTACTAGTATAAAGTGTGTATAACATATATGTACAATTATACATATGAGTGTGTTGTGATATTTTTAATTGGAACGAATACGATAGTTTTCATGTAAGTAAATTAATTATTATTTTTTAGTGTAGACTTTCGCGGTCCTTAAATTGTTTAAACTTATGATTTTTTTTGAATCGCGGTCTTCATTATTATAAGAAAATAAAGAAACATCTGTTTATGTACCTATATTTTTGTTTTTATTTACAAAATGCTTGTGTTATAACTATTTTACTACATAACGACGCTGGACAGCAAAAACTACAACTTTACAATTTAGACAAAAAAATATTAAAATTAGAATTACGTGCACTGTTCACTCTCTGTATTACGTATAAGAAAGTCCCGTGGCTCCCATGGCAGATATATTTAATAACCTTTTTTACTTTTGTAAGACCGTTTAAACTTTGAGAAACTCCGGGAAATTTAGCTATATGCTGTGTGTAAATGTAATATTTAAATTAAAAAATAAGTTTCTTACCTACTACTAATCTTAATCTAAAAGTACTTCTGCGAAATGACATTTCTTTTAATCTTTCCTGTCATCAAATTAATGTTTATGTAATAAAAACAACTGTTGGGAGTAGTACTTGATTTACATTTAGATACTTATTATACCTACAGAAATTGTATTTCACGATGAAAGGAACAAATTCGTTTAAAATTCAGGTAATTATTTTGTGGAAAAACGCTCGGACCCGTCGATTAGTATTTTTAGTTGCGGATTTTCTGACATAAGAAAATTTTATACAGGGTGTCTCAGGAAAAACATATGCAGTCATCACTGATTTTTTTAAATGGAACACCCTATATATTATACCATTTTTGAATTGTGCGATAAATTCTGAACACTTTTTGTACAGCATATTATATCTCTAAAATCAGCGATTTTCGGAATAATGACGTTTGAAAATTGACATTTTGAAATACACACACGTCAAATAAAATGATTAAATTGAACATTTTTTTAAAAGCCAACAAAAATAACCTGGTATTGCAAAAAAAAGAAAAAAAAGAAAAAAAAGGAAAAATAAATGAAAAAAAAAGTTCAATGTTTTTATTTTTTTTGGCATACCAGGATGTTTTTATTGGCTTTTAAAAAATATTCAAGGTGTTTTTGTTCAATTTAAACATTTTATTTGACTTGTGTGTATTTCAAAATGTCAATTTTCAAACGTCATTATTCCGAAAACCACTGATTTTAGAGATATGGTATGTTGTACAAAAAGTGTTCAGAATTTAGCGTACAATTCAAAAATGTCATCATATATAGGGTGTTCCATTTAAAAAAATCAATGATGACTGCATATGTTTTTCCTGAGACACTCTGTATACAATTTTCTTATGTCAAAAAATCCGCAACTAAAAATACTAATCGACGGGTCCGAGCGTTTTTCCACAAAATAATTATCTGAATTTTAAACGAATTTGTTCCTTTCATCGTGAATGCACTGTATATGTAACATTATCTACAGTTAGGTAGATATGAAGAAAACTGAATAAAAATTGAATAGTTAAGATATACAAGTTTTTAGGGTTCCATAGAAAGCTAGGACCACATATAGTTTCGCTTTGTCCGTCCATCCGTCCATCTGTCTATATAAATTGTATACCTAATAAGATAAAATTTGTTATACGGACGTTGATTGATTCAGAAATAAAATAAAAATTAATTTTTTGATATAAACTTTTTTACTTGAAATATTTTTTTCGATTAACTGTTCAAGTTTGTTCCACCTGATACGACTCACCTGTATAAGAAAGTTTTAGCAGTTCACTTAATTAATTTTTACAGTCATACGATATAGTAAAAGTTAAACTCATCGAAAACATTTTTTTTATTAGTTTAAAATAATTATCTATCATTCAATGTAACAGTAAGTAGATTGCTTCAAGTACATACATACATGTTACTGTAACGACTTAAAAAATTAAGCTAACTTTCATTATTTCCGAAGATATTAACGACTTATATGTATGTACCGGTATTAATAATTGTACTTACTTGATCAAAGATTGACGTATTGAGGTCTTGAGAAGGAATGAATTTTTTGGGATAAGTGAAATTTGTATGAACCAAAAAAATATAGAAGATTAAATACTTTAGATTTTATTATATGACTTATCTAAAGTTAATACAGGCTGTGTCAAAAAAAGGTACTGGCACCACTTGTTTAATTTAATGTACTAAATTAGAAATATTTATTGATATTTGATTACTGCCATTACTGAATCATAATATATAAACACTTAACTGTAAAACAGCTTAATTTGATGACAATCGGCCAATGGTTTTTTTTATTACATTGTTAACATAATTATAACACATTCTGTATATACTTATGAAAACTGTCGTTTGAGTTTAACTCGTTTAATTTTGAAATATTACAATAATAAAAATTAAAATATAGTGAAATGAGTTATATTAATGAATTTTATGAACTTAATTTTTCACGTATTTCTCCAAAAATTACTTTTATAAATGGTAAAAGTTTTAAGTGATGGTTTTTGGCTAGAGGCTTTTTAAATTTTTTATACGACCAGGTTTTTGTAACTGACAGTCTCGTCTCGATCTTAGACCATTATATTTGATTAATTTTGGATTGTTATTATGGATACTTTGAACTATGATTACACTATTTTTTTTATTGAAAAATAAAACAAACTACAATACAATATGGTGGTCCAAAAAAATCTCAGTGGTGGTTCATATAAAAAAAACTGTAACGCAGCTGTTATTTTGTAAATTGATTTTTAACAAAATGGCGGCTCTTGAAATTTATTTTATTTTTTGATAGTTTTTTTTAATTCAATTCAAATTTGAAAAAAAAAAACTTAAAAAAAACAAGCTTGTATGTATTATGTATGTATAATTATTGTATATATAAAATACAATTGCACTAAAAAGTAAAAAATAAATGTTCAAACTATCACGGTATTTTCCAGCTATCACAAAATTTTCCAGAATTCATATGACTAAAAAACTTTTATTTTAGGAATAATTTTCAAAAAATATTTGTGGTAGCCTCTCTCATATGTCTTCAAAAAGATCAGTATCTTAAACATTGTAGTCATATTAATTTAAACTTGAAGGAAATTTGAAAATTGAATAAAAACATTTGATTAGCCATATAAATCACCCTATTAGGAATTTATTGGCTTCTAACTGCATTGATGAAAAACAAGGTAATAAATTGAATAACTAAAAAGTGAGAGTTCAACTTATTCTTTTGGTGGTGTGTAATTGCATTTTATGTAAATTTACTTTCAAATGACTTTTATTTTCGGATAAATTTTCTTGCCCATATTAATGCAATGTTCTTTTTGGACACAAGCATAAGAAAAAGTAAATACAATTTTTTCATAAAGTAAATTAAAAATTTAGAAACTTAGATATAGAAACTACAACATCTATAAAAGGATTAGATTGCTAGATGAAATATATTTTCAGAAATTGTAATTGTATGTACTGTAAGTACATTGAACTAATTTTAATTTAGTGCCATGACAAAGTTACTTTGGTATTAATTAAAATTCCAGGTCATTATCACCGAACTTTACAACGAATATACATCATATGTGGTTCTTGTATGGGTAATAAGTAATAGGTAATCTACTTTAGTAAGAAATTGTAAGAATTTACTTATAAACTAGTGGTTTTTACATCAAATAAAAGTACTTGTTTTATTTATGACATGAGGTCATAAGAATTACAAAATGAAGCCCATCCATCTCCAAAAAACAGTATACCTTGCTCTTAAAGCGGCTAAGACTGGTGCCAGTACCTTATTTAAATTTCAAACCATCGCTTAAAAACTTTACTTTCTTTTCGAACAAAATAAATTCAGTTTAATAGCAATCTTCCCCAATAAATTTCACAGTGTACCACCACTGTATGAAGTTAATGTTAGATTGTGCATTGAACAATTACAACAATGAGTTGTACTATTATTTTGTTACCTGAGGCGAAAAGAAGGGGAAATTAAATAGCGATGAAAAAATTATCTTAAGATACCAAAGTCATTACGGTGACTTTTTATTCTGTGCAGTCCCTTAAACAGAAAGTATGTAGGTCTTAAAGACATACTCGTGTGTACTTGTACTACTATAGTTTTAATCATCAATCATTACTTTAGTTAATGGTAATACTTTTTTTAAAGAGTCTTTGATAGGTTATATTATATTACTATATTAACCAATGGTTATATTTATGTAAGTTCTTTTTTATATTTTATTATTTTTATTTTCTGGATTTACTTTCTCTTTACTTTTGAGTTTTTTTGAGCAACTAACCATTGAATATTCTTGTGAACATATGTTTAATACAACAGAAAAAAACTGCCATAGGTCCCTCGGAATTTTCTTATACGGGAACTGGAGCAAATCAGTGCCGGATTAAGTCGCCTGTAGCAAATGTTATAAAGGGCCATTGGCAGTGGCGTTGCTAGAGGGGGTGACTCAGGGTGCAAATCGATACCCCCCCCCCCCCGAAATAAATCAATAAGATTTTTTTTGTGCATTAGGCGAGTACACCCCTTGTGAATTTTTTATAACAGAAAAAATATCAGTGGGCTCTATTTTTTTTTAATAAATGTACGGTTATTACCCCTTATAAACTTGACAATTACCAAAAACTAAGTCAATTAATTCAATTTATTAGACATTTTACTCCTTAGAATCTTTAAATAACCAAAAAAGGGAGGTAAATAGCTTTATTTTATTAACAAATGAGACGGGTGTCGTCCGGGACGTTCAATGTGAGCAAATTTAGAAAAATCGATTTTTCGATTAAATCAAGTCGAGATTGGAAACTCTAAAATTAAATTATTAATTACTGTAGATTTGGACACCCCGTATCAATCATTGGACGATAGATGGTATAACCAATAATATATATTTTTCCGAAAAGCCGCGGGGCCTCCAAAGACGCGGGGCCCGTAGCATTTGCTGGAGCAAATTACCTCAAATTGAGGAAACATGAAAATCATGGATGTAATTAAGGCTCAATCCATACTAATATTATAAATGCTAAAGTGTGTCTGTCTGTTTTTTACTTTTTCACGGCTAAACCGCTGACCCGATCTTGATGAAATTTGGCAGGAAGGACTACTTCGTATCCCGAAAAATTATTAATTATACAGTTACCTTAGTAAAAAAATAGTTTAACCCGGGTACCCTATAACCACAGTGCTAATTATTATTGGTTAATACTGAAAATCGATAACACTTATTAGTACTAAACCGATTATAAAATTTCATATATAATGACCGATTGTCATCAAATTAAGCTGTGTTAGAGTTAAATGTCTATAGATTATGATTCAGTAATGGCAATATGTAATCAAATATCAATAAATATTTCAAATAAGAATTTTAATAAACAAGAGTCCAACACTGGGGTATGATCTTGTGCCAGTAGGGGAGGAACAGAAGGCATAACGGTCACTGCAGGTACAGCGAACACCTTAATAACTTTTGAACTATTAATGCCAATTGTTGACTAATGTTGTCAGTTGATTGTGTATCCTTTCCCACATTCGGTCAGTGCGCTTGAACCTGTAATATTAGCTATTTTTGCAAAAGCCTTTAGTTTAATATAGTTTACTATGATGAGTTTTAATGTTGCATACATTGAATGTCAATAGTTACTTCTAGTTTTGATATAGAGAGAATAAAACAAAAACCTCAAAAATTTTGATTGATTTGATAACAACCGAAAATGCTTTGATCGACCCAAAGCTAATCCTTTCCATCTCAGTGTCCATGTGTTTAGGGATAATAAAAAAAATAAAAATAAAATAAAAAAATCATAATAAATAAATAAAAAATAAAAAAATACAAAAAATAAAAAAGATACATATGTATATACAAAATACAAAAACAATGTTAGTTAACCACACAATGGCTGTCTAAAGGAACCAGTCGGGTCCAAAGACATTTACATTTTAATAAAAAAAAAAACAACCGAAAAGGCAACACGGACCACCAAATAAAAGTACAGTTACAAAAAGAAGAGAGATTCTAGTTCTTCTGAAGAGAATGACACCAAGTGTCTATTGCTCTAATTTGTATTCACAGTCAAATGAAGGTGGGTGTAAAGTCCAGGGTGTCGTTTGTGGGCCCACTGTAAGTGCGCTGACATGTTTGAAATGATGACGAAGCAGTATATTTGTGCGAGAGATGTCACTAAATAATTTATTTTATTAAAAACATAATTTTTACAATTTTTGATCATAGACTTTCACAGTTATTCAATTGTATAAACATTTGATTATTGGGTTGTATACCGCGTTGCACTATAATAAATAATAATCAAATTTATATAATTTTTACTATTTAGGTTAGAAAAAAAATTTGGATAATTTGATCCGTTTTACCCCGCTATGAAGGTAAAACAGACCAAAAGAAGGGTATTGAAAATCATCTAATATCTTTTTTCTGTAATTTATAAATAATTAATTAAAAATTAATACATATCATAAAGATAAAAGCATAATATATTTTCTTCGAAAAACTCATTTTGCTTCCTCGCAATATCGAAGATACGAGATGCTTTGTGATCGTTTCAGATTGAGACAAAAAAAATGTTCTTCGATTTCAAAATTTCAAATTGATTTATCCGTTTCACGTCAAGACAAATACTTTTCGTTCCGTTTGTCCGTGTGTCCGTGTGTCCTTCCGTCCGTCCGTCTGTCTCCTGAATCCTTGTCACACGTATAACTCATGAACCACTGAACCGATATTATTGAAACTTGGTCGGATGGTTGGGTCTAGCTTGAGGATGGTCCCATTTCAAAATCATCAAAATCATGTGCAAGGAGGAGGGGTGACATCCAAAAATATTTATTTTTTAAGATATTTCAAGAACGACAGGTTTTACGTGAAAATTTTATAGAATCTTTTTTGTAGAGCATTAAATTTTCTATAATATAGATCTACAATGTTTGTTGTTAAATATTCCTTTACAAAGATTTATCTCAATTTATTTTAAAAATTCGTGTTTTGTTTTTCTTAATTGATATTTGCTTGGACATATTAAATGCCATTTTGACGTTTTAAATGTCATTTTGACATTTGCATAAAAATAGATTTAGATTGAAATTGTCAAAAAATTATAAATACTTATAATATTCAGGTGCGTTTTAAGAAAAATTTCGAACTAATATTTTTTAGTAAAATTGTATAAAAATTAAATGGTTAACCAATTCCAGACAATTTATATAAACACTATCGGTTTTTATTTAAATTGTTGAATAATTAACAACCTTTGGTGAATTTAGCACGAGGAAGCCCTGTGCATTTACTTGGAAGATGTTTTTTATTAAGTGAGCCGTTTTACTTTCTGTTCCCCTACCTTATTAATTTATAATTAAATTTAAAAATTGACAAGTGTAACAACAATTAATTAAAATAGAATGTTAAAAACAAACACACTAGATTAGAATTGCATTATGATAGTTGAAAGTAAAATCATATTATCTAAAATTATTAGCACTTGCACGAATAATATTTTTTTTTATAGAACAGCGAAAGTTGTTGAAACCAGCATGTCATTTATCACGTAGTATACCTTTGTACCCTCAACTGCTGTATGCATTGTTTGTGATTCATCATAGAATTTCGGGAGAGGCTCTTGACCTAGTGTGTGGTACATTTGCAAACTTATTTATTATGCTAATTTATTATTAGTTAGGTAGGTATGTACAAATAGCATATCGTTTACTAAAATCTAGACCAGGCCTGGCCAACCCAAATTGCACTGAGAGCAGCACATTAATAATTTTGTAAAACAGTTCAGATTTTCTGGTTTTAAACTTTTTCTAATCAATTTCTATTTTTTTTTTTAAGTAGAACATCTTCCCCGTCAATATTAGGGTATAAACTCGGAAATACGAATGTAATGAAAATATGTCACACTTTGAAAACTTATATCACCGGAACTAATAATCATAGAGCAATAAAAAAAGTCAATAGATAGCTTATATAATCAATTTTATAAAATAATGACTTTTACCCCCCCCCCCCACCGTAAACTCTTAAATGTATTAGCATAAATATCGGTATGGAGAACCATACATGACTTCCATGTTCTTTAATTTTATTTTAATTTTTAATATATGAAAAATTTAAATGGGATTTGTCAGAAATAAAACTCACCTTTGTATTATAAATATTAGTTTTCTAATGTCCTAATGTCAAAAACATAATACACATTCGTAGAATAACAAATGGTATTACAATACTTCCATTTCCTTCGGAACATGGAAGTAAAAAATGTAAAACTAATTTTCATTGGATTTTATACATATAGCCGACCTTCAATATTTCGCCCCCTGTCACAGAGTTTTAGAAAAAAAATTACCCACTACCTTGCATAGAAACCGAGATATTTATGATTTTGTATAATAAATAAATAGCGAAACAAATTCTCAATATTTCGCCCCGTTACAGATAAATGGTTGTAATTTGTCTTATTCTATCCGAAAGGAAAAAACCAAGCAAGTGTTCAATCATAGTAAATTTAAAAATAGATATATAATCAACAACAAAATATATCTGTATGGTATCAAATATTTAAAATACTAATAAAAAATGGTTTTATTTATTTACAAAAATACTTCAAGTTCTAATTTTGTATTATATTATAAAACAAAATTATCAATTAAAATGATTATTGAAGTCACAATTTTTTTCATATTTTATTGTTAAATTAATTACTCATAAACCGACCCGTATAAGATAAGCTTTTCAGAAATGTATAATACTATATAACTATTCCTACAAAGTTTTATAGAAAATTAACTTTTAAAGTGATGAAGCGAATAGGTTTGAATTGAACATCCACAAAAATAATAAACAGTAGGGCTTCAAAAAATTTATTTTTACATAAAATTATGTGAAATTCCTGCATTATAGTAAAGATTAACTATTAAACTATTAAATAAAATTGAAATATAATGTCAGTAGCGACATTAATAAAAAACATTTATGATATACTCTTGTTGTACCATTTTCCACAGTGCGGCGAGAGTGAAGATTCAGCGCTCAGCCGGCAGTTGTTTATTTTGTTTTCAATTATTAACTTTTAAATTTAAACACAACAAAAATTATTTGTAATTTTTGTTCTGATTTGTTTTTGTTTTTTAGGTACGTTAGGTTTTGATTAGTTATTGTATTATTACGATAATAATTAATCGCGTTTGTACTTAATTCAACTATATTTTTCAAAAATCCTAAACAATATTTCCGTACTCCAACGGGCGAAGCCACGCGGGCACAGCTAGTAATAGATTAAAAATGTATCTCAAACATTAACAAAAATATCAATGAATATAATGTATAGTTTATATTCAATTTCTTAGCAGAAAGCGTTAACTTATGTAATTTCTTCTATACCATGATGTATCAAAAAGTCTTGTGCCGACCAGGGCAGTTTATTTTTTAGTTAATTTACTCACGGACTCCCAGTAAAAATATAATCACACTCACAACGAATCAGTGCCGTAGCGAGCATAATTGGCGCCCCTGAAAAACATAAAGAAATATATTATATAGAATATCGTCGTCTTGGGGGACGTTTGGCGCCCCTTTGCGAGTAGCGCCCAGGGCATGATAGACCCCCTTGCCCTCCCCCTCGCTACGCCACTGCAACGAATCACATCTTATTCATTATTATATGAATACATTATCAACAAAGTTAAATAAAGTATATAATAATATAAAACATATATCTAATATTCAACACCTCTTCTATTCATTGACAGTATCAATTGTTAGAGAAACCATGCAGTTTGAAGAATAGTTTAACTTTCTCATAGTGTGCAGGGTCAATGGCAGATGCAAATTCAATTATAAAATCAACAATTAACTTTCTATGAATTGTCACGCCATACCCTAACTACATATATAGCAATTGCTATTATTTGTTTAAATAAGATGTGTATAGTAACATTGATTGTAAAGGAAAGTAATATTTTTATATGTTGCTTATTTACGATATGTCAGACTAAACAAGCTATTTATATATTTTTATAAGAGAGTTTATCTTCATTGAACCACTGATCCTAGAAACATTAAATTTTATGGATGACATCCTTTTTTAAATTTTGACGTTAGCGAACACTAAGAAAGGTTTTTTTATAAATGGGGGAAAGGGTGAATTTCAAGATTTTTAGGCAAAATAATATTCTATTCAAATAAAAATACATATGTATCGCATTTTTTTAAGTTTCAACCTATTTAGGTGTAAAACTAATACAACGCGGTCGATAACTTTTGATTGAAAATTAAATTTTATTTAAAAAATTACAATTATTTTATATCTGTACAAAAAAAAACATGAATTTTTTTTTTTCGAAAAATGAGTTGTTTATAGAAAAACTTTTCAGAAAAAATTTTAAAACAGAGGAAGTAGCATGATATTTTTTTATTTGTTGGTGTTTTTTATAGTTTTTTTTATGTTAACTTTTTAAACATACCGGAAAATGAATAGAACATAAATTATATATATTCTAATTTATTTTAAGATTGCTATTTTGTTATTGTTCATTATATATAAAGAAAAAACGCCGATTACCTTATTGTTATGAAATATGAATTGAATTGCTTTTTATTAAAAAAATAAATGCAACATACAATACAATATAAATTCTACAGCAACCAATTTTTCTTATTTATAACTTATTTCAACAATAAGATGTATTGAGATATATAAGAATATAATTGTATATCTTTATACTTTATGTTACAATATAACTTTTTTAATAGTAGGATTGTAATACATTTTTAGATTAATATATTTTTTCGATGATTACATTTTTCAAATATCACGGTTATCAGGCAAAAAGTATAAAGTGCTACTATTGCACTATTGACACTGTATGTTTTTATATTGCACTAAACAAGTTTGCGCCCCTGACCGGGTCGGGGTTGGGGAAAAAAACAAAAAAAAGTATTAAAGTGAAACTTCTTTAGCGAGTTAGATAGTAAATTGGAATTATTATAAAATCGACACGTTTTAAAGATGAAACGCTAAGGAGAGTGTACAAGTCACTTTACGTGACTTTTTTCATATCTAGACTTTTAACGTTATTTTCTAAATAAATACAAAAAACTACTGACACACCCACTGCACCTAAATTTTTTCTTTGTATTTAATGTTTATAACGAAATCTTTTTAAACGTATAGACACTACCGAATAATAGGAATAAAAAGAAAAGGAATAAAAAAAACTGGAGAAAAGTAGCGGTTTAATTTAATTGACCGACTTTTGCGTCTCTTGAGACAAACATAAAAATACTAAAGATGACTTCACGCAACGTGAACCTTAAAAGTGACTGTCCTTTTCATGAGCGCATTTATTATTTCTGTATAGTGATGTTTAAAATATAATTGGTTTTTAAATTCTACTTTTCCCTATACATATATTATTCATATATAGTTTGTAACTTGATTTTTTTCATTATATATTTTTTTTACTTTCTCATACCATGTATATGAAATATACATTAGTATAAATAACGATAGTGAAACCGATTTTTTTCGAACTCCGGATTTTGACGGAATTATCTATTTTGACCTTTCCTGAATCCATTCTGACTATTTTCGCCATGATGTCTGTGTGTCCGTCTGTCGGTCTGTCGGTCTGTCTGTCTGTAAGCGCTGTAACTCAAATACGACAAATCGTAGAAGGGTGATATTTTATATTTAAGATTAATTTTTGGCTGGGAAGAAAACGTCCTATTTTTGAAAAAGATTTTTCAACCGGATACGAATGTTTACCTATGTCGATTTTTTAATTTTTCGAATTACTCTAAAACAGTGCAAAATAGAGAAAAATGGTCAAGTTAAAAAATGTAGGTAATATCTATATCTTTAATTTATGTTCTATTCATTTTTTTGTAAAAACGAATTTTTGAAAAAAAAATTTATTATAGTTCAAAGGGTTCATAACAGAGAAAAAATGTATGGGGAATAAATTATAGATAATAACATACTCGACATTTTTTATCTAAAACATTTTTTTCTTATTTCAAAAATAATTCAAAAATCCAAAAATTTACAAGAGTAAACATCCGTTTTCAGTTATTACGTTAAAAAAAATCACTTGTTATATAAATATAAAATTATTCCTTTTGTTCTTTCTTGTTAGTTTGTTAGAAATGTTTTAATAAACAAAGAATCACGTATACAATTCACTGTTAGGTTAGGTTAGGTTAGGTATAAGAAAGTCCCGTGGTTCCCAAGGCAGATATTTTTTTGTACGAGTATATACATAAAATGTACTGAAATTCTTTAGGATCGATATACAACAGCTGCTCAAAATTACCTCCATACGCTTGTATGCAAACTCCAATCCTCCTTTCAAAGTGCTCTACAGCATAGGTGTCCAACCTTTTAAACCTTTTGGGCCGCATAGCATAAACTCAATCTACCAAAGGCCGCACATGACCCCCCCCCCCTTCCCCCTGAAATATTCAGTGTTCTAAAAAAACGTGTTTTGAGAAAACATCAGTTCAAAATACCTTAAAAAATTTTTGCTCAATGCATTTATCCCCACCTGCCCTCCGTAAATTTTTCTTACTACCCTACTGGAATCTGACCATGGACTTCGAAGATACGCCACTCAAAACAGAAAAATAAAAAACTTTATTTTAAGAAAAAAGTAAAATTGACTTAAAAAAACTAAAAACACTGAGAAATATACCTAATAATTAAATTTAACAATTTTTGAAATCGGTGCCGAGCCAATAAAAAACTTTTTAATAAAGAAAAAAGAAAACCGATTTCAAAAACTGTTAAATTTAATTATTAGGTATACATTTCAGTGTTTCTGGGTTTTTTAATTCTGTTTATTTTTTAAGTTTTTAAAGCTAATGCCAACCAATTTCAATAATAAATAATTTTAAGCAGCTGTTGTAGAAGACCCAAATGTGAGAGGCAAGGGGACTCACATTAAAAAATCACCCCAAAGGAAACATACTATTACTACATCCACGCCGTTAATTCTGGGTAATGCTAAATGTAGTTTGACTTTACTAAGCTATTAGGTGCAACTTTTTTTCAGATATTTGAGTTCGTTGATTAATCTTACAGCACCCTCTACCGAGAGAAGAAAACATTTTTAAGAAAAATTTTTCCTATTAAAGATATTAATTTTTTCACGTAGAATACGAATATGTAATAAAAAATATAGATTTTTATTTAAAAAATCAAAGTTGACCTTGATTAGACCCTGAAAATGGGTTGAAGGTCAACCACAAGGTTACCATTGTCTGACCCCCTTGAAACCAAGCAACTTTTGTTCGAAACGTTTTTCTCAATTTCGCTTACTTTTCGAGATATTTGACTGCGTTGATTAAAATGACTCACACTGTATACAATAAATTGTATTATAATATGATGTTGATAAAAAAAATAACTTTTTTTTGTTACTACAATGAAAAATATCAAGATCCTCCTGCTGAACACTGGGTAATGTTCTACAAGTGCAATTATGGACACAAGATAAGTGTACTAGTGGTCAAAATACATCTAGAGGCATTTGCTGCGAATTTTGTACTAAGTAATTAGATTTAATTATTCCACAGAAGGTTTTGTTTTTGTCTTTAATTTGAATTTTGTTTTTATATTTTATTAAAATTAATACTGAAAATGTACTAATAGAATATTTAAAAATGATATATAATACATATATTGGTTTCTTACTCACATTTTAATTTATTTGATTTCTCCCTTAGTTGTTCGTAACTACCCCACTCTCCCCTGTACAATTTAAAATTAGTGATTGTCAATTATTTTTTCAAAATTATGATATGAAAGGCAAAAGTTATTATCATTTTTGAATTAAGAAGAACAAAGTTAATATAATAGCAGAAATATGTGATATAGGCCTACGTTATTTATCGCACAGCGGCTGTCTTTGAATACAATAGGTAAACCTATGCTACGCATAAAATTATGTCGAATCAGCAAACAATAATCATACACGTACGAATTAGAACAACAATAACTCATATGATTTATGGAAATGGAAAAGACATAGGTATAATATACAGGCTGTTCACATGTCAACACGGGGATCTCTGTTATTATAAGAGATAGAGATGCGGTTAACTAAGATCAAATGTTTTGTAAGAGAAAGGGGAGTTTTACGATAATGGTTTTTACTTTCTTATACCATGTACCTATATGAAATATACATTAGTATAAGTAAGTATAGTGAAGCCGATTTTTTTCGAACTCCGGATTTTGACGGAATTATCTATTTTAACTTTCCCTGAATCCATTCTGACTATTTTCGCCATGATGTCTGTGTGTCCGTCTGTCTGTCTGTCTGTAACCGCTGTAACTCAAATACGACAAATCGTAGAAGGGTGATATTGTATATTTAAGATTAATTTTTGGCTGGGAAGAAAACGTCCTATTTTTGAAAACGATCTTTCAACCGGATACGGATGTTTACCTACGTCGATTTTTTAATTTTTCGAATTACTCTGAAACAGTGCGAAATAGAGAAAAATGGTCAAGTTAAAAAATGTAGGTAATATCTATATCTATAATAAATTTATGTTCTATTCATTTTTTTGTAAAAACGAATTTTTGAAGAAAAAAAAATGATTATAATTCAAATGGTTCATAACAGAGAAAAAAATGTATGGGGAATAAATTATAGATAATAACATACTCGACATTTTTTACCTAAAACATTTTTTTCTTATTTCAAATATAATTCAAAAATCCAAAAATTTACAAGAGTAAACATCCGTTTTCAGTTATTAGTATTACGTTAAAAAAAATCACTTCACTGTCAAAAATTTTTTTAGTAATTTTACAAAAATGTGTAGGAAGTTTTTACGCACCACAATTTTCGGAATTATGGAACACAGTTTTGTAAATTTACTATACAATTTATCACAACTCAATTTTAAACTATTACAAATCATCTGTCGCAAAATTACTAATCATTTACTAGACTTATGTTTAGTAATATTACTGTACATTATTCGTAATTTTACTAAGCCAAATGTTTCTAATAATTTTAGTAATTTTACAAAAATGTGTAGGAAGTTTTTACGCACCACAATTTTCGGAATTATGGAACACAGTTTTGTAAATTTACTATACAATTTATCACAACTCAATTTTAAACTATTACAAATCATCTGTCGCAAAATTACTAATCATTTACTAGACTTATGTTTAGTAATATTACTGTACATTATTCGTAATTTTACTAAGCCAAATGTTTCTAATAATTTTAGTAATTTTACAAAAATTTATTGTAATTATACTAGACAATTTATACCAATTTAGTTTAGAAAAATTACAAACTATTTGTTGCAATATTACTAACCTTTATTAAAA
Source organism: Sialis fuliginosa (assembly GCA_961205875.1). Classification (NCBI taxonomy): domain Eukaryota; kingdom Metazoa; phylum Arthropoda; class Insecta; order Megaloptera; family Sialidae; genus Sialis; species Sialis fuliginosa. The sequence continues at coordinate 4,321,140 of OY540820.1, forward strand.
AATTGTTTAGTAATATTACAATACAATAGTCGGAATTTTACTAAACAAATTAGATTAAATACATTTAGTAATTTTACAACCATATATCGTAATTTTTCAACCCAACTAATACCAATTTAGTTTCGAAAAATTACAAACTATTTGTTGCAGTATTGAATTTTTACTACCCAACTTACATCAAGTCAATTTGAAAAAAATACAAACCGCTCGTTGCAATATTACTATGCATCGGGATATAACTTGCATAGCTTTATTTCAATATCAGACTGTAATTTTACTGAAAAAAATTGTTAAATCAATGAATGCTACAACAGCGTATTTTAGTGTTAAATATAAAATATTTATTAAATATTAATTTATTAATTATTTAATTAACAATTAAACATATGTCATTAATTATAACAGTGTTATCAATAATTTATATTATGAAAATAATAACATAATTTAATGCTAACACAAATTTTAAATTTTTTTTGAAGATTATTCTGACGTTTTGATTGCCACATAATTAATTGCCAAATCACGAGTAATGTAGGCACGGAGTATCTTTCCAATATTCTTGGTTATATCTACTGTCTTGTTTATTTAGCATAACAATTTGTAAATCTAAAAAAAGAAAATTATTATTCATGTCTTATAAACGAATTATATAAAATAGGGCTTATATAAAAAAATAATAATTTTATTTGTGATTACTTACCAATTTTTTTTTAAAATCAACATCATTTTTAATTTTATCATTAAATTTAATAAAACTTTCTTCATTTTGTAGTGGAAGAATCATGTCAAATTCACTCTCAGAGTTACTGATTTCGTCACTCAAAATGCTTGTTGAATTATGAAGTTTTTCAATGACATTTTCAAGGCTTTGTAATCTGGTTGAATAATTGGTTAATTGACTTCCTAAATTTGACAAACGTTTGCCGATGCTTACAAAACAGCTCGATATGAATTGATGCAGATCTTCTGTAACAAAAAAAATCACGTTTCCAATACACATTAAAGAAAAAAAAAACGATGTATGTTTTTACCTATTGTCATTGGTTGATTTGCACTGGTCTCGAGTTTTTCTTCAGCTTTTTTTTTTTACAATCCTTTTTGGATTTAATATATTGTTTGAATCTAATCCGTTAGTGTTGTCTTCATCACTGGAAAATTCCGTTGAAGTTGACTTAATGTCAGTGTCATCAGATGGGTGACAACTTGGGATTGAAATCGATTTAGAATTCAATTTTTTTCTTTTTGTGTGTTGACTTTTAGGATTAGATGAATCTAACATTAAAAAAAATATATTTGTTGCATATTTATAACAAAAAATTTTACCAAAAAAAATTAAAACTACTTACGAATTTTTATACCAAGATCGTCTGTCCATTTCAATGCTGCTTGACTAAATTGTTTGTTAATGAGCTCTTTATTCTTTGCAACAAATTTGCGCTTCAGAGCCTTCTTATCAGTATCTGCTTTTTTTTTGCAGATTCTTCATTTGCTGTCGAGTATACATATGGTTTTGTTTCTAACTCAACGATTTTATTTTCAGCTTCTTTATAAGTATCTAAAAAATTGATTAATAATATGTCAAAATATTTTTTTTGCTCATCAAAAATTAATAAAATGTAAAAAAATTAATATTGTGGTAAAGAATTTATTTTAAAATAACATATCATTACTTACGAGCACTTCCGCGAATATCCACTAGAAATGTTGGCTATGTAGATTTGGGTGGTTCTAAATTTTTCACCATTTCTTGCAGTTCTTCGCATACATTTGGATCATCAAGCAGGCCTGGCATATATTTGCAATATACCTTATCAGAATCTTTTTCAAAATGAAGCCATGTATATATAATATAATATAATATAAGACGATATTTATGATCCATGTCTATAAAAAACAAAACAAAAAGTGGGTATGTGTACTTATGTACACGCGTTAGAAGTTATACTTATTTGTCGTGAAATTTTAAAACACTTATCAAAATTTGATTACACATTTCAAATATTAAAATCTTAGTTTTGGAAAAAAATTATTTGAAACAAGAAAATATTTCTTTTGCCTTAAAATTTTAACTCCAAAAATAAAAATCATTTGTTTAGACAAATGGCTACAGCTTAAAGATGTAAGTAGGTGAAAAAGTTACCTGAATTATAACAGATATATATTCAATAAACGTTAAAAACAATTATTGGATTAAACAACAGAATTATAAAAAATCACTTGTAGCAGCATCAATCTTTACACAACAAATTTTTAATAACGACAGTTCAAAAATCGTATTATTGCTCATACGCAGTAGCTTAGCATCGTGAGAAAATAAAATGTAACAAAATTTACCCCTTCCGCCAGCGCGTTCACATGAAACTATGTTCTATACCAGTATTTCTCAAACTTTTTGAATTGAATCACTCATAATTGTGATTAATAGCGAAATTTAATATCAATAATAATTAATAACAAGTTAATAACTTATCTCGAGTACATCTTTGAACAAAATATTATTTGTATATTAAAAATGATTTTATTAAATTCTTTATATTTTTCTGAGAAAAAACATCTATATACATGATATTTTTTTATGCGGTCCTTCAATAGGTACACACATTTTTTTGTTTAATAAATCTAAATCTGCATTAAAAAATCTGAAAAAATTATGTAAGCTTCATTGGATTAAAATAAACATTTTTTGTCTCATAAACTTTTTTTTAAAGCTATAGTTTTGAAGATAAAAAATATTTTAACTTTAAAAATAGCGAAAAATTCGTATATTTGTGAATTTTTTTCTCGGTAACTAATTGTTCAATCAGAATAAAACATAAACAAAAAGAATCAGCCAACTTTAAACTATAATTAGATTTTTTTTCATTTTGATTATTACTGTAATTAAATGTAAAAACTTCATTAGAGCCGAACTCACTCCTTGCGCCGTAAATCGATACCATGGCTGGCTACAATTTTCGTTTAATAGTTGAAATATTTAAATACTGGGATGAAAGTTTCAATAAAAACACTTTAGAATATTTTTATTGCACATTTATTTGTTACAATTATTTTCTTTATTGTTACACTTATCAAAACATCTACAAACTGAACAACATTTTAAATCTAAATCCAAACAAGAGCATGTTTTAGCTGTACAAGGAAATTTTCCGCAACAAGAACAGAAATATTTTTTGTAGATGTTCTGATAAGTATAATATTATAATAAAGAAAATAATCGTGACAAATAAATGTGCAATAAAAATATTCTAAAGTGTTTTTATTGATGCATTCATCCCAGTATTTAAATATTTCAATTATTATTAAATGAATGTTGTAGCCAGCCATGGTATCGATTTACGGCGCAAAGAGTGAGTTCGGCTCTAATGAAGTTTTTACATTTAATTACAGTAATGATCAAAATGAAAAAAAATATAGTTATAGTTCAAAGTTGGCTGATTCTTTTTGTTTTTGATTTATTTTGATTGAACAATTAGTTTCCGAGAAAAAAAATCACAAATATACGAATTTTTCGCTATTTTTAAAGTATAAATATTTTTTATCTTCAAAACAATTGATTTTAAAAAAAAAGTTTATGAGACAAAAAATGTTCATTTTAATCCAATGAAGCTTACATAATTTTTTCAGATTTTTTAATGCAGATTTAGATTTATTAAACAAAAAAATGTGTGTACCTATTGAAGGACCGCATAAAAAAATATCATGTATATAGATGTTTTTTCTCAGAAAAATATAAAGAATTTAATAAAATCATTTTTAGCCACTAGAACGTCGATTGGTCGGTTATTGTCATTTCTAAGCGAGCTAGACTCGATAATCCGCTCGCCTATAAATAAGTTGGTTGCAAATGGCAAGAGAACTGTCATTGTTAATTCAGCGAATAGTGGACACTGTTTTCACACCAAGTAAAAAAGAATTGTTTGCTTACTAAACTCGGTTTATGTCATCAATTTTTCTACGACCTTCCTAGGAGTCGCGACCCACACTTTGAGAATCACTGTTCTATACTTGTGTCGGCATGTCAAAAGAAACGCAACAATGATTTTTTCTATGCTGGTCGGGACTTGCAAATTCGAATAAAATTAAAGGTTGTTTTACACCGGCATATGGAGCATTTATAAAGGTTGTTTTAGGCATTTTGACCAGTTTATATATAATTCATAAATAATAATTAGCAAAGATTTACTTACTTTCAAATATAAAAAATGTTGATATGCAGATTTGAACATACCCTATTACACTTACAATTAAATTTTATCACTATTTTTTACCACAGTGAATAATTCGGTTCTTTCACATTTTTTTTTATACACTTGATCGATTCTATGAGGTTTTTTTTATAAAACTAACATATTTCATATTCAGAAACAACATGTATATTAAAACATTTTAATAAAAAAAAAATATTTTTTTATAATCTATACTTCATACTTGCAATTCAAGTATAAATGTTTGCTACTAATTTTACTTAGAACTGCATTCAAATTAAATTTTAAATCTGCATAAGTCACAATTTTATAAAAATGCAAAATAAATATACCAAGTTTTATACTTGAAACTACACAGCAGAATTAGAAGATTACATAAAACTATATGATTGTAAGAGACACTAGTAAAAATATAAACAAATCTAAAGTAATTAAAGTTTTACAATTTTTCAATCACTTTTTGCAATTTGGATTACGTATTTCAGTTAGTCATTTTTTTGATAACTGTAGTAAGATTAGACTACAAATAGGTATAGAAATTTTACAAAATTTTAGACTTGAAATTACAAACAAGAATTGTAAAAATACATAGCGCTCATGACTTGAAAGAAATTTTGTAAAAATACAAACAGAATTTTCAAAAAAAAAGTAATGATTTGTAAATTTCCTGTAATTGTAACTGCAAGTTTCGGTTAGTAATTTTACTATTAATCTTGGTAAAATCAAAATCCGAATATGTGTAGAAATTTTACAAAGTTTTAGACTTGAAATTACAAATAAGAATTGTAAAAATACATAGCGCTCATGACTTGAATGAATTTTTGTAAAAATTCAAACAGAATTTGAAAAAATAAATAATGATTTGTAAATTTCCAATCACTTCTTGAGATTGTAATTGCAAATTTTGGTTAGTAATTTTACAGATAAATGTGGTAAAATTAAATTCCGAATATGTGTAGAAATTTTACAAAGTTTTAGACTTAAAATTACAAACAAGAAATGTAAAAATACATAGCGCTCATGACTTGAATAAATTTTTGTAAAAATGCAAACTGAATTTGAAAAAATAAATAATGATTTGTAAATTTCCAATCACTTCTTGAGATTGTAATTGCAAATTTTGGTTAGTAATTTTACAGATAATTGTGGTAAAATTAAATTCCGAATATGTATGGAAATTTTACAAAACTTTAGATTTAATTCTACAACTTTGAATGGTAAAATTACAACAAGTTTCTGACGAATACAAAAAATTTGTAAAATTGCAACCTGCTTAGTACTCTTGTTATTACAAATTGCAATATTACTACGAATGCGTTTGAAAATTCCAATACAATACGAGAGTTTGTAATTTTACAAAGCAACTGCTTAGTAAAAATGTAGTAAATTTACAAAAATTTTTAACAGTGTTGTTATATAAATATAAAATTATTCATTTTGTTCTTTCTTGTTAGTTTGTTAGAAATGTTTTAATAAACAAAGAATCACGTATACAATTCACTGTTAGGTTAGGTTAGGTTAGGTATAAGAAAGTCCCGTGGTTCCCAAGGCAGATATTTTTAAGTTGGGAACAGGAAAATTGTTTCAGACAAAAGTTGTACAGTTGAGAAGGGTACATTTAATTTTACATTGGAGGTCAACTTTATTTCTTCAAATCGAAATCAATATTATATTTTACACATTCGTAATTTTTTCTTCTGAAAACGTCATATTTTACAAAAAAAATCAACCAAATATATGCAAAGGCATGATTTGCATGCTTACCCGGCTATAGTCGTTAATAACAATACTGATTTGAATTGCTCATAATACAACAAAAACAAAAATAGATAATCAAAAGATTTTCTGTTTAGATGAATATAGATATATATAAAAATAGTCAAATTTCCTGTACAATCATGTTAATAATAAAAAGGTTTAGTAACACTTTAAAGTAAACCGTAACTAATATTATAGTAGGTTAGTTAAACTGTACTAAATTAAGAGTGCTCATTGGACCATATTCTAGGTTCCAGATTTGCAAATCACTATTTTTCTTTGTTATTTAAACTTTACAATCAAATTGTACAGAAATTTTACTTTGAAAGTAGGTATCAATATAGAAGAAGTGTTTTAAAATATGTTGTTTATATTACATAGCATTTTTTTATACTTTTATAGAATAGAATACTATTTCTATTGTTATTTAGCAACATTAACTAACCGATTTTTGATTAGTTAATAAATAGTTTTAAACATATGAATTTTATGTTACTTATGTTATAATATTTGAATTGCACACCCTAAGCATAGCTTATTGTTAGTATGTTCTATTATCGTCCTATTTTTTTGCGTATATACATTGATAAAATGAGTATTATATCTTAAATTTCTTTAGTAACCCACTTAAAATTTTACATTTTATGAAAGAGAAAATTACAGTCTCTATATTTAATTAGTTTAATGTCGATTGATTTTAATTTTCTGTTATAAAAATTTTACAAAATTCAATTTGTCGTCAAATTGACATTTTAACTGACGGCTACATGCTACAGCTCGCAAAACGTAATAAATTAACTAACATAAATCCTTTTGAATTAATATCATCTTTTATCAGAATAGAACCCTATTAAAAATCAGCCAAATCGGATAACTAGAAGTTAAAAAAAATTTTTGTTTACTTAAACGGAAAACGATATTTCTAAAAAAAACACATTGTGAAATAATTAACTAGGTACTCTGATGGTTAAAAATACATATGTATATCCGCTACGAAGTGCCACCAGTAGCTGTGCAACTGACATATAATAATCTGTTTGTTGTTTTAAAATTATTTATTCAAAGGTGTCTTTTTTTGCAAATTACAATGATTACAATGTTTATCTTGAGTTCTCTTTAAACCAAGAAAAAACTTAAAAATAATAATAAAATAAAACCGATTTCAAAACTGTTATAATATACTGTATTATATACTTTTCAATGTTTTTAAATTTCTTTTATAAGTCGATTTTATTTTCTTCTTAAATTTTTTTTTATAAAAATAATAAATTTTAATGATTATGCACATTGAGCCTCCCATATCGCATATCAATACAATCAGCCAACATTGCTTTAGAAAATTGAAGTATCATTGTTCTAAACCCGGTAAAAACACAAATCTCAGATAATTAATATCCTGTTCAAAGCAGTGCCGGATTAAGTAGCAAATGTTATAAAGAGGCCATTAGCAGTGGCGTCACTAGGGAGGGAGGTGACTCCCAAAGCGGAAATCGATAGTGCCCCCCACCCCGAATAAAAGTTCATAAGAATTTTTTTTGTACATGAGGCGACTGTCACCCCTTGTGAATTTTTTACGACAGAAATAATATCAGTGGACTCTTTTTTTAATAAATTGGACGGTTATCACCCCTTATAGACTTGACAATGACCAAAAAGGTCAATTGATTCAATTTATTAGACATTTCACCCATTGGAAGCTTTAAATAACCAAAAAAAGGAAGTAAATAGGCTTTATTTTATTAACAAATGAAGCGGGTGTCACCCGGGGCGTTTAATGTAGGTAAATTTAGAAAAATCGGATCAAAAAATCAAAGATCAGATCTTTAAAAATCAATTTTTTGATTAAATCAAATCGAGATTGGAAACCCTAAAATAAAATTATTAATGAAGGTATACATACATTAGAAATTAGAATTGATTAAACAGTAAAAAAATCCTTACTCAGTTTTGTGTCGACCGTTATTGTGGAACACTAGCAATTTGCCTCCACGAGCGTTTTTTGACGACTGCGAAAAGTTAATTTCAAACTGAATAATTGTTTCCCAATTGTCGTTACTTTGGATTTCGAAAAATAACCGAACATAGAATCAATTAAATTAATATATCTTCTATAAAATCTCTTAAAGTTATCTTATTTATTAATTTTTAATAAAATAGGCCGCAATTATGTACTAAGCCGTAATAATGTACATTTACCTTACTGTAGCTTTGGACATCCCGTATCAATCATTGGACGTTAAATAGTAAATTCAATAAGAGATATTTTTCCTAAAAGCCGCGGGGCCCCTAGAGACGCGGGGCCGGTAGCATTTGCTACTCCTTCTACATGGTTAATCCGGCATTGGTTCAAAGTGTTTCTTAGCTAACACATTTTATTCAATTTCTTTATAATACCAGACATGATAATCTCATTCTAAAGGTAACGGTTGACATCATATTATCAAGATGTATACATTTGTCGTAAATGTGAAAAGGTCCATTATTTGTATAAATCTTGAAAATTCCAGATTTAGCAAATTTTTTCCAACAAATCTCCAGTTCTTGGTAACGAAATCCGTTAAATCGTTTTACTGAATTTCTCTTTATCTGTTATTTTCTTCTCGTTTTTTTTTTCAAACTAACAATAAAATAAAAGAAAGGAAAAATATATTTGTAGACAATATGTAAGGGTATATAAAATATTGTATATGTATAATACATATACAATATATACGAATACTTATGCATACATACATAGATGTACATATATTGATTTTAATTCTGATACAAACTTATATTATTTTAGATTTCACATTTACTTTCATGTTAATAAAATATAACATTCAATATTCAATAAGTTAATATGTTGTACAAGACAGTAATAATAAATAAAGATTTACATTCAGTTGTCAGTTTATGCAAATTGTATTTTAAAAGCCTCTTAATACTGCCAATTAAATATGTTTCAGTAGACACCCATACTAATACATACTTTAACCTAATTTGTACTCTGTACATAGAAGACACCCTTGAAGCCAGTGACGTAGTAAGAAAAATTTTCGAGGGGGGGGGGGTAAGCTTGGGAGTCCCGAAATATGCGAAATTATTATTATAATTTCTAATCGAATGGTCTAATGATCTAAAATCTAATTTCTAATGTTATGACTTAAAAAAAAGGTCACACAATTGAAAGTTAATTAATAAGTAGTTATTGAAGACCTTTTTTTTTTAGTTATATAACTATGTGCAGTTAACTGTATGATCAAAAAAAAAATAGAAAAGTCATTTAATTCAAAATTATTATAATTATTTCGCATATTTTAAGAACATTGAATATTTCGGGGGGGGGGGGGGGTCGACCTCAAAACCACCCCGTTCCTACGCTACTGCTTGAAGCTGATTTATATCTCTAGGACACTATGGCGTTAAAACTATGAGGGGGGTTCATACATATGAGGCGTTTATTTTGAAAGTCCATTTATGTTTTAACTGAAATATTTAAGAGTTTGCGTTTCAATAAAATTAAAAATATACATACATGTAAGATATCAATGTGCAACATTGATTAAGTGTTTCTAAGAGAGTTAAATTTACAATTACTATTAAAATAACCCCGATTATTTAATGAATAATATATGTGTTTTTGGAAAATATTTGGTACAAAAGTTTCAGGATTGAGAGGGGCAAAATCAATAGAGGTAACAATTTTGACCTTGAGTGGAGCTTTGAAGGTCATTTTTTTCAAACGAAACCTATTTTTTTTTAAATTTGTATTTTTTTTTTATTTAAAAAATTATGAAATTATAAAAGAAATACTTTTTTAAATTGCATTTTTTCTCAAACATCTAAGGTAATAATTTCAAAATTTTTGATCACAAAAAAAATGTTTTTATGTAAAAAATTACGTTAAAATTAGTTTTTTTAAAAAAATTTCAGACAAAAGTTATTTCTATTTTTCTGCAAAATACAAATCTGCAAAAAATAACTAAGTTTCCATTTAAAAAAAATTTGTTGACCCCAAAATGACCTTAAAACTCCACTCAAGGTCAAAATTATTACCTTCATTAGGTTTGCTCCGCCAAATCTTAAAACTTTTGTACTAACATTTACCGTAAAAAGGTTTAGTTTTCCAGCTATTGTGATAAATTAACATTATCAATACTGAAGTGGACACTTTCAAAATAAAGTTTTTAACTTTAAATTAAGTGTGAAAATTAATGTGTTCAAAAAAAAAAATTTCCTTTGAATATGTTTAACCAAAAATTGTTTTTTTATGATAGATTACTTCTAATTAATCACGTTACTACATACATTCAACAAAAAAACGGTGAAAAATGGACTTACGCCACTTTCAAAATAAACGCCTCATATATATTTTATTATATATTAAATTTCGTGTATGTATAAAAATGTTACAAACTGAAACATCCTAATATGTATAATTTCTGTTATTTCTACTTCTTATAACGAAATAATATTTTGTAACGTTAGTCAGGTGTGTGATACATTTAATGAATGTTGATTTGAAACGAGCGGTTACAGTGGCAAGGAGAAATTCTTTCTCCGCAGCAACAGAGAAAGATGCTGTGTGTTTTCTCTTATAGTTTTGAATTATTAGATAGACTTTAAGACGTTTTAAGAAGGGGGTAATGCACTGGAGAGGGATCAAATGTAGAAATTATAAAAGTTATCATCGGCTTTCGTTTGGGATGTATTTTGTGTTCTTAGTTTGTGACGATTGTGTTTTTCTACTCAGCTTTTACTGTACTGTTATGTACCTACATATGTGTGATTTGGACATTTGATTATTATTACAAGTTTTGGTGATATATATATTTGGATATTGCGTACACTTTATTGTGATTTTAATTATCGAGGTGAGTTTTATTTTATATAATTTTTTTATATTTAAAAATATGTTTATTTATTCAAACAATTACACTTTATTTATTTATGTTCATTAATATTAATTTAGAATTAACCAATTTCTACTTATTTTTTAATTAAACCGGATGTTAATCACTTTAAAATAAAAATGATACCAATTTTTATTTCGTACAGTAAAAGTTTAAATAAAAACATTTCAGACAAAAGTTACTTAGTTTGAAGGGGATAATCTCATGATATTTTTTATTTAATATTAGTATTAATTTAGAATTATTCAACTTGTACCTTTTTTAATACTTACACCGGATGTTTAAAACAAAATGTTATTAATTTTTATTTCGTAAAGTAGGCAATTTAAAGAAAAATATTTCTGACAAAAGTTAGTTTGAAGAGGGTTATTTTTTATTTGAGTATATTTTTAATGGCAATTTTGAATTTTGTAATTAATTAGATACTATCGAACGCGAGTTTTCTCGTTTAAAAAAATTAGAGTAAGTTTGTTTTTGTCCCAAGTGCAAGTCAAACAAAATAATGAAAGAAATATAAAGATTCATCTTAAAAAAAAAATTACATTTTTTTAATATTATGTCTCTCCCTCGAAACTGAGTAACTCTTGTCTGAATTTTTTTTTATAAACAGCTTACTTTGCGAAAAAAATTATTTTATATAGGTACTTGGTTAAAAATTAAGAGCACAAAAAATCATTTCCAGAATTTTTGTCATTTATTTAAAAACAATAAACATTACATAATAATATATTAAATGTTAATTTAAAAATTTTCTTTTCAATTTTTATAATTATTATAACTTATTTAATTTATAAATAAATTTAATTGATATTGATTAGAAACGATAATAAAAATGTTTGTTTTAAAATTGAATTCAATCAACCCAGTTTTATGAAATCAATGGGTATAGGTACCTTATATATCTATAATAATAGTTGAAAATCTAGTTTTCCAATATCTAAAAATAACACAGTAATATAAATCGATGGTCTTCTTTTCTCAAGAGAGCGGTTTGTGTGTTTAAAGTGTACCTGTTTTATTCAAGTATCTATCATTAAATTACCATTTATTTTAACGTATATATTTTTTGAATGAAAACACACACTATACATATAATATGAAAAAACTAATCCTAACTTTTCCGACGGTTACTTTTTTCCGAAATTTACACAAAATATCTAGGTACATATAATAATAATATTTATTTTATAAACTGTGGTACAGTGTAAAATAAGTGTAAAAAAGAGAGAAAAAAAAGAAATTACAGTCGGGACTCGTTTATTGTAAGTCTCGTTTATCTGAAATGCCGAGTTTCGTTTATTCGAATTTTTTTCTCCTTCTTCACCTCCCACCATTCTCGAGTCATGGCGTAAACGAACATATTTTTGAAATTTTTGTAGAATTAACTCGTCACCTTGCTCATATTCGAAATTCAAAGTAAAGTAAAATTATTTAACTATCACGATTAACTATTAACGATAAATATTAAATACCAAGGTTTACATACATAGTCTCTATAGCTCCTTGACCAATCAGCGTTGGCGCGGGATTTGAAGTCACCACGAAGACGTATTCAAATGTTATAAATGTATACTTAATAAAACATCAATTACAAAAAAATCCTTCATTTATTCTTGTTTTCGTATTTTTTGATATTTTAACAACACATACAATGAAAAAAGTACATAGAAACTCGACATTGCAAAATCAAAGAAAGCTGTCAAAAACTCAAAACCACAGAACGTATTGCCATCTTAAGAATAATAAAAATGACACTTCCTGAATAGATAAAATTGTCTGTGATAGCTTTTTCATGATTTTGCAATGTCGAATTTGTACTTCTTCAATTGTATATGTTGTTAAAATATCGAAAAATACGAAGACAAGAATAAATAAAGGATTTCTTGTAATTGATATTCTGTTATACATTTATAACATTTGAATACGTCTTCGTGGTGACGTCAATTCCCGCGCCAACGTTGATTGGTCAAGGATCTATACATAACTTGGTGGGAGCCCCCCTCAACTTAGAATAAACGCGACTTCCTCGTGCGAAAACGATTCAGAAGGCTTAGAATAAACGAGTCCAGACTGTACAATGCTAATATAAAGAGAGGAAACAAATAATAAATTTTACAAAATTAGGTACTAAATGCTACCAAAATAAAGACTTATGTAAAGACTAAACAATGAAATATAACTGAAATATGATATGTTAAATTATAGGTGAGAATGAATGTTGTATTGATAGAATTCTTCTACAGTATAAAAACTACCGGTTATAAGTATAGATTTTATTTTATTTTTATATTGATTGTATGGTAGGTTCTGGAAAGTGTTAGGTATTTTATTATAGATTTTGATTACGTTGTTGTGAGGGCATTTGTAGGTAGTCTCCAAGGAAGCAAAATTTGTGACTAACTGAGTTCTAATGCGTGTGGGGTAGTTGTGTTTGGTATTACTATTTTCGAAGAAGGAAGGATATTTTTTTATGAATAATTCACACTCAAGGATGTATAAGGAGGTAACAGTGAGCATATTATATTTTCGGAAAAGATTTCGACAAGATTCACGAGGGCCATTTTTAGATTTCCGTAGAAAACTAGGAAACCTTATAATTTCTAAACTATCTTTTCAAAAAATCTGAATTTTTTTTAAAATGTAGCTTTTAATTAGTACTTCTACTGAAAATTATAACAAACACTGTCAAAATTATTTTGGACCCCCTCCCATAGACTGAAAAGTGAACTCACATTTTTTTTCACTTACCCCATTGAGTGGAGTATCTTTAGATAGGTCTCCTAAAATGCAACAAAAAATGTTTTATGATCTTTTGATTTTAACCCTTCAGACTCGATATATTTGCATTTAAATGTCGTTATCAGAGCGTCCCCTCCCCCCTTCTTCTTTCTTAACTATCGATGTAAAAAATCTAAAATAAAATCCAGAATGTAGCTTTTAGTTAGTACTTTCAATGAAAATTATAACGAACACTGTAGCTAGAATAGTTTATAAAAAAAATTGAAATAACTCTTGTTTATAAATCGTAATGACTACGGAAACCTATCATGTGCGTGCCCAACACGCACTTGGCCGTTTTATTATCTATTATTCTTAAACATTTTTTCTGAGTTTTGAGTATGAAATCAATATTGCTGGAATTTCCCCAGCATACAATGCCGTATCTGATATTGGATTAAATAAACGCATAATATGTAGTGATTATAATGTTTACAGGTACTTTTTTACTTAGAAAACGTAACATATAAGTATATTTAGTGATGGAGTTATTTATACACCCTACACAAAAAGTACTTTAAGAAACCGCAAACAAAAAGTACATTTCTATAATATTTTGACAAAAAAGTTATAGCCATTTAAAGAATTCCCGATTTTTTAAATTTTGGTTATACCGCCTAAACCACATATTATTATTAATATTTTTTGATGTAGTAATACTCGCCCCTTCTTTATAAATAATTAATCTCAATTGAACCGAATCTGTATCTCTTATCGTTTAGGAAATCCACATGCATTTCATGCATATCTTGGACATCGAACTTTTACTTCAAATAGTTTTTGTTTTTACTCACCCTTTCAAAAGTAATAAAATAAAGTAGTATAATCATATTTGTAAGTTTCACCGTATTAATTACTGACTAATTGAGGAAGAAGGGGTGTGCTTAAACAGACATTGACGAGGGAAAGATAAGGGGTTAGATAAAATTATCACATTACATTTTTTTTTATAAAAAAGTGAAACTAAAAAAAATGCATGATATTGTGACGTAATAATAGAGAAAGGGAGATGGCCACACATTTTTGCGACAAGGAAAGGAAACGTAGAGCGTTATAGACCAATAGACATATATACTGACGTCATTGAAGTTTTCAAATTTTATCATAGTATATTTATTTCAATTATGTATAAAAAAGTAAATTCTTATTGGTAGAAGTAATTTATTACAATAATACTAATAATATATTAATAAATATTAACTTTAAGACTATCAAATGCCCTAAGACCGTCGAGACCCCTTCCCCTCTTAATTAACAAATGAAATTGATAAATTAACAAATAAATTGAATAGTTAATATCTCAGCTTGGCGCGATTCTACAGACCCCAACTTTTTTTAAATATAGCTTCTATTATTAATTTTAAGACTATGAAATACCTCAAATACTCTTAATTAAAAAATGAAATTGATAAATTAACAAAAAAAAACAAATAGTTATACTCTCTGCTTGGCGCGATCCTACAGACCCCAACTTTTAAAAAAAATATAGCTTCTATCATTAACTTTAAGACAATCAAATGCCCTAAAACCGTCGAGACTCCTTTCCCCTATTATTACAAAATTAAAATTGATAAATTAACAAATAAATTGATTAGTTAATATCTCAGCGAATACCTTATTAAAGATTTTCTGAGTTGCTGAATAAGGATTTGTTAGTTAGCAGCTATCAAATAATCGATTTTTCATGGATTAAAAAAAAATTAACATTGCTTATATTTAGTTATATTTTTTGCTTTATTATTATTATTATTTATTTATCTATAATAAAATAAGGATGTTGTTAGGATTACGTATAAGAAAGTCCCATGGTTCCCAAGGCAGATATTTAATATTTGTGATTTATATACTTCTTTTTGAGGTATAATAACCCAAGTAGGTAATGCTTATTGAACACTGCAGACATGTTTCTATCACTACAGCTAGAACTCAACTACACCGGCACTGAGAATGCCGGTGTGTGGAAAAAACGGCCTTACGCTCCTCTCTAAAAGAATTAAAATTATACAATTTTTATTATATATAATTTACTCCCCCCTCCCCCCGATTTTTTCTGAGCGCGTAACTGAACAGTACATTGAAAATTAAAGATTAGCGTGCAAAACAAATGTCAAATTACCGTGATCTCACTGTATACAAAACAGATATGTGATAAACGCTGTATCTGAAATATGAAATACGAATTTGTGCTGACCCAATTGCAATGTTCAACCCACATTTATACCAGAATGCGCAAAACCTGTATATTCGCGAAAGTACACGTTTGTCTTTAAATAATATATTCAAGAATAAGAAAGTGCCGACAAAACAAAGATTGTCATATAAAATAAACTAGTTAGTATTTATTAGTAATTATTGGAGATTGGAAAAAACACTTTTTCTATTATTGTAAAAAATGTAATTTTCTGATTTCACAAAATAACTATTCTACCGTTCAACAACTGTTTCTTTAATTTTTTGAATCGTCTAAAATATTTAAAATAAAAGTATATAATATATAATATAAACTTAATATAATTATGAAACATGGAAACAAATAATATACTTATAATTAGTAATTTTATATTTTTTTACTTTCTTATACATACATAAAATGTACTATATAGTGATCATGAAAAAATTCGAACTCGAGATTTTAACGGAATTACACGTTTTGAGTGTCCCTGAATCACGTACGACCATATTTTTGAAAACCATCATTAAACCGGAAACGGATGTTTACTGATGTCAATTTTTGAATTATTTTTGAAACGGTGTGCAGTAGAAAAAAATGTTTTAGATTAAATTTATAGAAAATGTTCTTATCTATAATTTATGTTTTGTTCATTTTTCCCCCCAAAAATTTTTTTAGGAAATAATCGATTTTCTTTAATTTTTTTGAATTTTTCGAATTATTTTTTAAACGGTACGTATTAGAAAAAAAATGTGTTATATACAAGTTATAGAGAATATTATTATCTATAATTTATGCCCTATTCTTTTTTTTGTATCTTTTTTGAATTGACCAAAAAAATAATAATTTTAGTTTTTATTTAAAATTAATTTTAATAATATGTTTGAATAATCTAGTTACCTATGAAATTAAAAGCATATTTTCTTACAACTGTCAATTAAATATAGTTGAAATATCATACAAATAAGAAACCATTGACAAAACAATATTTTTTCTAAACAGGAAAACTATTATAACAATTTATAATAAAAACGTTTGCAATAAAATCACAGAATAGAATTAAAATATATCTTGAACATTAACAAAAACAACAATTAATGTAATGCAGTTAATTATATTCAATTTCTTAGCAGAAAGTGTTATGTCCGGTATTATAAAGGACCTAACAAAATTTGCTAGCTAGCAATTACATTCAAATTGGGTATTAATTCTGTACTAGTATCTATGGATTAGTTATGGAATTTAGAGCAGTGACACTTCAACTAATTGTAACTTTGTAACACAGTTGGCATCTTTGACCGTACAAAATAATTTTCATAACATCACCACTGTTTTAATACCGTTTGTATTTACCTACAACGCGTGCGCGAAACTTGTCAAAGTCATCAACAAACTCCAAAAGAACTGTCATATAAGTTTGATATCTCACAATCAGTTGAAAGTGCTTGCTAGCTAACAAATTTGTTAGGTCCTTTATGATACCGGACATTAAACTTATGTAATTTTTTCTATATCATGATGTATAAAAAAGTCTTGCGCCGACCAGGGCAGTTTATTTTGTAACAACTAATTACAAAAATTAAATCAACTATTTTTCCAATCTCTGGTATTTTATTTGACGTGAGTAGGTACCTATGTATGTATGTATGTTGCAAAAGTACATATTAACGTATTCATACCAAGTTCAGTATGTAGGGTCGAGTTACAAATGACTAAAACTAGGTTAATGACAAATACCGAAAAAGACATAAAAACTGAAAAACGATTTTTATCATATTCAACTTTTATGTACTCAAAATAGTTAAAAACAAACAGAGTTCACGCAAGATTTGACAGATAATAATATTTGTGAAATGTTTGCTTTCGCATTTTAAACTGGATTAAAATAATTTAAAAGTAGGCCACTTAGAAATTTATTGGTAGCATTAACAAAATATTGCATTTATTATATATTATCGTGTCTGTTGAAGTTCACAACGGTACATATTTTAGATTTCAATTGCGAAAAAAAAAGTTAACTGAATTTTTGTATACACCTTCGTTACAGTGTTATAAATAACGTGTAAAAAGTCTCCAACGATATCGTGGCAGCGTTGCGAGATATTGAAGGTCTAACTTGGCGAAAAACGGTTATTCACGAATATCTCGCTTCCTATGACTCGGAGGTCAATGAGGGTTATTATATAAATGATGTATTATTAAATTCTTAAAAAAAAAGGTTTTTTCCATTTTTTTTTAAAAACAACCGTTCTCGTGGTAGAGCGCGGAGAAAGTATGGTTATACATATATTTGCATACAGTATGACGCACTTTATGGCAGTTGACTATTTGCATATAACTATTTCTACGTGAAAAAATTACAGGACAAAAATTAAAGAGTTTATGGATACCAATGCTAGTTCAGTAAAAACCATAAACTCGCTCTTTTTGACTAAATCTGGTTGTAATATTCAAAAACATTAAGTTTTAACTTCAAACTTTTTTCCAAGATTCGATTTTTTCCTACAAAGTTATTGAGATTAATAAAAAATTGTTATATAAATAAATTTGTTTCTTTTTAAATACTTTTTAAAGTATCTTTAACCTTGGGAAACGCTACCTTATCAGATATGTTAATTAATCGTTTACATTAAAAAATCATGTTGAATCAATTTTGATCACATATTTAAGATCATAAACATATAAATAATACGTATAACTTTGCGATTTAAATAAAATATTAGCATGTTTTAGTTTCCTATTCTAAATAAAATTATTTTGTGATGTATTCAAATATTATTTATAAATTCAATTGTATCACGTACATTGTCGTACATATGTACGTACAGTACATAGCTATTATTATGTAAAAGTAAATTTAAAAATTCGTAGAGGTTTTAAAGGTGAATTAGAACAAAAATTATTATTAATAATTATGTATATCTACATTTATTCAGCAACCTTTGTCATATTTTGAATTAATTTTAGATAACTTCCATACATAATTTAATGTTGTTTGTTTTCTATACTGAAATTATGAATAAAATGAACTCTTAGGGTCGATCCAGATTATCGTGCCGGTATATCCTTAATATATATAGAGCTCAACGTCTCTCTGTCTGTCTGTCTGTCTGTCCGTTAGTTACCTTATCACTCGAAAACCACTTATCCGATTTACATGTTTTTTTTTTTTAATTCATAGGTACGTTCTCTGGCCAGGTTATAGGCTATATTTTTTTACGCTAGGTAACATAACAACTAAGCAGTGACGATAATAGTAAATCAAGTCGGAAAAAATTTTGCCGTCGGCGCGCTGTTTTGTAATACGCTGCCTAAACCGTTCAATATAGAACAAAATAATGTATTAAAGAATTGTGTAGAATCAAAAGTTCTACAATAAAGTCAGCGACACGATATGTCTAACTTTTATATTTAAGCCACAATGACTGCTTTTATGTTACAAAGAAAACATAAAATATTTGGGTTCTGTTTACATGGACTTATGACCTGCAAAACATTAATCCTTATCAAAATAAATGATTTCATCGTCATAAGTACTTAATGTAGATATAATTTGCCATTTACAGCATCCAATTTGGTCGTATAGTTTAGAAAATATCGAAATATACATATTAGAACATATTATTCGCGCGATTGTGACCGTGCGCGGGGAGCGGCGAGGGAACATGCCAACACGCTGGGAAGAACAGGCCGGTATTCTATTGATTGTCAATTGTTTATTTTGTTTTCAATAATTAACTTTTAAATTTAAATAGAACAAAAATTATTTTTACTTTTTATTCTGATTCGTTTTTGTTAGGTAGGTAATTTAAGTGTTATTTGGTTTTTATTACATTAATAACTAATCGTGTTTGTAATTAATTCAACTATATATTTTTTAAATCCTAAACAATAATTCCGTAGTCCACGCGAGCGAAGCCGCGTGGGCCCAGCTAGTAATACTATATAATAATACCGGTAAATAAACAATAAACAATGAAATCATTCAAACTAAAAGTATCTCTCAGGTCTCGCTCCAGCCACACTCCAATACAGTATTTACTATACTTATGTCCGGTATTATAAAGGAGCTAACAAAATTTGCTAGCTAGCAATTACTTTCAAATGGGATATTAATTCTGTACTATTATCTATGGATTAGTTATGGAATTTAGAGCAGTGACACTTCAACTAATTGTAACACGGTTGGCATTTTTGACCGTACAAAATAATTTTCATAATATCACCACTGTTTTAATACCGTTGGTATTTACCTACAACGCGTGCGCGAAACTTGTCAAAGTCTTCAACAAACTCCAAAAGAACTGTCATATAAGTTTGATATCTCACTTGAAAGTGCTTGTTAGCTAACAAATTTGTTAGGTCCTTTATAATACCGGACATTACTGAATATTTGACTGGAGCGAGACTAGACCGGGTGTGGATCGGCCCTTATGGAATAACACGGTGGATTGTATAAACGCTGATTAAGCAAGTTAATCAAGGATTATCTTAATCCTCTGTTAAAAAACTGTTTTTTGTTGCATAAAGTTGAGGATTAAAACACCCGATTAGTAGTCGGTCAGAAATGGTCAGTTAAATTATCAAAACAGAGATATCGCCGAGTACATTTAGAAAATATAAATAAATTATTATAGTGCGAATTGTATGGTGTAGTTTTCATATATTTAAATTATTTCATAACTGTCATAGAAGAATGGATATTCCTATTAATTTTAACCTTACATTAATTTTTAGGGTTCCGTACCTTAAAATGAAAAACCCTTTTCCTTATAGAATCATTTTGTTGTCAGTCTATCTGTCCGGCAAGATCGTTTTTCTCTGGAACAGCTAAAGGTATCAAGTTGAATAAAAAATAGTAGCTGCAATTAAAAAACGTCAAAAAATGACTTGTGGAGGCCAGTCCCCCCCCCCTCCCACGATACCAGTTAAGGGTTAATCTGATGTCCCCCTTTGAATCCTTCACTTTTTGTTAGAAACAGTTTTTTCAATCTAGTTTTGTTTTTTTAGAAATAACAGACTAGAGATATAAAAATCACCTGTATACAACACGATGAACGTAAATGAAACCTACGTGACTTTTAAATAACTCTTAAAAATCTCAATTAATTTTTCAAACATCCTGATATTTTGCCTAACAACGAAATGCGTACGTGTAGTTTTCATAAAAATTATTCAAATGATTTCAATCAAATCAATATTCATTCAAAATAAATAAAAATCATGAAATGTACGTAAAATAAACATGTGTATTTTTGCTACAGTAGAAACTGATTTACATAAAGCCGGTTATACCAGTGGGGATATGTTAATTTAAAAAAATTCAGTTTTACTTGAATGAAAGTAGGTACTAAAAACTAAATGAGAACGTAGGTTATATTTATACATATGCTGTGTTTCCTCGTACTAAATTCACCAAACAGAGTTAGAAACAAAGAATTTTAATAGATACTGATAAAATATCTTGATGTATAACGAAAATCATAAAAGATAATTTATTTGATGTTTTCTTTATATTTTTTATACTATTTGGCAATATACATATATTATTATTATTATTATTAATATTATATTACCGGTATGAATTACCATATAGATTATAAAATAATAATTATTTACAAATATCTGCACTAAAAAATCAAAAATAAATATATTAGCATTTATTAAGATTAGTGTCCGAATGAAGGCCATTTTTTGGCCGAGGCCAATGTAACATTCGGTCGAAGCCGAAGAAATTGTATAATCCATTAGGAAAATATATTATCGTCAAGAAATTAGTGCGGATATTAGCGAAAACGAAATTTTTTATACCTCAAAAAATTACTCCTCATTTATCTGAAACTGCTCCAACTTTAATAAAATATAAACAAAAATTGTTTTAAAAAACTAATCGTTTTTGTTCTCCACTTACTTTTCCGAAGTTAAATCTAAATTAAAATTGAAATTTTCTCACTTTAATTGTAGTAAAACTGCCTTGATAACTATGTAGTATGACAACGTTAGTGTAATCATTATCAAGTGTCAATAACTGCGTGTTCATTACTGGTTTTATCTTTGGCATTACTGGAGAAAAAACATGAACCAAATAAAAGGCTATAATTTAAAAAACAAACTATATTTGCGGACTTTGGTAATTAAATTGATTAAATAAAGAGTTACTTGTTTTATTAGTAACATGAGTTCATGAGAATTACAAAAAAACAAGCCCATTAATCCAAAAAAACTGAAAAATTGCTCTTATAGCTGCCATAACTGGTACCTTTACCTTATACAAATTTACAAAAATTATTTACTTTTAAAAATTCTACGTGAAAAATTTGTCTGAAAACAATTTTTCAGTAGGACACTAATTAAGATATAGTCTGATGAAAAAAGGACGTCTTTAAAATATTTAAAACAAAAAAAAAATTGGTCGATTCGGGGTTGTCGAGCCAGCCTCACTGATCTCTAAAGTTTAATGACACGGCCCTGACCTAGATACCACATTTTTCATCTCGTCGGCTGTACATATACGGTGTGTGTGTGTTTGTGTGTAAGTATACCCCTCTCCGTCGTACTTTCACTCACCGAAGTTACCATAGGACAGTGCCTCTCTCCGTCACATCTACACAAGTAAATGACGTAAGGAAGGTTACGGTGGCCCTAACATTGAAATTCTGGTTATAGTATAGTAGACTTATATTATATACACAATAGAATTGTCTGCGTACACTTGTTAACAAAATATGTGAAATTATTAGAGATTGGAAAAATAATTGTTATTTTTAATGAAATATTTACTAGTTGATTTTTTTTTCGTAAAATAGTTGGTAAATAGTTATTTTTAATCAAAATAGTTGTGAAATAGTTACAAATTTTTTTACTATAGTATTTTTTTTTTGATTTAATCGGTAAATTAGTGAAGTCAACGTAGTAAAAAGTGTTAAATCTGAAATTTTTGGGACAACATACGAGTATATTATTTAAACTAAAAATACACCTTAACCACAATAAAACAATGTCACTCGACACGTGTTTCGACTTCACAACACCTGATGAGGACTTCTTGTGGAGTCGAAATACGTGTCGAGTGATTTTGTGGTTAAGGTGTATATTTTTAGTTTAAGTGACTAAGAAACCATAGTTTCTCCGTTTTTCTAGTAGTAAATACATATAATGTTTATTTTCTATAAACTCGTATAATATTTTTGGTTGAGGCATACTGATATACAACAACTATTCTAAATTGTAACGGCCTATAACTTATTGTTACCAAAAAAATCAATTATAATAATTAGAATTATTTGAAACTTTGCCATTATGATTTTTTTTCAATGCAAAATTTGCAACGTTTGATAAAAAAGGCAAATAGTTTCAAATTGGGTTCAATCAAACTAGTTTTCTGAAATCAATGAAGATATGTAATAAAAATAGTTGCATTTTTCGCAATTGAAAACTATTTTTCCAATCTTTAGAAATTATATATAAATATTTGTAGCAAATATTATAAAGAAGCCCTTGGTAGTGGCGTCACTAAGAGAGAGGGGAGGGGGGGTGATACCCGGGGTGGAAATTGATAGTATCATCCCCTCAAAAATTAGAAAGTGCAAGCTGTTGAATGAGCTTTCATTCATGCTAATCTAATAATTTTTCGCGGAGATATAACTGAAAATTCGAATTTACTACAATAATTAATTAATATAGTGCTTATAAAAACAGTAAACACTTTTACGCACACCGTGCGTAAAAGTAACTTTGTCGCTTGGCGAGCGCAAAAGTACTACTTTACACACTGAAATGTCAATGAAAAAGCTTACTTTTTTACACGGTTGTAGAAAAAACTATTTTCAGTTCAGTAGAAATTTTATTATTTCTACTTGACAAAATTTTAAAACATTTTTTATGTAGACTTTCGCCCCAAAAAAATCACGTATGTTATCTCTCGCCGAATCGAAGAGCAAATATTTAATAAAATATAAAAGCGCGACTAAATCAAATAATGATTTCCATATGTACGTACCAACCAGTATGTCACGACACACAAAAAATGTAAATTATTGTTTGGAAATATACATATATTTGTACATTTGTGCTAAAAACGTATTGATTTACATTTTTTTAAATATTTTTACAGGAAATATGAACTTATTTATAGAACCAATGTAATATTTAATCTAGGTACTCTAAATTCTAAATCATACGTTCATTTTTTATCATATTTCGATATCAATATTTGATAAATGTTATTAAATATTATGTAAATAAGTTATTAAAAAAAAAAAAAGTTTGCATTTCTAATAAGCAAAATATATGTAAAAATTGTTCTCTCAGTTTGTAGACGCTGTAATTCAAAAAACGACAATACATAGAAGCTGTAAAGGGGAAAATATTATATTTAGGATTAATTTCGTATGGGACGAAAATATAACCTTTTTTAAACGAACCGGAAACTAATAATTTTACTTTTCTCAATTTTTGATTTAAAAAAATTATTTTTGAAATTTCATTTTCTTTTCAGATAAAAGTTGTTAAGAATAATTTTGCCTATTAAATAATAGGCAAAATTCTTCTTATATGTTCTATTCACTTTTTACTCAAAAAATCTTGGGAAAAACTAAAGATTCTTTGATATTGATCAGTTTATAGAAAGAATCCTTATTTAATTATTAATAAGATAAAAAAAATTAAATATTTTTTTAGTTCTGTCTATGTAGTAATTACAATACACATAAAAAAACTTAATACCGGTATTTTTGTCTTTAAAAACCGGTATTTGATTTAAAAAAGTATAGATTAAAAAATTTATGTATGATACAAAGTTATGAATTTGTATTTTGACAACAATTTTGACTTTTTTATGAATGTAGTACATCAATTCAACACATAAGTTTGATGTTTACAATTAAATGTAAAATAATTATACATTATTTATTTTTATTTTTTGAAGTTGTACTTCTTTAGGCGTGTTGAGGATGAAATTTTAACAGGATGATGTTAGGTTATGAATAGTTATGATAAACCCAAGGTATATAAAGACAAGGTAGTCTCAACAATTTCTTGACCAATCAGCGTTGACGCGGGAATTTACGTCATCTGGGGGATCTATTCAAATGCCATAAATTTTTAATTTATTTATTCTTGTTTTCGTATTTTTTGATATTTTAACGACACATACAATCAAAGATGTACAAATTCGACATTGCAAAATCATAAAAAAGCTGTCACAGACAATTTGGTCTATTCGGGAAGCATCATTTTTACTATTCTTAAGTTGGCAATACGTTATGTGATACTGACAGCTCTATGATTTTACTATGTCGAATTTGTACTTCTTTGATTGTATGTGTTGTTAAAATATCAAAAAATACGAAAACAAGAATAAATAAAGGAATTTTTTGTAATTAATTAAAAATTTATGACATTTAAATAGATCCCCCAGGTGACGTCAATTCCCATGCCAACGCTAATTGGTCAAGGAGCTCTTGAGACTACCTTGTCTTTATATACCATGTGATAACCAAAGGACCGCTCAGAAAAATCTGAAAAAATTTACATTTCATATAATTTACATATTACAAACATTTAGAATCAAGCATAGATTGATCGAAAATTACCAAGATTAAAAAATTCTAGCGTGATAAAAAAAATAACTTTTGTTCTAACCCGGGATTTAGTAGTAGTAATTTAAATTTAACATGGAGTGTGTTATAAAATCTTACACAGTCGTTTACAGAAGTACATTGTAGTTTATTTATTAAAGTTATTAAGGAACATATATGTAGGTAATTATTTACTTTAGCTCTTTTAAACATATGACTTGTTAATTTATTTCTATGCACAAGCAGGTGTATTTAATAGCACACAGAAATCATTTGCACAGACAGACCAATATGGAAATCTACAAAGTGCATTTAATTGAATTGAATCTTAACGGAACTTAATAATGTAATAATATTTACAACGTCAGTTAAGGAAGCATTAATCATATATTTGTTATGTTCAATTAGATTCATCTATTTTCTAAAACGGACTTATTTTTTTCGCCCTACTCTAAATATGATAATCGGTAACTACTTATCCTGAGGCGTAGAAATAATTGAAGCTCCATTGAAAAAATTTTATTAGATTAAAAAAAGGAAAAATATTAAAATATGTGACGAAGTCGCGCATAACAATGTATCATAAAGATACATATGGTATTAAAATAACGTTTCTTCATATTCAAATGGAGTAATCTGTATAGGTACTATAAACATTTCTAGAGAATTGTCAAAATTTTATATTTTATTTATAATATTTTTTTCTTAATTTAAAAAAGATTCAGTGAATTTTTATCATCTGGAATAATATGAGATTTTATGTTATAAAGCTATGTATAAAAACTTATAAACGGTTTCTACTTCAACGTAGATATCCAATTTCATTTAAATACTACCCCGAGGGCTTATAAATATTCTACAATGTATATAAGTACGGGAAACTTTTCTTATTTTTTTTTTGTACTAGTTGGACCCGCGCGGCTTCGCTCGCGTGGACTACGGAATTATTGTTTAGGATTTTTGAAAAATATAGTTGAAATAAGTACAAACACGATTAGTTATTATTGTAATAATAACTTATCAATTGTTCTGTTTAAATTTAAAAGCTATTTATTGAAAACAAAATAAACAATTAACGATCAAGAAAGTTCGAATGCCAGCGCGGTCGAGCGTATGGCATACTCTCCCCTCTACCCGAGCGACCGCGGCTTTTCAATGATATTATTTATTTCAAGTTATTTGCTAAACTATAAGACTAAATTAGATGCTGTAAAGGGCAAATTATATCTACATCAAGTACTTATGACGATAGGGTGACCAGGTCTCAGATTTTGACCCGGAGTAATAAATGTTATAAAAATAAAAATAAAAATAAAAAGGATAAAAAGGGGTCTTCATTTCCATGTCAGGGTTTACAAAAACTAAAATCTGGTCACTTTATATGACGATGAAATTATGTATTTCGATAAGGATTAATGTTTTGCAGGTCATAAGTCCACGTAAACAGAACCCAAATATTTTTAATTTTCTTTGTAACATAAAAGCAGTAATTGTAACTTAAATACAAAAGTTAACATTTGTGGTGTCGCTGACTTTATTGTAGATCTTTTGATTATACACAATCCTTTATTACATTATTTTGTTCAATATTGAACGATTTAGGCAGCATAATGCAAAACAACGCGCCGACGGCAAAATTTTTTCCGAATTGATTTACTATTATCGTCACTGCTTAGTTGTTATGTTACCTAACGTAGCAAAATATAGCCTATAACCTGGCCAGAGAACGTATCTATGAATTAAAAAAAACACGTAAATCAGATAAGTGGTTCTCGAGTGATAAAAACACTAAGGGACAAACAGAGACCGTCGAGCTTTATATATATAAAAGACACACATTTTTATTAAAAATATTTACCATGGGAGCTACGGGCCTTTGTATATGTCTATAAAAAAGTTATATCTCGATAATATATCGCATTATTGCCGTTTCTGTATAGTTATGTGTAAAAAAGTCATATGGCGGCCACGACATTTTATTATTTACAAAATAGATACTTAGAACAAAACGTCAACGACCTTGGTACTTGAAAATGTTGCAATGTATGCAAGATATTTGTTATTATAGGTACATCTAAATTTGCTTGGTGACGATATTTTTAATAAAAATATTTATTTTTTCCATATTTCCTTGTACAACTGCCACAGTTGCTATCGTGAAATTACCGTTCGCGGAAAGTTACTAGGTACATTTTTTACAATTGTTTTAGTTTAGTTTTTTTTATGAAAAATGTGGCTATTAGTTATTTTAACAGATGGTTATGAAATGAGTGTTTTTAGAATTAAATTATAGTGTTTTAGTTTGTGAAATTGATTTCCACATGTATCAAGTGTTGCGAGTGAACTTTATTGATTGTAATAATCAGTCTTTTAGTTTCCACTGTGACTAAGGTATTGAATATATATTTTTTATTATTATAAACAATTCGAATATTAAAGCTGAAAATTCATTAAATTTTCATTGTTGTTTTTGTTATATTAAAAAACAATTGTGGAACTATGATACATTATTTCAGATAAAATAAAACTACTCATATACGTAATATAACGACTGAACAACGTATGTGTATCTATGTAATTATATTTAAAAAATATTTTTAGTTATAATTGGTAATATAAGATACGAAAAAAAATTTCTTTGATCAAAGAAATATGACAGTGTAATAAGTCAACTTTTATAATATTTACCTTCATAATATTTCTATCAGGGCTTATTTTTTTCGTTTCGGTTTTCGTTCCGGTTCGAGTAAAAAAATATATTTCGGTTCGGTTCCGGTTTTCGTTCCGCAAAAAATAACGGTTTTTCAGGTTTTTTCGATTTTCGGTTCAGCTCCGAGTGATTAATTTAAAAAAAGTTATTTGTATTAAAAAAAAATTTTCTACCATAATTTAGAACATTTTAAGGTACTTGTATGATAGTCCGAACGACAATTGAAGTGGGAAATAAGATTATGTTAACGCGCGTTTTTTAACATGTACTGAACCGTAAAAACCGATATTTTTATTTCGATTCTGTTCCGGTTTTCGTTCCTGCAAAAACAGTTTTTCTGGTTTTCGGTTCAGTTCCGGTTCGAAGCCCTGATTTCTATGATCATAGTTAATGACAGTCTCTTATATTTGATCAAAGTTTTTTGACATCAAAAACAAAATGGCGACTACCAAGTTATCACTGACAGTTACAGTTACATAATTATTATTATATGAATATCAACAAAATCCAGTATTATATAATAATCTTCTTATTGATTATAAAAACCACAATACACGGTTATAAATTCAAACCTCGATCGCGTCAATTGACGAACATCCACGCACTGATATTCAAAAGGCACCAAAAAAGAAGAAAATATCCCTAGATAATATTGAGAAAATATTATCAAATATTTTATGTAGTGTAATAAAACAAAATCTCGTATTTTATCAAAGAAATATGATCAAATCTTTGACATATTTATTTGATAGTGTAATAACCGCCTTACAGAATCTACAGGACGACCGACAGACATACTTTTTTTCAGGGAAGGTCAAAATATGTATATTTCCATTAAAATCTAGAATTCGAAAAGAATCGGCTTGGCAATACTTTCTTTTACTATACATACAACAACGTTAAGTTTTCGAATTACAGAAAATTTACATAAATTTTAAATATAACATACATACATAAAAAAACATCTGCCAAGTAAATGCACAGTGCTTCCTCGTGCTAAATTCACCAAAGGTAGTTAATTATTGAACAATTTAAATAAAAACCGATAGTGTTTAGATAAATTGCCTGGAATTGGTTAACTATTTAATTTTTATACAATTTTACTAAAAAATATTAATTAGAAATTTTTCTTAAAACGCACCTGAATATTTTTTCATATATTTTTAATTTTTTGACAATTTCAATCTAAATCTAAACTTATGCAAATGTCAAAATGACATTTAAAACGCCAAAATGGCATTTAAAACGTCAAAATGACATTTAATATGTCCAAGCAAATATCAATTTAGAAAAACAAAACACACACAATAAATTTTTGTAAGGGAATATTTTACAACAAACGTTGTAGACCCATATTATAGGAAATTTAATACTTTAGAAAAAATATTCTATAAAATTTTCACGTAACATTTGTCGTTCTTGAGATATCTTGAAAAAGCTTCTGGTATCTTCGATATTGCGAGGAATTAAAACATAAAAATTGCAACAATTTAGATTTACTCGTGTTTCAATAAAAAATTGTTAACATTATCAGAATTTTAAAGACACTGTCTAACTGTCTTAACCCATACAATTTTTATGGTTAGGGGATTTGTATTTGATTAGTATTGACAATACTTTATGTCTATTGTTTGTTGTAAACAAATTGATATTCCAAATATTACCAAGATTCATGCTAATATCACAATGGGTTTTTAGAATGAATTGAAATTATTTCTTGCATAAACTTTTTTGATTAAATTAATTTTTGTTATTGTTTGACACGTTTAGTTGCATTTTACATTGGTTTATTCTAATCTGAAGTTCAAGGTTAGGTTAATTTTTAATAATGATTACATTCATTTTGTAATTTTTAAGTATCAGTTAAATCCATACTAATATTATAAATGCGAAAGTGTATCTCTTCTGATGCCTATCTGTTTGTTTGGTACCTTTGCACGGCTAAACCGCTGAACTGATCTTGATGAAACTTTGCAGGGAAATTTCTTTTTTTAACGTTGCAACGAAATGTGTGCACACCATACAACAAAGGTAGGATGAAGTTAAATGTGTTAGGTGTGCATATGTATATTTTTACCGGCTAATTTCACTTGTGTGTACAAAACAAATTTCTGTTATGATAGTCGGTGAAATAGGCTTTTAGTTTTGCATTTACTCGCTAGATGTCACTACTAAGCTCAGTAGTTGTTTTTCAATCACACCAAATAAGTGTAACTTCTAACGCGCGTACATTAGTACACAAACCCACCCTTTTTCCTTTTAGAAAGTTTGGTGTGCTCAAACCCATCTTGCATTGACGTATTTCGATATAAAATAAATCAAGTTCAAAAGTTTTGTATCAAAATTTGCTAAAGGTAGATAAAAAAATATTTTTTTTATACCAAGACATGTAACATGTTAAAATGTATAACCAAAGCAGCGGAAATTTACCCTCTTTCTTATTTTTTTAATAATATTAAATAAAAATAAAAAATTATTTGACGCCCCTCCCTATTGTTCCAAAATTTAAAAAGATATTGTTGACTTAATATTTGTAGTTGGTAGTCTCACCAAAGCCTCGTTACTAAATTTTTTTCAGATTTTTTGAGCCTGTAGTTACAGAGTTTGAGGGGAGGAGGCAAAATAAAATTCTGTTTGAAAACCCCTGCTAGCGCCATTTTTTAGTTAGACAAAAATAAAAAATTGGTCATATTCTACTAATTGAGATCTACATTTTGACACCCCACACGCCATGGTATACCATTTTGATTTTTTTATTTTTGAATTTGCTTTAAAGCCCCCTGCTTTGGTTATACTTTTTAACATGCCAAATGCCTTGGTATAAAAACAAGCTTTAAGTCCTTAGCACCCCCCCCCCTTCCCCTGAAAAATTAACAAGTTCCGCCCAGGCACAAAATGATTTTTCTCATGGTACTAACATTTAAAAAATATTTTACCCTGTTACTCGTAGGCTAGTTTTTTAGCAGTCAGCTCTTGCACTATAGGCTCATTCCTACTAGGCTTCCTGAAAAAGATTACGACAGCAAGTTACAAAACTTACAGCTGCTGAAAGCGAATATTCGACCCAAGAGCGTTTTCTTGTGTACAACATTTTCCTGATCCAATTTTTGTTCACAATGCAAAAAATGCTAATTAATAAAGTCTTATTTTTTCCAACACTAATCTTTATTTATTAAATATTAAATTATATTAAAAGGTACTTTTACCACATCCTGTATAGTCTGTTAATTTGGGTATTCATAGCACTTTCAATGACCTTCACCTACGAGTGAAATTATACATTTTAAACTATGCTACTACTATTGTTTAAATGTTTTCGTATATTTTTTACTAGGTGTTTTTTAACTTCCTATTTAATATTGTGTTATTTAACCTTTATATACCTGGGGAAAAAATGTATACGTTTTTTTGGTATTTTTAAGGTCAAAAATGTATACTGTAAAATTTCAATTAGGTAATTATTATTGTTTTATTTGTTCAACATCTGTGAAAGATATAACGAAATAAATAAATAAATAATATAAATGCAAAAGTTTGTTTGTCTGTCTGTTACATTTTCACGGCTAAACCGCTGAACCGATCTTGATGAAATTTGGCAGGGAGAAAGCTTGTATCCTGAGCTATAGAATACAGTAATATAGAAATCTGTATAAAACCTTTTTCTTCATGGGTGACAGCTCCTACCTACCTAAATTCTACGTACATCTTATTATATTATGACGCGAACGAAGTTACGGGTAATAGATAGTATTTAATAATGATAAATTTACTCTAATATTGGTATTAATTAAGTTGAGATTTATTTCGTATATTTTGAAAAATATAAAAGAAATCCCATGGCGTTAGTGACAGATGAGGCTTTGCCAGAAAATTTTCCCAGAGATGGGGAGTGGGTAAAGCTTGTATACAAATAATTACATCAATAAACTATTTTTTAATCACACGTAGATATAGTGTTGAATCATATTATTCGACTCCGATGGGTGGGGAGGTGTTTGACAAGTGTCTCATTTACCCCCTCTATTGACGCCCTTGAGGTATAGTAACCTAGAGTCAAGGACATTTATAATAATTCTAAAAGATATTCCCTGACGTGGGTTATTGAATTTGTATTGTTTTTCCCCCTATTTTGTTATTCAATTATGTAATACGCTGTACAAATTACACATATAAAAAAATATTTAAACAGTACATGTAAATATATTTTTTCAGTTACAGATAAGACAGGCGATGGCGCCTCCGAATCTTCTCGGTAGTTCAGCGTTGTTCTTAGCGGAAGCGACGACAACTTCATCTACCCCTCAAGATCAATCTTCGAAAGGCTATCAGACTCACCACTCGACTGAACAAACGGTGACTTCAGCTGACGATCCTGGAAGATATCAGTGGGACATAGTGTGGAGAAATGTATTAGGATTCATATACCTCCATTGTGGTTCATTGTACGGGTTATATTTAGGGATATTTTACGCTTCTGGATATACAAATTGGTGGGGTAAGTTTGACACTATTTATTTTCCTATATTTATTAATTTCAGAGCACAAGTACAAAAAAAAGTACTTTCTGTAATTGTACTTAAATTACAATTACATTTGTAAGGTACTGACACCAGTCTTTGATCCTTTAAGAGCAAGGGAAATTGTTTTTCGTAATTCTCATGAACTCATGAAACAAGTAACTCTTTATTAAATCAATTTAATTAGTCCGCAAGTATAGTTTGTTTTTTAAATTAAAACTTTTTATTTTGTTTATGTTTTTTCTCCAGTAATGGATAAAGCAAAACCAGTAATGGATTATTTACATTAATTGAAACCAAATGACTGACTTTTGTTACTTATTATAGTAACACAAAATCTACCGTCGAGATTTTGCAAATAACAAATAATTACCAAGTGTAAATTTTAATGTTAAATAAATAAAATAAAATTTTCCTTTATTTTTTTCTAGTCAACCCACTTAATAGATCCCAAAAAAGAATTAATCTTTATTAAATACACAAGTAAAAGTTCTGAATAATACCTATAATATCTCTAGTCACATTAAAGAAGCATCATATAAATTAAAAACGAAATTGTACATGTTCACATATTAGTTTGGAAAATGAAAGTTGAACGCATTCCCAATCCGGATGTGTTACAACCAAAATATATGTATATACGCATGCATTTGAATGTAGCCTACAATTAAAAACTGTTATTGTGATAGAAAACGTAGTATGGTATGTAAAAAGAAACTTCTATACTAAAATTGCGTGTTAGTTCTTCAAATTAAAATATAAAATTGTTACACTGAAAAAAATAAAAGTAAAAATTAAAAAATACGTTTAGTTGAAAATATTTGGTTAACTAAATCCGGAATGGAATAAATACATATTACATACGAGTAAATCTCACATTTTTTGTTTATCTAAACTACTAATTTTTCTTCTTGAAATTTTAATCAAATATTGGTTAGAAGTCACCTTGTAATTATAAATAGGAAGTTGTATAAGTCTCACTAGGGAAGTGCATTTTTGATTAATTTTAACGTCTATCAATTACATTCTGGTCTCTCTTCAGAATTAATAAATCTTTCATTTGTTACTTAAGATTTATAAGTGAAAGGTGACAGTTCCAATAAATTGACCTTACAATTTGTATTACCATCCTTAGGTCAACAATTGTACTAAACTAGTATTTTTAACTACAAATATGGATAATTTTTGGGCCCCTCTCTCATAGACTGAAAAGTGTACTCAAAAATTTTTATCACTTAAGAAAAATTTTATTTTAACCCTTCAGTTACGATATATTTGCTTTATAAGTCGTTATTAGAGTACTCCACCCAAGGTACATATATAAAGACAAGGTAGTCTCAACAATTCCTTGAGCAATCAGCGTTGGGTATGTATTCAAATGCTACAAATGTATAATAGAATATCAATTACAAAAAAATCCTTTATTTATTCTTATTTTCGTATTTTTTTATATTTTAACAACACAACAATCAAATAAGTGCAAATTCGACATTGCAAAATCATAAAAAAAACTGTCACAGACAATTTGGTCTATTCAGGAAGCGTCATTTTTATTATTCTTAAGTTGGCAATACGTTATGTGATTCTGACAGCTCTTTATGATTTTGCTATGTCGAATTTGTACTTATTTGATTGTATGTGTTGTTAAAATATCAAAAAATACGAAAACAAGAATAAATAAAGGAATTTGTGTAATTGATATTCTATTATACATTTATAGCATTTGAATACAACCCCCAAGTGACGTCAATTCCCGCGCCAATGCTGATTGGTCAAGGAGCTGATGACTCCCCCCCATCTAATTTCTAAACTATCGACACAATAAAACTGAAAAAATCCAGAATTTAGTTTTTAATTAGTACTTTAAATGAAAATTATAACGAATATTGAAAAAGTGTCGAATATATATTTTTTACTTCATATTGTAGAAATTTTGTTAATTTCGAATGAGAATGTTAGTGAGAACGACTACGGAAACCTATCAAGTGCGTGCCCAACACGCACTTGGCCGTTTTATTAAGAACATATTTTAAAGAAAATATTTTTTTATATCAATTCTCCAATTTGTTTGTTTTTCAATTATAATTCTAGTGTATATTGTTATTTAAGAGAAAAAAGTATATTTTTGTCCCTTTTTCCTTAAGTAGTAAATTTTAGGTAAATATTATGTTTTCTCTTCGAATGGTCACACCAATAAAGTATTTTTAAAAGAAAAAAATGTGTACCTTATCTACCGATCGTCAGTTATTAGAAAATTAGAAAACTATAAAATAAAGAAAGTGGTTGACCTTCAAAAAACATCTAATCTTTTAAGTAAAAAATAATAATAAAACTAACAATATCAACTTGTATTAGTAAAGTTTAAATAATAGAGCAAACAATATTAAATGATACATTCCTTCGAGACTTTCTTATACGCTATACTGAGTGTACTTGTTTCTAATCTTTACTAATATTATAAATGCGAAAGTATGTCTGTTTCTCTCTCTATTTGTCTATTTATAATAATGACTAAATATCGTCCTATTTGTTACCTTTTCACGGTTAATCCTGAGGAAGGGCATATGTTACTTTGTATCTCAAAATATTTATTAATTATACAATTACTTTCGACTGGAAAAATGAAGAAATTGTGGTTTCTTACAATTAGTCACTTAAACTTAACCACAATAAAACAATGTCACTCGACACGTGTTTCGACTTCACAAGAAGTCCTCATCAGGAGCCTAACAGTTCCAGACTGATACAGTTTTGGTCAAACCAACCCGGGTTGATAAATCCAGCGTAGCTCATCATATGACAACATTAAATCACACAAATAAGTAATTTAAAACTAATTAAAACATGCAGTAATAATAATCAATTGGACGCAGCAGAAAGCTAGAAATCTTGAGGGATAAGACTAGGATTTTTAATAGTGGTACCGTACCTATCCCAGCTTCAGTCCTTCTAGACCTTGCAGTTGATTGGTCAGGATCATTGAACCGAGATAAGCCCTTTTAGTATAAATATAAGGTTTGACATGTTTTATCGACTATCATAACAGAATCTGTATTACCTAACCTTATTTTTCTTCTTCTTCATTGGTTCTATGTCTGACAGCTCCTACTTAACCTAAATTTAACGATATCGCGGATTAGAGCTAGTTTTATATAATATAATCTTTCTAAAATTCGCACTGTTTCAAAAATAATTCGAAAAATTCTAAATTTGATAAGAGTAAGCATATATTTCCGGTTGTAAGATCGTTTTCAAATAATATGAAGAAAATACATATGTATTTAAATAAAAAATATCATGGCAAAATTAGTCAGAATCAAATCAGGGAAGGTCAAAATAAATATTTCCATTAATATCTCAAATTTAAAAAAATCAGTTATACAACATTATATACATTTTGCATAATTTGTTAATTTAGCATTTAAATTTTATTCCTAATTATAAATTTGTATATAATAATAATGACTAAAAATCGTCCTTCACCTATTATATCTTTGTAAAAAGCTGTTATTTCATGTAGGTAAGAAAATAAAGTATATGGAAAATATTCATTTCAGAAATATTTTGTAATTATATTTCTTTAAATTATATGACAGTTAAAATATAATAAAAAATCATTTATCGTTTAAAGTGTACTATTAGTATACCAAGAGCTGATGGAATATTTTTCTGCCCCATCTGAGCATTAGGCATAAGTTGAAAATTTTAAATTTATAAAAAACTAGCGCATTGGACCCGATGTTACCCGGGGATATTAATTTAATTAAACATAAAGTAATCATGCCCACCCAACATGCTCACAACACACGGTTCACCGCGAATTGTCCATTAGTGAAAACTGGAATAAAATCCATTCAGTATAGTTATTGAAAAAATCGCGTAATTTTCAAACTCCCAGGAAACACCAGGTCTTGTCTTATAATTTCTATGAAAATCTAAAATAAATAAATAAATAGGTTACCTAAATTAATAAAATACTGAAATCGTAAATTATAGATTTCTTTATTTCATGGCTACTGTGTTTTTTTATAAATGACAGTTCTCTGCTCTGACATCATGGAAACAAAAGACGACTTGAAGAAGATTATTTTTAGTCTTTTGATGTTAAATCTTAAGGCCTCTATATACCACCCAAGCTGCAGGGCCGATTTGTTGAGAGGAAGAGTTGGGATACTGCAGATTGGGTCGTGTATAGGCAAATATTCCGCGAAAAGTCGACCCGATTTATCTTTAATTCCTGTAATATTTTTTCTCCGAACGGCGGTTCGGATGAAAAATGGAATAAACTGGAATAAATTCCACAATGGGGGTTGTTTTTTTTAGGTGAAAGGGGATGTTCCATGCTCGATTTAGGTGGGAACTTTTTGGGCTCTTATTCCAAGCCCTAGTAAGAGTTCGTGGACAAAGTATCAAAACTTTATGATTTTGTTCTTCTAAAATATCTAATTTACTTGGACTAATATAGATTATATAAAATCACATATATAATAATAGGCATGATGCCAATAACAAAGTATCACTGAAATTATGATTTTAAATAATGAAATAGGTTAAAAAGATTTTGTAAAAAATGTATTTATTTTTATATTAAAAGCAAGATAAATATGATTTTTGTTAAAATAAAAACCAAAATACAGCAATCCGCCATATGAGATAAAACACCAGTCAGAGTGGATGACGTCACGGCTAAGTAAACATCATTTTTAATTTATTAATATCTGCATTGCTTATAAATTATTTTGTGGTTTTAAATTATCAATTTGTTCGGTTATGTATTACTACAATTAAACCGAGAAACGTTAGTGATGGAACAAGGATTTATTATTGTTGACAAGGAGTCTTTACATAGGCGTGACGTCAAAAATGCACCATGACACCTGCGAGCGTTTTGGCGTCAAATTCAAGTTTTAAAAGAGTCAATTTTTGTGATTAAACCTTTAGTTTCTGCAGAAATAAGTATTTTTTTGGAAATAGGAGACACGTAAGATCATCATAAAAAAGTTTTTAAAAATAAGGCATCATGCCTATTTGTGAATTTAAATATTTCAACCGAACTGTATTTTATATCAGCGGTCGCCAAACTTTTGAACCACACGAAATACTAATTCATAATTTTAAATCCCGCGGACCGCTAATAAGAAATTTTTAAAACGATTAATTCATTTGTAAAATAATGATTAGAGAACTTCCATTTTTAACCGACTTGAGAAAATTCAACAATATATATTTTTTATATATGTTGGGACATAACTCTAACAAAACACCTACTGTTTTTTATTGATTTTTATTTGTTTGAAAGAGTATATTCCCGAGGTAGTCCCATACAAATTTTACCATAATCTAACCATGGACTTTGAAGATACGCACTCAAAATGGAAAAATAAATAACTTTTTATGCAAAAAATAAAACTGATTTAAAAAAACATAAAAACAAAAAAACCAAGTATATAATTATTAAATTTAACAGTTTTTGAAGTTGGTACCAAACCAATAAAAACGTTTTTAAGAAATAAAAAAAATAACACCGACTTCAGAAACTGTTAAATTTAATTACCATATTCTTTTCAGTGTTTTTAAGTTTTTTTTAAGTAGTTTTATTTTTGTATTATATTGTGTCTTTTATATTAATATGAAATGCATCTATTTAATATAACAAAATTATAAACAAGGGGAATACCCCTTTGACCCCCCACCTCGCTGGTTACACCGCTGTATTTATCCATGATGTACAACACATGAACAAAAGTTTTTCATTAATCTTTCTAACGCTCAGATGGGACAGACTTACGTCTTGAAAGTATTGAAATTAGTCAGACTTAAACGACTGAGACAAGTGAAGTGAATATAAATTCTATTAGCATTTAAATGACACAAGTCTCTAAATGAATCTATTAACTGAATTAATTGAAAGAATCGTTTTTCTCATCTCTAGTTGTATTTAATATTTTCAATATTGAACTATTTTATTCCTATCCAACCAATATTACAGCACTGTCAAGTTGATAGTATATACGTTTGAAGTTATTTAGCAGAGCACGGGTTTTTGATATTTTAATAAATTGCGTTCCAACCCAATTTTATAAAACGTTCCTGGAGGCTACAAAAATGTTTTCATGAAATAATATTTGAAGATAATATAAAATTATGTTAATATACTAGACATTATTTACGTTAAAACTAATAGAAAAGTATAAAAGAGATACTTTTCCATTTTTTATGGTAACAGCACAAAAATAGTTAATATAATATAAGGTAGTGGACCCCAGTAATGGCAAATTTTTAATTAAATGTACTGAATTAGAAATATACATTGATATTTGATTACTACCATTTCTGAATATTAATCTATACACATTTAACTGTCTTACAGCGTGATTTGATGACAATCGGCCGATAGGTGTCAAAATGGTGGACATTTAAACTACTTATTAGTATAATTTATTTATTAATTATTATATTATCATAGAAACTGCTTTACATTGTTTCAAATTTGACCATTCTTTCTTTTATATCTTTTGTATCGTAGTCATGGGCGCCGGGAGGGGGGGGTGAAAGGAGGTGCACTTGCACCCCCCTGTCAAAAAAAAAAACATGAAAAAATACATATTATACAATTTTTATTTTAAAATTAACTCTTTG
The DNA here is from genome assembly GCA_961205875.1 of Sialis fuliginosa. Taxonomy (NCBI): domain Eukaryota; kingdom Metazoa; phylum Arthropoda; class Insecta; order Megaloptera; family Sialidae; genus Sialis; species Sialis fuliginosa. Next base: position 4,360,390 of record OY540820.1, read on the forward strand.
AATAACAGTTTAAGTCGCATTGGTTGTTGTTCAAACTTCAAACATTAAATGTACCATTTTGACCTGATGAAAATTACGTTTTATCAAAAAATATGACGCGAATAAGAGGTCTACGGACCGAAGAATATTAAAAAAATAACATACCTGGACTGGATGTCCTAATAGATGTATCATCATCATCTTGATGATTGATAATGATATTATCAGTCTTGCGCTTTTTGCGCAAAAATCGTTTTATGTCGTACATTATTTTAAAAAAATGACCCATACGTATTAGACCAAGAGCTCGCTGCAAAAAAAACTAGCCTATCGAGTAACAGGGTAAAATGTTTTTTAAATGTTAGTACATGAGAAAAATCATTTTTTACCTGGCCGGAACTTGTGAAAACATTTTTAGCCGTCCCCTCTTCCGGGAAATGTTTTGTATAGAAATTATACTAAACAAACAAAAAAGTAACAGTTTGAAATCACTGCCAAAATTTAGTATTTCTAAAGTTATATAAAGAAAATATGTGTGCCTTATTAAATCCCGTTGTAATATTTTGGCACAAAATTTTTTTAAATTTTTTTGACTCATTACACACTATACCAAACGAGTAACAGCTTAAAACTATGACCAAATGAAAGTTTATATATTCTTCTATTAAAAAATACATTTGATCCAATGTCAATGTATGTTAAAATGCCTGTCACAAAACTTTTTATTTTTCTCAAAGACTATAGCCAGGTACAAATTCGACCTTTGCATAAATTTGGCTGACTTTTTTTTCGAAAGTCACATTCTATGTAACTTTCAACCTGACCAAATATTAGCTTCCAAAAAAATATAGTTTTCGAAAAAAAAATTGTTTTTTGATTTTCAACCGCTAGAGGCGAAGATGCGTTCCACAGATGCATATTTAAATAAATTTAATTTTATTTACCTAGATGCCCCCCCCCCTGAAAGAAATCCTGCCGGCGCCCATGATCGTAGTACTTATCTTAAGTATTTTTTCAGCGTTTTTCATATCAGCATGCGGAGCAATGGGCATCACGGCCGGAGCACACAGACTCTGGGCTCACCGCACGTACAAAGCGAACTGGAAACTGCGTCTGTTGCTGTGCGCGTTCCAGACGATGGCATTCCAGAACCACATCTACGAATGGGTACGCGACCATCGCGTGCATCACAAGTTCACCGACACGGATGCGGATCCGCATAATGCGAAACGCGGTTTCTTCTTTTCGCATATTGGTTGGCTGATGGTTCGCAAACATCCGGATGTCATCAGGAAAGGGAAGAAGGTCGACATGACTGATTTGTTGACCGATCCGATTGTTGTTTGGCAACGCAGGTATGTTTATTTTAATAATATAATAGTAGTGACGTTAAATATAAATAAAAACAAACTTGTTTGTCTAAACGTCAAAATTTATTTAAGAAAAGGTAATCGCAAGCTTTCCATTCACAGAATATTATTGAGATAACGACATCGTTCTCAAATTTAAATCTTTATTATTAGCCTGACGATGATTCTGTGAATCGAAAGCTTGCGATTACCTTTTCTTAAATAAATTTTGACGTTTAGACAAACAAGTTTGTTTTTATGTATATTTTATAAAGGATGTTCATTTTTAGGTTTCCGTAGAAAACTAGGAAACCTATGTCCGTCCTCAAAAATTTTAAGCCGATTAAGATGAAATTTGGTATACGGATGAAGACTGATAACACAAAAACAGAAATGATCAGATTTTTGAAAAAAAATATTTTTTGACCCCCTTTCCATAGACTGAAAAGGGAACTCACATATTTTTTTTTCACTTAACCCATTGAATGGGGTGTCATTACATAGGTCTCCTAAAATGCAATAAAAAATGTTATATGACATTTTGATTTTAACCCTTCAGTTACGATATATTTGCGTTCAAAGTCGTGATCAGAGCGTCCCCCTCCCCCCTTAATTTCTAAACTATCTTTTCACAAAATCTGAAAAAAATTCAGAATGTAGCTTTTAATTAGTACTTCTGAAAATTATAACGAATACTGTCAAAATTATTTTGGACCTCCCTCCCATAGACTGAAAAGTAAACTTACATTTTTTTCACATATCCCATTGAGTGAGATGTCATTGGATAGGTCTCCTAAAATGCAACAAAAAATGTTATATGACCTTTTGATTTTAACCCTTCAGTCACGATATATTTGCATTTAAATGTCGTTATCAAAGCGTCCCCTCCCCCTTCTACTTTCTAAATTTTTGATGCAAAAAATCTAAAAAAAATCCAGAATGTAGCTTTTAGTTAGTAATTTCAATGAATATTACAACGAACACTGTAGCTAGAATAGTGCCTAACACGCACTTGGCCGTTTATTAAATCTACCACTTGAATATTTACGAAAGTTAGCATTAAATAAATGGCCAAGTGCGTGTTGGGCACGCACATGATAGGGTTCCATAGTCATTACGATTTACTCCCACCTCAAACTACAGTCAATGTGGTTCAGAAAGGTCTTATGTACCAAATCATTAAAATCTTTAATAAAAATTTACCGTTGAGTAGATTTAAAATTCATTTGAAAAATCACCTATTTCAAAAAAAACCTCTATAGTATAGATGTTTTTTCTAGACTAAGAGCATTTTTTATAATTATCACTGTAAATATCTTTATATATATTCTTACCATTCTATTGACTTATTCACACTGTATAATAATAATAATAATATTTATTTCATATATACTGTAGTACAGTGTAAAATTAGTCAAAAGAAATAAAAAACAAAATTCACAAAAACAAATACTAAATAATTTTACATTCAAAATATTCTTTCATATTATAATAGTTCATACGCAATAATAATTCTTTTAATTGTTTTTTAAAGTCTTTTTCACTTAACATTTTTAAATAGTTTGGTAAGGCGGCTATTACACTATCAAAGAAAAGTGATAAAATTTCTTTGATCAAAGAAATATGACAGTGTAATAAGTCAACTTTTATAATATTTACCTTCATAGTATTTCTATGATCATAGTTAATGACAGTCTCTTATATTTGATCAAAGTTTTTTGACGTCAAAAACAAAATGGCGACTACCAAATTATCACTGACAGTTACAGTTACATAATTATTAATATATGAATATCAACAAAATCCAGTATTATATGATAATCTTCTTATTGATTATAAAAACCACAATACACGGTTGTAAATTCAAACCTCGATCGCGTCAATTGACGAACATCCACGCACTGATATTCAAAAGGCACCAAAAAAGAAGAAAATATCTCTAGATAATATTGAGAAAATATTATCAAATATTTTATGTAGTGTAATAAAACAAAATCTCGTATGTTATCAAAGAAATATGATCAAATCTTTGTTAAAGATCTTTGACATATTTATTTGATAGTGTAATAGCCGCCTTAGTTTAATCATTTGGTTTAGCGGACCATTTTTCACATTTAATGTTGAAAAATTATATACAAAAATATCTTTATTTCTTGTTGCGTACTCATGTTTAAAATTATTATTTTGAAAGAACTGTTTGTTTTTGTTTATATATGAGTGTTTTGTAGACTGTTAAAAATCTAATTTCTTTAAAAATTGTACGGCATGATGTTGTAGGTGATACGTTCATCATTACTCCTTTACATCTCTTTTGCATCAAGAATATATCTTGAACGTTTGTCAAGCCCCCCCACAAAATAATGCCATACGTAATTCTTGATTGAATATACACATAGGATATACTTTTTAATATTTCATTTGGTGCAAATTTTTTTAAAGATCTAATTAAAAATATATATTAGTTTAATGTAGTGATAATGATATTTATATGGTATTTCCATGTTAAATTTTATAGCAGTATCACGAAATAAAGATTAATTCTTATTATAATTATAATAATTATTATAATTATAAAAAAGAGCTACAATGTTCGTTATAATTTTCAGTGAAAATACTAATTAAAAGCTACCTTCTCGAATTTTTTCAGATTTTTTATTTTGATAGTTTAGAAAATAGAGGGGGGGGGAAGCTCTGATAACGACTTTGAACGAAAATATATCGTAACTGAAGGGTTGAAATCAATAGGTCATATAACATTTTTTATTGCATTTTAGGAGACCTATCTAAAGACACCCTACTTAATGGATTAAATGAAATTTAGAAGATATATTTCAGTCTATGGAATAGGGGTCCAAAAAATGTTTTTCAAAAATCTTATCATTTGACCAGTCTCCGTCCATATACCAAATTTCATCTTAATCGGCTTAAAAGAACCCTTAAAAATTGGACATCATATAAATAAAGGTCATATTCGCTTACAACAAATTCGAAAATATTAAAACAAACATCATCGGTTATATTTTTCTAGGGCAGCGCTTATATAGTTACATCATTTTAAAGAAAAATACAAATATACGTCCATTTCATTAATTAATTTTATATCTTTAACATATTTAAATAGTAAAATTCGGAATATCAAATAAAATTGTCACAAAATTTTCTTTATCTAGCAAATGAGTTTCAAAATATCTGTCTTGGAGAAATTTTAATATTTAAAAAAAATTTCTTCGTAATATAAAATATAAATTTGTCTTCCCTTGAAAAAAGTTGACCTTGAAAACATCCACCAAATTAAAAACATGCTTTGTATCATAAATATTCATGTCGTAAATTTTAAAATGTACATGATAAGTATACAATAACTTAGTTGCGAAGTGTTACTGTATTTCATTTCTGATAACTTTCTTGAATTGTGTGTTGGTATATTTATTTTTTATATGCCATTTTAATACGACTTTCAGTCCTACTGCAAAAAGATTGAATTTGTTTTCTGGAAAACCAATTTTGCTGGAAATAAAAAAAACTGTATTGATGTATTTTTTTATTTTTTATTAAAAACACAATGATGACAATTTCCAGGTAAATGTATTTGTTTGGTTCGTTTAACAAAGATATATAGATATTTATTGTTGTAAATGACATTACATTATAATTTTTTTTTATAATCTTCAAGTGAATGTTAACAATACTGTATACTTCAATTTCTAGATTTTTATCGACAACCATCTTTATTTTAATTAACAACCAACCGCGTTTCTCTCTTCGTAACCTCTTGCAACAATTGGGCAAAGTTAATATCTCTATTCATCATTCAAAAGCAGTGACTTGAATTTTTAAATATTTTTTTCATAATTACATATTTTTTTATATTTTGTGATTATATGTATGCACCTATATACTAACTCTTGTTCTTTGTTTGCAGGACGTACCTTGTGGTGATGCCTTTATTATGTTTCGCTTTTCCATGTTGGGTACCGTGGTATTTCTGGGGAGAGAATTTCTGGAATTCGTGGTACATTGCGGCTATTTTGCGATACACTTTGTCCCTCAACATGACTTGGTTAGTCAACAGTGCTGCTCATATTTGGGGTACAAAACCGTACGATAAGTAAGTCTCATTGTTATAATATACCGATTGTTCAGAATAAATAGGTTATACATTTTTATTTCGATAAGTAAGCTGTCTACAATGACCTGATCATCATTAAATACAATAGATTTTCGTCAGTTGAATTTTTGACAGGAAAATGATTAACAGGAAGCTGTTGAAACTAATCAGCTGCCATTTTCAAATGGATGCAGTTATTGAAAAAACAATAATTGCGTTGAAAAGAGGGGAGTCTGCAATTTTATTCGGGCTATGTTAGAAGCAAGTACGTGCACGTCAAAATGAATAATCTGACTTTTACTCTCGACAAGTACTTCTTTTCGAGAGTAAAATTGTATCTGACAGTTCTTGTAGGGGGTTTCGTATTAAATACGAAAAACATAAAGTTAAGAGTGAAACCACACTAAAAAATAAATACTTAACTCATTATTTATTGAAACTTATGCGTTACTCACTCCATTTTTGGGAAATAAATTTTCATTAAAATAATTTATTGATAATTTTTGTAACATATTTTATCTATATTTCATGATGAAAGGAACAAATTCGTTTAAAATTCAGGTAATTATTTTGTGGAAAAATGCTCGGACCTGTCGATTAGTATTTTTAGTTGCGGATTTTTTGACATAAGAAAATTGTATACAGGGTGTCTCAGGAAAAACATATGCAGTCATCATTGATTTTTTTAAATGGAACACCCTATATAATTAATATACCATTTGCAATAAATTCTGAACACTTTTTGTACAGCATATTATATCTCTAAAATCAGTGGTTTTCGGAATAATGACGTTTGAAAAATGACATTTTGAAATACACACAAGTCAAATAAAATGTTTAAATTGAAAAAATAAACTTTGAACATTTTTTTAAAAGCCAACAAAAACATCCTGGTATTGCAAAAAAAGAAAAAAAGAAGAAAAAAAGAAAAAAGAAAAAAAAAGTTCAATGTTTTTTCTTTTTGTTATACCAGGATATTTTTGTTGGCTTTTAAAAAAATGTTCAAGGTGTATTTTTTCAATTTAAACATTTTATTTGACTTGTGTGTATTTCAAAATGTCAATTTTAAAACGTCATTATTCCGAAAACCACAGATTTTATATATGATATGATATACTGTACAAAAAGTGTTCGGAATTTATCGCACAATTCAAAAATTGTATAATATATAGGGTGTTCCTATTAAAAAAATCAATGATGACTGCATATGTTTTTCCTGAGACACCCTGTATACAATTTTCTTATGTCAAAAAATCCGCAACTAAAAATACTAATCGACGGGTCCGAGCGTTTTTCCACAAAATAATTACCTGAATTTTAAACGAATTTGTTCCTTTCATCGTGAACATATAAATTAATGCACAAACATTTTATTAAATTTTATTTATACTCATTAAAAACTGCAGATGTTCATCTTTTCAATGCTTTTTTAGTTTTTTCAATAACAGCATCCGTTTGAAAATGACAGCTGATTAATTTAATGGGACACACTGTATGCACGGACCAATATATGTCCAAATGTCCATTATTGTGTATATATCTTTGATTGTTCACAATTTAAACAATAGGTAATTGAATTTAAAAATATTCCAAAGAATCTCGTAAAGAACATATGGATTCATTGATAAATATTTTTTTAATATGTCAATAATGATGAATTGGTACTTTTGGAACGTTTTAACATTTTTGCATGTTTTACAGAGACATAAGTCCAACAGATAACGTAAATGTAGCTGTTGCAGCATTTGGGGAAGGTTGGCATAATTATCATCACGTGTTTCCATGGGATTACAAAGCAGCCGAACTTGGAAACTATCGCACTAATTTGACAACTGGATTTATTGATTTCTTTGCCAAACGTGGATGGGCATGGGATCTCAAAACAGTTAATGTTGACATGGTAAAGAAACGTATTGCTCGGACGGGTGATGGTACTCATCATAGGTAAGTTTCATTATATTTAAATTAGTTATTACTTCCTCGCCAAATCCGTAAAAAATTAATTTAAAAATTTTAAATACAAAATTTTAAATCTATAGATAAGTCCCCTAAAATGCAACAAAAAATATTATGTAATCTTTGATTTTAACCCTTCAGTCACGATATATTTGCCTTTTAATGTCGTTATCAGAGCGCCCCGAACACTGTAGCAAAAATAGTTTATGAATAATTTAGAAATAACTCTTTCTTTACAAATCGTCACACGAACAAATGTACACATTTATAGAGATTACATCTAGAAACATGAAATAGCTCTTGATACGTATTATCAGGTAGAGAATGTTAGTGAGAATGGCTACGAAACCCTACCATGCACTTGGCCGATTTTTTATTTGAACTAAGCTAATTAATATTTTATATTCAATGTAATTTGCCATTTTCATGACTCTCAATTTTTTAAACCTGTATTATTTTTATTTTACTTACTATTACCATTGGTTTTTAATAGATGGGCGAATAAACTAAAGGATGAAAAAGAGGAAGAAGTAACGAATACCGAAGATGATTGTATATACGACAACCAAATCTGGGGATGGGGTGATGCAGACATGGATAAAGAAGATATCAGAGATGTAGAGATAATAAACAGAGTAGATGATTAATAATTAATTAGTTCTTGAAATAGGTCATTTACTATATTTTTAATTGTGAACTGTTCCAATCGTAAAAAATAATCACTTTGTTAACGTTCCTCTTTACACATTATTATCCTAAATTATTTTAGTAACAGATGTTTCCATCCAAATTAATAAGTACCTATACTATATATCAATGGGGGGTTTTGACGATACGAATCGTGCATTTTACCGTCAAAAACCACGGCAACCACTGCACTCTTAAATGAAATAGAGTATAGTTATTTATATATTTTGGTAACAGATGTTTCCATCCAAATTAATAAGTACCTATACTATATATCAGTGAGGGGGTTTTGACGATACGAATCGTGCATTTTATCGTCAAAAACCACGGCAACCACTGCACTCTTAAATGAAATAGAGTGTAGTTAAAAACTTTGTGTTCTGAGCACATTTTAGAATTTCTTTCTGGTTGGTTTGGCTGGGAACAAAATGTATCCACTGGAGTAACATGTGGTTATACGTAAATAGATTAAATTGTTGATTGTGAGTCTCGAATGGCACAAGTTTTTTTGCTTTGTTCCTATGTATTTTATTTTGTTATACATGCATACATGAAATGTACTGTATAATTAAGTAAAGTAATCATAAAAATAATCAAATTCAGTTAACAAAATTACATGTTTTGACGGTCACTGAATCATATAGAACAGTTTATGAATTATTTTTTAAATGGTGTGTAATAGAAAAAAGTTTTAAACAAATATTATAGAGAATTGTTTTTTCTATAATTTATGTTCTATACAAGTCTTGATGCTTCCGCGGTGATCTTGATATGGATCTTGGTTTCTGGGTGTAATCCGCGTCGGTTTGGTCGTGTTATCGGCCAACGTTTCGTCACACATTGCAGTGGACATCTTCAGGGCTCTTTTAAAAGTGAAGAAGTTTGTGTTAGAAGGCTCTGAAGATGTCCACTGCAATGTGTGACAAAACGTTGGCCGATAACACGACCAAACCGACGCGGCTTACACCCAGAAGCCAAGATCCATGATTTATGTTCTGTTAATTTTTTCAGTATAACGATCCGTTGCTGAGTTTGGTTCTTTGTTGTTGAGGGCATTTTTAGAAATATTCAAAAAACTTCAGCTGAGCTATTCAAGGTTTTTCAAATGATCCTATGTTTTATGAAAAATGAAAAAAATTACACTTTTTTAGATCCTTGTTAAAATAGATTTCACTGAATTTTATCGAATAAAACATCTAAGCACGTTGTAGAAAATATTTATAAATCTGCCCATGATTTAACGATCATATAAAAATTTTGAGAGTTTAAGTGATCTATTAAATTTTTAACTCGTATATAAAAATAATTTTTATTTTATATTATTTGGATAGAAATCTACCAAATATTTACTTCATTTATGTTTTGGATTCTGTTTAAAAACTGATTGTTTTTTATTTTCGGATGTTATAAATATTACTTATTTAAAACTCATCACACATATTTATAATAAAATTGGAATGGTCACAAAGTGATAGAGAATTAATTTATATATACTTACTATATATATTAAATTGAAATCGGGAAGATTTAATTTTGAATAATAAAATACCTTTTGGCGACACATGAAATAAAAAGCCATGGAAATTTTTTTATATTAAAAAAAATGCCGTTATTTTAAGCTGGCTTATAAAAATACTGTGTTCATATGTGAATATATGAAAAGTGCAAATGATATAAACTTTATGGTGATATGTTAAATTAGTTTTAAAAATTATAATTAGTGTTTGTTAATTTATATTGATGCACTGAAAATTTTCTAATTTTTGTCAAATTAAATAAGGGTGCGTCCATTAATTACGTGAAAGGGGTGAAAGGGTCCAAAGCGTTACTTACATAAGTTTTCTTTGTCGATGTATTAAAAGAATGAGTACGCTGTATACACAATTACATGAGAAACATGCAACAACAAATTTTTCTTACCACTACTTGTCTTTCTTTGATTAGAGTGACACCATATTTAACCTTGTGAGATCTTAATTGATTAAGGAAATATTACAACAGAAAAACTAATATTTATCAAATAATTACCCTTAATTAACTCATTAAAATTACGCCTAAAGAGGAGAGCCGTAAATTTTAAAAAATGTCCTTACGTGGGTAATTAATGGACGCCCCCAACCCCTAATTATTATAAATTTAATTTTTGACTGAATGTACTATTGAATTGTAAGGACATGATTAGAATATTTTCAAAAGTGGTTGTTTAACTATTATGTATATACATACCAATATCTAAATGGATTTTTCTTTTTGGAAGAAATTGGTTATTTACTTTTATTTATTTTATTGTATAAGACGCAATCAAATTATATTAATAGTATTGCTCAATGTAATTTCTATTTATTATTTCACATCAAAGGACACTGACATTTTTCTACATCAAATAGGTCTCGGCCGATTTTCTTTATCAGGTAAATTCTTTCAAAAGTGATTTGTTTTAGTTGATCTGATTGTTTACGAAATTTGAAAAAAAATATTTATGTAGAAAAATACGTTTTTATCTAAAAGCAACAGATTAATAATAAAAATAAAGATAATTTTTTCTGTGTTTTCTTTTGTAATAATATCATTAAATTGTTATAAACGATATTTATAATAAATATATTTAAATAAATTCAGTTGAATATAATGTCAAATTAACCAAAAAATGCGTTGTTTTAAAGTTAATTTAAAAAATCGATGTGCAAAATAAAATTTGACATTTTTTTTTAGAAATAAAGAGCTTTTAATTTTTCATTCAAAAGTAAGTCAGTTTGGTGTGGGGAAAATCATGATTTTTTTATTTTTCTATCCAAAGCAATTTTAATTTTTGATTAATACTTTCTAAAAAAAATACTAAATAAAAAAAGAAGTCCTTATTAAAAAAAATCAATAAAATCACAAAATAAAATTTTTAAAAATTACATGTTTTCCCCCTCCTCTCCAAACTAAATGACTAAAAATTAGTTTTATGGTTATTTTTAACCATTGTCCGAAAAAAAAATCTGCAAATAGCTTATTTTTCGAAATTAAAATAAAAATAAAAATTACATAAAAATGCCGGCAGTATTATTTCTATTTACTAATTTTGTTTGTTTGAACTAAATACATTTTAATTTTAAGTTTAAACTGTACTGTTTTAAGCCTTGGCAAATAAGACAGTGTTGAAACGTCGCCGCGTCGATATTTAAAATTCATTTACAGTAACTTACATGGTTCGAATTGTTCAGGCCGACGTGACAGCGTTGTCTTATTTGCCACGTCTTTGTGTTATGTTGTATTTTTTAAGAAAGTTATTATTTATTAGAGATTATCTTGTATTTATTTTTCAGTGAACTTATATCTGCATTTAACCGTAAATAGTAATATTGTTGCTATTAAAAAGACTAATTATGTTATGTCCTCATGAAATTATTGAATTAAAAAAATCAGTTTGTTGGATATTTATGTGTATACCTTTGTTATAAAAATAAATCATATTTAAAAATAAAATTTTCATATTTATTTCCATCCTGAAAATTCCATCGTATTAAAATTATAATAAAACGGACAAGTGCGTGTTGGGCACGCACATGATAGGTTTCCGTAGTCATTACGATTTATAAGCAAGAGTTATTTCAATTTATCTAGCTACAGTGTTCGTTATAATTTTCATTGAAAGTACTAACTAAAAGCTACATTCTGGATTTTTTTTTAGATTTTTTGCATCGATAGTGTAGAAAGTAGAAGGGGGGAAGGGGACGTTCTGATAACGATATTTAAATGCAAATATATCGTGACTGAAGGGTTAATTTTCAGTCTATGGGAGGAGGTCCAAAATAGTTTTGACAGTGTTCGTTATAATTTTCAGTGGAAGTATTAATTAAAAGCTACGTTCTGAATTTTTTCAGATTTTTTGAATAGATAGTTTAGAAATTAAGGGGGGGGGGGACGCTCTAATAACGACATTTAAATGCAAATATATCGTGACTGAAAATCAAAAGATCATTTAACATTTTTTTTATTGTATTTTAGGAGACCTATCTAATGACATCCCACTCAATGGGGTAAGTGAAAAAAAATGTGAGTTCACTTTTCAGTCTATGGGAGGGGGGTCCAAAAAAATTATTTTTTTTCCAAAAATCTTATAATTTCTGTTTTTGTGTTATCAGTCTTCGTCCGTATACCAAATTTCATCTTAATCGGCTTAAAATTTTTGAGGACGGATATGGCGAAACTATAAGACTTCCTAGTTTTCTACGGAAACCTAAAAGGTTTTAATAAATAAGTAGACCAGAGGTTCTCAAACTTATATGAACTGGGACCCATTCGACTTGTGGGAGAAACGGAAACTTAATGTTTTTTCAGTTAAATAAATAAAATTAACATAACTGTGATATTTTATTTTAATTAATAAATAATAAAGTAACAGTGAGTGATCAACATAGCATATCTAATTATAAAATACATTACATACATAATTACGTAAACAACAACAATAAATCAAGTGCAGTTTTTTTCAATAAATAACAATAAATACAACTTAATAGTAACAAATGCAGTTCATTAATTTATTATATTATTTACAAAAGTGTCAGTCATTGATTTTATATAACGGGTGATTCATTTTAATCTTCTCGGGTAAATAATTAAAAAATAAAAATAATAATAATTAATAAAAATGAGGCTCCTATTACAAAAATGAAGATGGCACCTCTACACCTTCAACTATATTGTTTTGATAACGCAGTCTAATACCCTCCTTTAAACTCTTTTTGTCCGAAACAATTTTCTCTATTTCCTTCATTTTTGAAATATTTTAGTCTAAAAATGTTTGCGTTAAAATTAAGTTTTTTTTTTAAATCATAAAAATTTGTTTCCATTTTTCTCTTCATTTTCAGAAAATCCCCCGGTATATATAAAAAAAGAATTTTTAACAAAAATTAATCATCTTCATAATATTTATGAATCAAAATTGTATGTTTAAATAACTGTTGCTTTGTATGATACTGATCATCTTCAATATCATCATATCCTTTATTTGTATAAACAACATTGTCTTTACCACCTTTATCAAAAATGAGACCTCTAACTAATGTAAACAATGCTGACATGAACGCCATTTGGTTTATCATAGAAACAAAACTAACCGCCATCTTTAATCCAGGAAGTATAAACGGTATTGCTGATGACATGAGCAAAGGGGGTATCAACAAAAAAGGGTACATCGACTGCATTTTCAATTTTCTTTCTCCATTTTCATCACCTTGGATACTAACTGCAACTGTCCCATTTTCTACATTAACAACTTTCACATAAGTTCCTGGAAGAATTTCAAATTCCAAGTTTCCCTTTTTTAACAAGAACACCATAGAATCAACAATTTTCGAATCTAGATTTTGCTCTGTTGTATTCATATAAATGCTAAAATTATCGTCATTGTTGCATTGAGTATTTGACGTATCCTTTGATATTTCAATAGCCTTATTGATCCTTTGTAGGAGAAATATTTTCAAGCAGTTTATAATATTCAAGCTTCTAATACAACTAAACACCTTAGAGAACCAACTAGCCTTAAGGTCTTCTAAATTGGATTGGATTTTCACGTCGCATTTTTCGACTTTTGGATTACTGTAAATATTATTTATTGTTTCATTATAGCCATTTTTTTTGATGTTACTTAAATGCGATTTACTGTACTTACTTGAAAATGTTTTTCTTTTCTCATTTAATAACTGCCTTGACTCTCTACTTGTTGCATTTGTTTCCGGAAGAAAAAAATCGATCAAGTCAGTAAATAGTCCATACACTTCTGGATTATCTTCGGTAGAATTCGAATTAGGTTCTTCTATGTTACCTATTGTATCAATTATTCTATCGACGAATTTATTTATGTTAATTGTACTGTTTTTTTCATTACTTCCAGTACCGGAAGTACTATTATTGAGAATGTAATCTAAAGCGAATTGTGCCAGACCTCCTAGCGTTAATGTGTCATTATTTTTTTGTGAATTACATATTTTTTGGTTAATTAACACTGCACATATTAAATAAAAAACAATCGATTTGTAATTACTGGAACAAGCCATATTTATTAAACACTTGGTTACTATTGTTGTATTTTATGTTTAGTGCACATCTCTAGATGGCTCTGTGATCGCAACTAAGAGTATAATAATTTAAAACACTGCTGTAACAGGTGGTTATTGACAGGTCCGGATTAGGTACAGTTGTATTTATATCTTTTCTGGAAATTGTATAATACGTCATCTGGTTAAAATAAATATACAACTGATATATATTATCATTTTATTTTTTTATTTTTCCTTTTCAGTTATTTGGAGTTTTAGCATGATACAAGAAGTCTTACAATTAGTTGGGTTATTGGTTTTAAAATATTCCACCTGATTTTAGTCTAGTTTAGGTTTTAATAACAGTTCACTAATATTGTCTTGTAAAAAAAATAAGTGGATCTCATCTCCGAATCCTTGTCACACGCACCTGAACCAATATTAACTCAATCGTTCCCGAGGTTTTTTTTTGTTACCGATATTGCTGATTTTTTTGTCATCAATTCATACCTATCTATGTATACTAAAACTCCAGAACGTTGGTAATTGCATTGTTGATGTATTCAGTCCAATACTCGAAAATAAGTATGATTTCAAACCCATTCGAATTAAAATAATCTTAAATCAAACGTAAAATTTTAACAAAAGCGCTCTGTTACATATAAAATATGTAACGCTGGGCACGATTGAGTTAATAAACTTTGGTTGATTGATTGGAACGGTCTTATTTAAAAATCGTGTGTAAGAAGAAGGGGTGACATTCCAAATTAGTTATTTTTTTCAAAATATATAAAAAATGACACATGTAACGTAAAATTTTTTATATAATCTTTTTTATAGGGTATTCAATTTTCTATAAAAAAGGCTACTACAAATTTTGTAGTCAAATATTCCCTTACGAAGATTTATCTCTATTTGTTTTAAAAAATCATTTGTTTTTTGCAAATAGAAAAATTAATTGTCATTTTGACGTTTACATTAAAGAAAAAATTAAATTTAAATTGAAATTGTTAAAAAAACAAAAATGCACCAAAATAATTAGATTATAATTATTAATTAAAAAAAATATGGAATAAATTTTTTAATAAAATCGTGAATACTTTGATGAATTGAGCACGAGGAAGCACTGTGCATTTACTTGACAGATGTTTTTTACACTGTAACGAGACTGCATGAAAATTGAAAAAATAATGACTGTGAGATTAATTTTTAAGTAATATTTATCTTATGTTTAAATAAAAACAGTTACATAAATAGACTGTTTTTAACCATAGAAAATATTTATCTGAAACTAAATTTCGATTAGTAAGCGAACAATTTACTAACTACGATTATTTTTATTTAATTAAATTTTTCATCATAACCATTAGATTAACGGTTAGAATTAACGCAATGATGGTTAAATAACGAACGGGTAACTAACCGTGATTAATTTTACAAATTAACCAATGTGAATGTACACTTAAAATTAATTTTTTTTCTTAATTTAAAACACGAGACTTTTAGCTGTCGTGAAATCCGAATTACTATTTTCTTAAGTAGAATAAACAAAAATAGAAAATCAAACCCTGTATTCAGCAAAAAGTTGAATGAATTCACTGAAGTGTATAATTTTTTTAATAAACATGATATTTACTTATAGTTGATTCAGGGATGGGCAGTTTATTGTTTAAAGTTTAATCCATACTAATATTATAAATGTGAAAGTAACTCTGTCTATTTGTCACCTTTTTACGGTTAAATCACTTGATCTTGATTATTATAAATTAAATTAAATTAAATAATAATAATAATTAAAGTAAATCAATTTGAGTTCAAATCCGCGTTAGTATACGCAGTCTAAGAATGTCGGCAAATCTGCACAAAGTTGCGTCTTGTTCACCCAGTGTTCCAGTTTGCATAAACATTATCAACGGTCAACGCGCAAAAACTGGGCCACGGTCATTGGACCTCATCGCAAAGGAGTGTACAGACCACTTTATACAAGTGGTAGCTACCTACAACCATAGCGATATTATGTTACATACATTGATTTCCAGTATAACAGTCTAACTAATAAAATTTACTAGCTTGCAAACACTTTCAAATGGGGTATCAAAATTATATGACAGTTCTCTTGGAGTTTTTAATAGATACATGCGCAGTAAGTTGGTTTTTACCGTTTTTAATCAAGGTTAGTAAATACGAGTACATCAAATCACGCTGTAAGGCGGCTATTACACTATCAAAGAAATATGACAGTGTAATAAGTCAACTTTTATAATATAATATTTACCATTAGATTAACGGTTAGAATTAACGCAATGATGGTTAAATAACGAACGGGTAACTAACCGTGATTAATTTTACAAATTACCCAAAAACAAAATGGCGACTACCAAGTTATCACTGACACCACAATACACGGTTGTAAATTCAAACCTCGATCGCGTCAATTGACGAACATCCACACACTGACATTCAAAAGGCACCAAAAAAGAATAAAATATCCCTAGATAATATTGAGAAAATATTATCAAATATTTTATGAAGTGTAATAAAACAAAATCTCATATTTTATCAATGAAATATGATCAAATCTTTGTCAAAGATCTTTGACATATTTATTTGATAGTGTAATAGCCGCCTAAGACAGTTAAAGGTATACAGATTATTATAATATATACATATATCAATTTAGATTTTGCAGATAGTAAATTTAAAATTACAGAATTTGCAGCTTCTGATATCTGTGGTGGTGCACACTTATGTTCATTTTCACTATCACCACTTTTATTCATCTTGTATTATAGAATAACAAATTAAAAAACACATTTTAATGAAGATAGAACTGTCAAAAATATTTTCAAAAGCTTACTTTAGTTGAATTTTAATATTAATATAGCAAAATACAAAGTATATAAATTAATTATTATATTATATTATTGTTAATATTATATAATAAATAGAGTTGTAGAAAAAATATTGTGTGCACCTCAGGTGTAAAATGCGTTTTTCGCATTCGTGTGATTGTGGTTGACCGTTCCAAACTATTGGAACACACTGTATATTTATGATGTATAACACAGTCCTGGCCAACCCAAATTACTCCACGGGTCGCATAGACAACCTAAAATTATTCGAGGGCCGCATATAAATAATATAACATAAAAAATATTTTTACTTTGGATTAAGTTGGGCGTGTGAGTAATTTTTACTCACGAATTGTATTTTTTTTCTCACGTCCGATCACGCTCGTGACAAAATTTATTATATCATGTTATAAATTAACTTTTGTATGTATTCGAGTTGATATTTCTATGAAAAGTCGAAATTTTTCTATGTTTCTACGAAAAGTGAAATTAAAACCATGAAAAGGTTTCGTACTAAAAAATTTTGAGTTTTAGATTTCGTTAAAAGTATGTTTTTTATATTATATTCAAACCACAGCGCAGGTCTGTATCTCATACCGTTCTCGAGATATGATCTCCAAAGTTTAAATTTTTTCAAAATTTTGAAGAAAAATAGCCGTAACTTTTGAACACATGGTCAGAATTGATTTTAGTTGACGAATTTTAAATCATCGTGTCAAAATCTATATAATGACATGTAAAATACTTCAAAACTCGACAAAAAAATTTCGCGAAAAATAAAAAAAAAATAAAAAAGTATACTTTAAAAAATGTCGATTTTTGGCCAAAATTTTTTTGTCTGATTTTGAAGTGTTATACATGTCATTAGATAGATTTTGATACTCTGATTTCAAATTCATCAACTAAAATCAACTCCGACCACGTGTTTAACAGTTACGGCTATTTTTCTTCAAAATTTTGAAAAATTTTAAAATTTACAGACCTGCGGTTTAAAAAACATTAAAATGCGCGAATATTAAACAAAGAAAATAGCTTACGTTACGTCGGATCACAATCGTGACCCGGAAAAGTCAACACCCGTACCCCCATATATCCTAAATTCAACACCAATGTATACAAAACATAATTTTTAAAAATATGGCATTTACAACGAAAATTTTTAACAACTAAAACTTTTAGTTAAATTTTAATACGTAAATAAAACAATATTTTAAATGTTATTTAAAAAAAAAAAAACGTTATTAAATATAATTTGTTCAAATGTGGCCGCGGGCCGTACAGAAGGGTGCGGCGGGCCGCAGGTTTACCAGCCCTGGTATAACATAATACTTACATGTATACATAATATTATGTACATATTTTTTTGTCTGACTGATTTAGTTTAAATGGTTTGAATAATAAGTGATTATAGCTTATAATTATTATAACCTAGCGTGCAAATTATGAGCGACGTTGCGGAACAAATTTTTTAGCAGTTTTCTCCACATTCACCCAGATAATTTTCCAGTTATTATTATTCAGTAGGTTTTAAATAACTGTATTGAACATTATTGGAATCAGGTTTACGCACAATGAATATTATTTGCAATTTGTAAATGATATCCTACAATTATAATATTGTTCTGCTCTCGATACAATATAACTAATTGTAAATATTTATAATTATCAGTAACTAGCAGTTACTAATGTCTGGTTAGAATTTTTTGTTTTTATTTTATTGGTGAAGTTGGCCCAATTATAAAAGTGCATGATGCTAGTCGGTACCTTGGTCGGATATTGTTTAAACTTGGTTGTTAATTAAAATAAAGGTGGTTGATGTTAAGAATCTTGAAGTTGATGTATACTATATTGCTAACATTCATTTAAAGATTATACAAAAATATGAAGTATAAAATAACCTTAAAATCACCAAACCGTGCAACTTTTATCTGAAATATTTCTCGATAGAACCTCATATTAAAATGTTAAACGGGGTGAACATTTAAAATAGGTCACCCTGTCTACATATTATGTTCTTCCAAAACAATTAAAATGGTTGTGGTAAGTGGTAAGGGCGTATAACTGATATATGCATAGATGTGCACACTGAAAATGGAAAGGTCACAAAGGTGGCTAACTCATAATATTAAATCTAGTTATATTGTTCTTTCTATAATTAAATTACAAATCTCAATCAAAATTAATTTAATTGTATCTGAAAGCATTTTTGTACTGGAAAAATTTCACGCGTTGAAAAATTAACAGCGAGCATATTTTTATTTAAAACAATGTGTTTTATTTTTCACTGTCGGTGCGGAAAAATTCTAACGTAAAAAAAACCAGTAGGTAGGTTTTATTTGTGATATATTATCGGCTCATAAAAATGTACTGTTACAATGCAGTATCTTTATTGAATGTAACAGAATGGTGCGCAGTTTGTGTATATATAATAGGGGATAGTGGGGAAAAAGTGCGCAAAAATACAACTGCAATTTATATTGTTTAAATAAAGATAGATCAAAAACAAAAATCACGTGATTATATTCAAAATGAGTGTTAGAAATTTTCGGATAACTAAAATTATATATATTTCACACCCTTTGCTTGGCAATGTGTTTTATTGTCTTTTTGTTCAAATAAACAACACATAACAGTCTTCCTTCTTGTAACTAATTTAATATCTATTGGTATTGATTTATTTTTATAAATATATAAGCAAAGTTCATTGTACAGAATTTTCCAAATATTTTAGGCTGATGAAATAAGCTATTTATTATCAAAAAAAGCTCTTGATTCATATTATCAATTAGAGAATGTTAGTGAGAATGGCTATGGAACCCTATCATGCGCGTACCCAATACATATTTAAATTTTAAATATTTGATAAAGAAATTTGATATTTACATAAATACAATTTTTAAAATGTTAAAGGGGTATGCATTTTATGGAAAAGCCATATATTATATTTAATTTAACTTTTTTTATTAGAATTGTCACAAACACATGTATAAAATCCATTATCAATGACATACCGAGTAGGGATACCATTATAAAATCATGGCACGTATCCAATTTCGATGGTCAGTATTACTGAAAAGTTTTGCTATCAAGTTAGATTTTATTTGCTATTAACGTCTTCACCAAATGGACATAATACTGAATTTATGTACAATCTTTGCTTTTGGACTTAACTAGCTTTAAATATCCTCATGTGTTGTAAAATGTGTGTCTGAAAAATGTTAGTCAATAGGTTGGAATAATAAATAATAATAAAAGTGTACCTAGTGTAGGGTGGTCCTTATATGAGGTTAGAACGAATTTTGACCGGACCTCCCCCCAAATAATTCAAAAATAATGTGGAAAAAGTTTCAGCCCTCTATCTTAAAAAATGGCCATTACCATTTTCTCATTTAAAATACATGTGTTTTTTCGATTTTTCAAACACCTGCGTACTAGAGTGTCTTATACTCTTTCTAAGAATAAAGAATACTCATGAAAGCATCCCTGGTATTCATATTCCATATCTTGATGGATAAAGTAAACTTCTGATTCAACGTTATCTGCTATATGGGTCATTGGGTCATTCCATCAAGAAAATTTAAAAAAATATTTTTTTAAATAATTTCTGGATAATTTTGTCAGAAAAACGTTAGACAATGAAAATATTGATCTTGAAATAAAAAATTTTGATTCTAAAATTAAAATTGAAAAAAAAAATTGATCTCGCCTGTTAGAAATTGATATGGAATGATCTTTTTTGATTTTAGAATCATTTTTTTATTTATTTCAAGATCAATATTTTCATTGTCAAACGTTTTTTGGACAAAATTATCCAGAAATTATACAAAAAAATTGTTTTTTTTAATTTTCTTGATGGAATGACCCAATGACTCATAAAGCAGACAACGTTGAATTAGAAGTTTACTTTATCCATCAAGATATGGAATATGAGTACCAGGGATGCTTTCATGAGTATATTCTTAGAAAGAGTTTAAGACACTCTAGTACGCAGGTCTTTGAAAAATCGAAAAAACACATGTATTTTAAATGAGAAAATGATAATGGCCATTTTTTAAGATAGAGGGCTGAAACTTTTTCCACATTTTTTGAATTATTTGGGGGGAGGTCCGGTCAAAATTCGTCCTAACCCCATATAAGGACTTCCCAAGTGTAGTAGCCCAATTATAGACGTGAAGTATAAAAAGTTGAATTTTGATTCTGGGGGTTATTTTCAGGGGGTAAATTGGGAAATTGAAAAAATTATCGTAATTGTTCCAGATTAACAGCACAAATGGTATTAAATTTTATAAATTATATAAATGTTCATAAAGATTATCTCATTAAGAAGTTAATTTAAGAACTATTCTATTTAATGAAAACAATTTGTGAATTTTAACTCTAAAATCTGAGGATTTTTTCTTTTTTCATTCATAACCGCCGTCACAGACAGAAAAGATAACTGGCACTAAGCGCTTAAAATAATTTTCTAAAAAAGTATGTTGATAGGACACTCAGCAGATCGTCTCTTAGATTATATTAAAATATTCACGACAAAAGGTTTTAAAGAATATTTTTCAAAGAAGTTGAAGATAAACATACTTGTATATTTCGTAATTAATAATTGTTTTATATAATTAATTCTAGAGGTGTACCGGAATTCCGGCCGGAACTCACGATGAAGAATTAAAGTGAATATTTTAGAGTCACTACTTTTATATTATTATTTTTATATTATTAGTGGAGTCAAATAACCGAATTTTTTTATTGAATAAAACAATCTCCCCTACAGCTTTTTTTGGTTTTAAAATGTTATAGGGATAAAGAGAAGTTTATAACTGAGTTTGTGGATTAATCCGTTTTCCGCGCAGTACTTTTTTCACGACTTTTCCGGAAAATCACCAATTTTTCCTGTTTGCGTTTCGGTTTTTCGCTAAAATCTCGGCTTCTACTTGTTCAATTACGACCAAAAAAATAAGGTCACTCGTAAGAAAACTTTCTATCGATCTATGGGAGGCAGAATATTATAACTTAATTTATAACCTTAAAAAAAATTACAAACTGCGTTTAAAACAAATTTTTCATTTTTTCACAATTACTTTGCAACAAATATGAATATTTTGATGAAAATAAGCGAAAATGTTCTTCTTATGATCCTAAATAAACCTACTAAATTTGATTTTAAAATATTCAAAATTACCGCCAAAACTTATATTTAAAAAAAAAATTGATTGTCGCGCCATCTTTGGGCAAACCATCGTAGAGCAATTTTGTTTATCTCCAATCATAGGGTTTTTTATACCCTTTCAAATGATGTATATATATACTTACCCATACATATTGAAACAAAAAGTTATTTCGGTTTTTCTTAATTGATTTTTGCTTTTTCGGATTGTTGCCGTAAATACATTTTTCCCGATTAACATTCATTATTGTTCAAAACAAATAACAAAATTTAAAATCTAGTTAAAAAATGAGTGTTTGAAACTAATTTAACATATTTTTATTATATTAATTAGTAGGTTACCCCAAAAATTCAGAACTTTTAAAATTCCACCCGCACAGATTAATCAGTTTTCTTTGTTAAAAATACATTTGTACAGTTGAAATTTTTATTTTTAGTAACGCGAAAGATAAAAAAAATAAATGTAATTAAATTCAAAATTATTTATTGGAACAACATAAAATTACAGATGGATACTCAATATATAAATTGTAACAAAGCCTTATTCGCTTAACAGTTATTTCTGATTAATTTATTGATTAATCAAAAGTTTCATTTATTCATATGTAATGAAGTCGTTTTTATATGGACCATCTTCTTTCCTGTAGTCCTACCAAATGAAATTAATATCCATAAGCTAGCTATTGCACAAGTGCATCTGTCAGAAGACTTAATTTTTTTTAACTTTTTTTTTATTACTAAAAATAAATGTATGTGTATTTTTAATAAAAAAAAACTGATCTATCTGTGCGGATGGAATCTTAAAATTTCTGAATTTTTGGGGAAACCTACTAATTAATATAATAAACATATGTTAAATTAGTTTCAAACTCTCATTTTTTAACTAAATTTAAATTTTGTTATTTGTTTTGAACAATAATGGATGTTAATCGGGAAAACTTTTGGCATAAATCAAGCGTGCGTATTTATAAACAGTTGCGCATCGTTCTTGAGAATTACCCGAAGTAAGTATAAAATTTCACTCTTGAATCTTTTTTGTTTGATTTTGAATTACAGCATCGAAACACACACACACACACACACACACACATACAGATAAATAATGTCCGGTATTTACAATCACTATGATATACCTGTAGGTATTTAGAATCGATAGTTTAGAAATTAGAGGGGGAGGGGCATTCTGATAAGGGGCCATCCATAAATTACGCCACACGAATTTAATGATTTTTAACCACCCCCCCCACCCACCCCCCGTCCTTGTTACAGCTGGTCACATTTGTGAGACCCCCCCACCTAATGTGACGTCACATATTTTGCAATTTTACACCTTAAAATTATTAAAATGTTTAAAATGTCTACAAAAAAGCTAGTATATTATATTTTGAAATGTGATGTCACGAAATTTAGGACCCCTTCCCACCCCTTGTCACACAATGTCACACTTCGTCGACCTCTTCCACCCCCTTAACGTGTGACGTAATTTAAGGATGGCCCCTAACGATTTGAACGCAAATATACCGTGATTAAAAAACCTTAGATTTTGTCATAGCAAGAAGTGACTCAATAATTCAAGTAGTGAATATTCATTATGAACAGCACCGGCTTATGGGGGGGGTGGGGGGCGAACCAGGGCGAACGCCCGGGGCGCCAGGCCAGGTAGGGCGGCGTGCAATGGGCTATAACTGACTTTTTTGGTTCAAATCAGTGGTACAGATAGTAATTTTTGAATTCACTATGTTTATTTGTTAAGGAGATATGGTAAATCCATCATTTTAGTTTTGATCTGTTAAATTACAACATATATAGAATGATTACAATTTCACGACGACATATCTCCGGTTCTATTAGTGGTAGAGAATTCAAACTGAGCTCATAATAGGGGAAGGGGGTCTCAACGGTCATAGGGTATTTGATAGTCTTAAAGTTAATGATGTAAGCTATATTTAAAAAAAAGTTGGAGACTGTAGGATCGCGCTAAGTTGAGATATTAACTATTCAACATATTTGTTAGTTTATCAATTTTAATTTACATTTTCGGTGATTTTTGAACATTTTTTAGGGGGAAGGGCGGAAAAATAAATATCGCCCAGGGCGCCAGACTTGCTAAGGCCGGCTCTGATTATAAATTAGTAATTTCTAACTTATTCAATTTTAGAGAGCAACCTTGACATTTCAGGGACCTAAAATTGTATACTCAAGGGTCCTATGTATTACATGGGTAATTTAAATTCATCGACAGTCCAAACAATTAATACGAAAAAATTAACGGTTGCGCTAAATACGTGAAACAGATTGTCAACATTTTTTAAGTGTCATTAAAATATTTACATGTCCGTGAATCCAAACAAAAACTTGTTAACATGAACCGAAAAAAAAATTTTTGTTCAAATACCTTTTGTAGTATAATACTGTTGTTTGAACGTGCTATAAACTGTCATACACAGTGATTACAAATCAGTATTTATAATTATTACTGGCTATGTGCCTGCGGCTTTGCTCGCTTAAATATAAAAGTTATTATTTTAGATCTTTTTATTCTACACAAGTACAGTCGGGACTCGTTTATTATAAGCCTTCTGAATCGTTTTGAATCGAGGAAGTCGCGTTTATTCGAAGTCATGAGGGGCTCCCACCAAGTTATGTATAGATCCTTGACCAATCAGCGTTGGCGCGGGAATTGACGTCACTACAAAGATGTAATCAAATGTTATAAATGTATAATAGAATATCAATTACAAGAAATCCTTTAGTTATTCTTGTCTTCGTATTTTTTGATATTTTAATAACATATACAATCAAAGAAGTACAAATTCGACATTGCAAAATTATGAAAAAGCTATCACAGACAATTTTGTCTATTCGGGAAGTGTCATTTTTACTATTCTTAAGTTGGCAATACGTTCTGTGGTTTTGAAAACTTTATATACCTTGGTATTTAATATTTATCGTTAATAGTTAATCGTGATAGTGAAATCATTTTATTTTACTTTTAATTTCGAATATGGCAAAATATGAGCAAGGTGACGAGTGACGACGGTGATAAGTGTAAATTATAATAGTATGTATGTATTCTATCTGACCTAACCTCAAATCTATAGATATGTTTTTCGTTGCGTTCGTAGTATGCAATGAATATGAAAAAAATTTAAATATTTTGAAAAATATTGTACAGTCAATGAGATGAATATAAATGCTCTAATTCATTCTACAAAAAATTTCAAAAATATGTTCGTTTACGCCATGACTCGAGAATGGTGGGAGGTGAAGTAGGAGAACAAATTACGAATAAACGAATCTCGGTATTTCAGATAAACGAGACTTAGAATAAACGAGTCCCGACTATATATAATTACTATATTATGCAGATGTTTAATATTCCGGTTTAGGCAGAGTATTGTAAAAGAATACGCTGGCGGCAAACTTAACTAATCCGACTTGATTTAACTATTACCGTTACTACATATTCCTTATGTTACCTAACGTACAAAATATATACCATTTGGGCATGTAACATACCTATGAATTAAAAAAAAACACTTAAATCGGATTAGTGGTTCTGGAGTGATAAGTGCACTAACGAACAGACAGATGTTGCGTTTTATAATAAGTGAGGATTAAAATATATATGTATAAGTAACTGTTAAGGAATTGCAGGAACTTTTTTGAATTTTTCATATCCGTCGACCTAGATGAGAGAAATCATGCAGAACGTTTTCCCAATAGTTCCCTAAAGAATCTCAATTGACACATAATTTATGATAAAAAAATGTGAACCATTTTTTTTCTGTAAATAATATATTGTCTTATTTTTAACAATATAGTTCCTAAAATACAACCGTAAAAATATTAGGTTTCACCAGAGCTGGAGGTATGTAACCCCTTTTTACGAATTTCGGATTTTGATAGAATTATCCATTTTGACTTTCCCTATCTATTCTGACTATTTTCGCCATGATTGTCCGTGCATGTCTGTCTGTCGGTTTGTAGACGCTGTAACTCAAATACGACAAATCATAGAAGGGTTAAATTTTATATTTAAGATAAGTTATCGTTTGAGAAGGAAACCTCCTAGTTTTGAAAACGACTATTCCACCCGAAACAATTATTTTACTGTTTATTGTACGTATTACGTATAAGAAAATCCCGTTGCTCCTATGGCAGATATTTTTTGATAGCACATTTGAAATATCTGCCTTGGGAATCACGGGACTTTCTTATACGTAATCCTAACAGTGAATAGTATACGTGATTCTTATTTTATTAAAACATTTCTGACAAACTAACAAGATAGAATAAAATGAATAATATAGGTAATATTATTCTCTCCATTTTATAACAAGTGATTTTTTTTAAACGTAATAACTGAAAATGGATGTTGACTCTTGTAAATTTTTGAATTTTCGAATTGTTTTTGAAATAAGAAAAAAATGTTTTAGGTAAAAAATGTCGAGTATATATATGTATGTATGTCGATCTATAATTTATTCCCCATACATTTTTTTACAACATTTATGATTTAGCCAGAAAGAATTTTTTTATGTAATTATTTAGATTCACCTACACTATTCACTCTCAGTATTACGTATAAGAAAGTCCCATGGTACCTATGGCAAACACACACACTGTTCAATCTCTGTTATGAACCATTTGAATTATAATAAAATTATTTTTTTTTAATTCGTTTTTACGAAAAAATTAATAGAACATAAATTATAGATAATGATATTACCTACAATTTTTAACTTGGCCATTTTTCTCTATTTCGCACTGTTTCAGAGTAATTCGAAAAATTCAAAAATCGAAGTAGGTAAACATCCGTATCTGGTTGAAAGATCGTTTTAAAAAATAGGACTTTTCTTTCCAGACAAAAATTAATTTTAAATATAAAATTTCACCCTTCTACGATTTCTCGTATTTGAATTACATCGCTTACAGACAGACAGTCAGACACACAGACATCATGGCGAAAATAGTCAGAATGGATTCAGGGAAGGTCAAAATGGATAATTCCATCAAAATCCGGATTTCGAAAAAAATCGGCTTCACTATACTTACTTACTACCTATATGTATATTTCATATACATGGTATAAGAAAGTAAAAAAATACACCTAAAAATTCATAATTTACAGAAAATTCTATTGAATCGAATCTTAACATTTCAGCGATACAATATTGTTTGTTCAAGGTTTCTGTACTGCCGCACTAATGTTGGTAATACTGTATTGAGCTTTTATCAATAACTCCAATGTAAGCTGTAATGTTATAATCCTCTTGGTGTTTAAATGAAATATTGTTTTGAATTAATTCTGTACATCGGAAGATATAATTTGTCTGTGAATTCTACAATTTACTTTCCTGACAAAGTACTTATTGTAAATTAATGAAAACTTCATTAAGTCTTTTAAGAAGAAAAAATAATACTGTTAACGCCAAGTTTTAGGTTTGTAAATAGGAATAGAATTTACAATTAAATCAATAGTTGGCATAAATATGCATCTTTAAATATTAAATATTCAGTTTAATAAAAAAAAAAATGTTTTGTGGACAAATATAACAGTTTGAAATAAGTAGTCAAGACTATCACATTTTTAGTTTGATTTTACAAAACCGCATTATTTTATTTAGTTTTTATCATCATAAAAGTTTTTGTTTTTGTGAGAATATATGAGCCGTTGATTTTGAAAGTGGCCTAACTCCATTTATGTTTAAACTGAGATATTAAAGAGTTTGCGTTTCAATAAAATTAAAAATATACGTGTAAGATATCAATGTGCCACATTGATTAAGTGTTTCTAAGGGAGTTAAATTTATAATTACTATTAAAATAACCCCAATTATTAAATTATTAATATGTGTTTTATTACCACAAATGGAGTAAGGCCACTTTCAAAATCAACAATTACGTTTGTTATTAATTTAAAAGAACTCAACTCCATTTGTAGTTAGTTAAAATGCTTCAAATTGAAAAAAAAAACACTCATTTTAATTTATATTATTTCTTTATAACTCTTAAAAAAATTATACAATTCAGGAAATCTAAGTATGTATATAGGTGATTTTTAAGTCTTGAGATTGTTTAATATCTGTAAAACTATGGATTTTTAGGGAAAATATTTGGTACAAAAGTTTCAGGATTTAGAGGGGCAAAATCAATTGAGTTCACAATTTCGACCTTGAGTGGAGGTTTGAAGGTCATTTTGGGGTCAACAATTTTTTTTCAAAGGAAATCTATTTATTTTTTTGAAGATTCGTATTTTGCAGAAAAAAAGAATTAACTTTTGTCTGAAAAGTTTTATAAAAAATTTCAATTTTAAAAAAAAAATTTTTGCTTTAAAAATTTATGAAATTATAAAAAAAATATTTTTTTAAACTGCATTTTTCCTCAAACATTTAAGATAATAATTTCAAAATTTTTGATCACAAAAAAATTTTTTTGATGTAAATTTTTTTTTAAAATTACGTTAAAATTGAAATTAAAAAAAAAATTTCAAACAAAAGTTATTTCAATTTTTATGTAAAATACAAATCTGCAAAAAAATAACTAAGTTTCTATTTAAAAAAAAATTGCTGACCCCAAAATGACCTTAAAACCTCCACTCAAGCACAAAATTGTTACCTTCATTGGGTTTGCCCCGCTAAATCCTAAAACTTTTGTACCAAACATTTTCCATAGAAAGCTTTCGTTTTCCAGCCATTGCGATAAATAAAACAACATTATTAATAATGAAGTGGAGTTAGGCCACATTCAAAATAAACTTTTTAACTTGAAATTAATTGTGAAAATTAATGTGTTCAAAAAAAATTTTTCCTTTGAATATATTTAACCAAAAATGGTTTTTTATGATAGTTTACTTCTAATTATACACGTTACTACAGTCAACAAAAAAATTTGAAAAATGGAGTTAGGCCACTTTCTAAATCAACGGCTCATATACTTACAAAGGAACCTAGTGGAGTTAAGAATAGGCGTCCTTATTTATCCTTTTCTCCCTTTAACTTTCCGCCTACAACGGGATCGAGATTGCGAGATAATGGTAAGTCCTATTTTTTAATTTTATCAACCAAAAACGCAAAGAAATACAGTCCACGCTTTGTTTTTTTTATTTTAACCGTACACAATAAAAAAATTGAAATCCCCCCTCCCCGATTTTTTTTCTGGGTGCGCCACTGTATGCGTGTATCTGTAATAGCATTGATTTTCTTAAATGTCCTAATAATTAAATTTTACACCTTGTATAATATATTTTTATTTTGAATCGTAAATGTCAAAGGTATTATTAGGATAAACTGTCATCACAGGAACGTAGTTATTCATAAAAAGGTTCGAGTATGTAATGGTTAAGAAACACATACAGTTGATGCCCTAATTGAAAATCTATGCACGTCTTCGTTCCGTAAACCTCCTTACAATACTAATATAAATCCACAAGACACGGTACTTTGCGTATGGGACAAACAAAAATATATGCGACCTGCTGCATAGTGACGGCGATATAATAATATCAATTTGTCTTTATTTCATCAATTGATTGTTACTTTCTTATACTGTCAAATGTATGAAATGCAAATAGCATAATAGTCCAAGTTGTCTAGATTAAAAATTATCTAAAATAGGAATTTTTACTACTCACAGAATTTGTTACAAATGTAGTTTAGAATAATAACCTAAGTTTGCTCCGATTTTGGTTGCCCGCGTCATTATTTGCTAAATAGTGGTTTAAATGAGTATTATACAAAAAAAGTTTCAATTAAAATTTATTTGCTATAAAATTCCTTACAACCACAAAAAATCATTTGTTTAACCGCTTCGCTGGAAAAAATAGCTAAAAACACTTTTTTAAGCTGTAATAACTAATAAAGTTTATCGTTTTTTATGTTGATACCCCTGGAAAATAAACATTTTGTAGTACAGAACATTCACTGAAAATTTGGACCTGATAACTTCAGTTGTTTTTGCTTCATTAAATTGTCAATAATGGAATCATGCTTGTCTTTGAATAACAATAAAAGATTTTATAAAACCATGTTTTTTGTAGAACTGTTTGTATGTGTTCTCAAAGACTTATAATTTAATTATTAATGAATAAATTCAAAAGTATAAACTGAAATTCATTTGAAGAAATAAATATTAAATTCGTTATTAAGAATATGTAAGAATACTTATAAATAAAGTATTATAAAGAATACGGAGAAATTAAATTTCAAAAGTATTAACATTAATTAAAAAATTAATAAGATGGAATAAGATAAATTCGATGTCTTATAAAATATTGAATATAAGTTACTCAAATTACCGTCAATGGATATAGGTATAATAAATATAAATATACTGATTTTGTGTAGTTATTAATGAGCGAAACGATAATATTTGTCTAATGTAAGAGAAATATATATTAATAAATATGTTAAGTATAAAAACATTAAAAATAAATATTGACTCAGCTGATCGTTGAAAATGGCTTTATATTTGTAAATATAGTTAATGATATTTCAATTAGTATGGATCTTGACTTCTAGGTGTAAGCCGCGTCGGTTTGGTCGTGTTATCAGCGCCAACGTTTCGTCACACATTGCACTGGACATCTTCAGGGCTCTTCTAAAAGTGCACCCAAAAAAAATATAGCCAATTACGTGTTGGGAATGCGCATGATAGGGTTCCGTAGTCATTCTCACTAATTTTTACTTAATTATGTAACAATTCCTACAATATAAAATAAAAATAAATCCTACAGTGGTCTAATAAAAAGGTACATTCTGGATATTTTTTCAAATTCTTTGCATCGAAAGCAAATATCACTTGACTGAAAGGTTAAAATCAAAAGGTCTTAAGATATTTTTGTTGCAATTAAAGAGACCTATCTAGAGACACCCTACTCAATGGTTTAAGTAAAAAATATAAATGCGCACACTTTTTAATCTATGAAGATACATTTTTTTTTAAATCTCAAAATTTCTGTTTTTGGGTGATCAATCTACGTCCGTATAACAAATTTCATCTTAATATGTATAAAAATGAGACATACAGACATACGGATAGAGCGAAACTATAAGGGTTCCTAGTTTTCTATGGAATCCTTTTTTTTTTTAATACTGGTATATATAAGGCCCAAATATTTATTCTGCCTGAGGTCCCCGACTATCATAACTCAATGGGCAGGATCATCCTTTGCACAGGAGTAGATGTTACACTGTCTAATGTGTATAAAAAAATGTTTGAAAATTATCGCATCACGTTTTTAATGACTTATTTAGAATAGCATACGATAAATGTAAGTTTTTTAAACAAAAATAGCCAATTCATGTAAGTATTATGGTAGGTTTTTCGAAAGGGTATAAAATAGAGCAGTTTTTAAAAACATCGGAACATCTGTAAGTGTACTAGATTTTATAAAATAATTAAAAAAAAAAAAGTTTTTAAATGTTAAACTGCAGCCATTTTTTGTTTTTGCTATTCATAAATTTTATTTTGATCTGATAGTGTAGCATAAACATTTAAGTAATATAAAAATCATATTTAAAAAATATAGGCTCTTCAACATTTAAACTTTTGCGATTAACATGTATAAATCTGGGTTTTTTCAAAAAACTAAAATGGCCGATATAAAAAAACTGTTGCACTTTGTATATACATAGGTATATTTTCTTAAATCACTTCCAAAAGACTCATTCTACCTTCCTTCAAAATATTCGTAGCGCCGAACCAAACACCCTGCATAATAAAATAATATTGGCTTAAAAAAATAGTAGATACTTGCAACCATCTTCTTTTGAGGTCACAAAAATATTTAGTAGCCTTAGACCTAAAACAATAACCCCGCTCGATTCAAACCGTTTACATTATCAGTGTATCATATTGTATCGGGCCAGTTTAATTTGCCATTCAGGTGCGATAGTTCGAGCCTTCAGGCGATTTTCTAGATTTAATATAATTTGAAACGTTAAACTCAAAATATCGTGCGGTTAAATATTTACCTCTAAAATGGGTAAACTAAAATTAGTTTTCTGTGGAACAGTTTTTGTATTTTTGTTACTACATTTTGTTGATTGCCAAAATGTTGTGAAACAAAATGTAGAATCCCATAAAAGTTTGCGGAGTATTGGAGGTATTTATATGTATAATAATTTGAATCAGTTTTGAAATTAAATTGGTATATGTGTATTATAGAACATATTATAATGTTAATTATTATATTGTGCTTTCATTAATAATGTAGTATGTAATGTTCGCTTCATAAATTAATCAGCAAAATAATAATGAGTTTGTTAATAATTTTCATATATGTTTTAAAGGTTCATAATTCATAGAAATGATTGACTTTAATTTGGTTTTGGACCTTTTTATAGCCGCACAGTTGGGCATATATGATTTTTTTTTAAATACATAAGAGTACAGGCTGCAATTTTATAGTATTTTTTTTAAATAATTCATATTCGATTTTGCAAAAATATTGTTTTTATTGTTTAGGAAAAATTCATAATTTGAGAACTCTTAATTGGCAAATCCTTATTCATCAACCCAGAAAACCTTTAATAAAGTATTATAGTACAAGAGTTAAAGGTTGATGTTTTTTTTTCTTAAATATTTTCATTAGATAAAAATGAACACTGCATATTTTTAAAAAATATTTGTAAATTCGGGTTTAATTAACAAATCGATAGCGAAAAATGAAACTTGGTTTGTTGTTTAGGTCTGGTTAGTAGACGATCTCATATAAAAATCATTAAAATCGCGTAGGTGCTATCCAATTTCAAAATATGATTTTTGTTTCATTTTTGACGTATGTATGTATAGCAGAAAAAATAGTGTTAGTAATCAACAACCAGACACGGTTTATACAAATTTTCGAATTAATATTTTATTTTATATAAATTTGAAAAAAGTTAACAATTCATAAATAATTAATGATGAATTTAGTTGAACAAACATTTTACAATTTTCAGTAGATGTTTTAAGAATCACAATAGGTAAACAAAACTCTGAACATGCGCAAACTTTGTATTAAGCAGTGCAAGTTACCTTGTAGAATACATTATAGGTAACATCAAAACCCTAAGGTGGTTTTTTCACCAAAACAACAGAGTTTTGTTTTCAGAAACTGCAACAAAAACAATTGATTTAAAAACTAAAGTATAAACTCCTTTACACTAAAAACAGTTGCTATTTTGTTCATAGCAAATGTCAAAATCCCACCTTTCACTTAATTTTTTTAAATTATCAGGTGTTATTAAAATCGGTTCAGTGATTCATGTGTTATGCGTGTGACAACGATTCAGGAGATACACAGACAGATAGACACAGAACGAACAATTTGTTTTCTCATTGTAAAATAATCACAAAGCTTCTCGGAAAAATTAAAAGATTCAAGAGTAAGCTCACATTTTGTAAAAAACTAAAAAAATGTTATTAGAAGCTCCATTCAAAATCTTAAAATGATTGACCATCTGTGAACGAAGATATCGTCAAAATAAAATCAAAAATTTAACATTGCGAGTATAGGGAATACGATATTTTAAGCGAATTTTCAATGAAAAAGTAAATAATTTTATGTGAAGGAAGATCAAGAAATTTATTAAATATTCAGGGAAACTAAATTAATATAATTGGAGTTAACATAAAAAATCTCAAGTATTTTCACCACCCCGTTTTTAAGTTATAAGTAAAATAAAAACTTATTTTATGATAAAAAATATCACGGTACTAGATATGACAACGCCGCAAAGTATTGACAGTTGCCGCGGTATTTAAAAATCGTACGTGCTGAATATATTGTTCTTTTAATTTCAAGGAAAAATAAAAATAATAAAAACTATTTCTTAATTATAAACTTATAATATATAACAAATTCAACTGCAAATAACAGTACACGTTATCACATCAAAACATTAAATAATATGTAGCTGTCATCAGGAATATAAAAGTCGCGCATGCGCAATAGAAAATATATACTCAACGTTGCCAAATTTTATTTTAATTTATACCATGGCTATCTTGATTTTATACTACATATAGCGTACCTTTTTTTCTCCCCGAGAAATACCTTAACACCAACTCATTCGAAAAAATTGAAAACTTTTTTGTTCAAACAAAAAAATGATACAATTAATATTTAATGACATTTTTTACTGCGATATCTGTAATGTAATAACATAAAGTACTAATAAAAAAATATAATATAAATTAATTGGCAATTTTTATTACAGAAGGAAGAACCTACTCTCATTTCTTTTCAAAGCAGATGTCACTCCTACTTTTACCGCTAATGTTCAAGTTTGGTATAGCAATGACATTATTGATCCTTCTTACATTCACATCTATCAACGGATTAGCTATCGGGGTGATTCTAATGGTATTGGGGCTTAGTCACATATTGGCTAGGGCTTACCAAGCCGCCCCTGTAGTGTCTGCAGCTCCTGTTGCGTATGCACAACCTGCTGTTGCCTACACCCAAGCCTATGCCCCAGCTTACGCCCATGCAAGAGTTGTGTCACCGTTTCTCAAGTAAGTGTAATGTAAACCTAATTAACAGTGGTCTCAAATTGGATTCTGACTTAAATCAAACGATAATCAAATAAACCATACCATTCATAAACTATCAGGCGCGTATACAAGGGGGGAGGGGGGTCTAGGGGTCATGACTGTATAGGTAGTAGCAATTATTTATATTAATAATTTCGTTATGTTTATTAATTTATATCGTATCTTTTCTTCCCCATAAATAATGACTAGATATAATAGCAAACCGTATACATTAATAATAAATTTCTCGAGTTTTTAAGTTAAAATATTATTCTAAAGAAATCAGATACTTATGTTAACAAAATTAAAAAAAAAAATAAAACAAGTATAGGTAGAGTAAAAATATATATGTATGTATATACTAGGGTGTTTTTTTTTTTAATTTATTTTTCGGTCCCGCAGACCTGTGTTTTAGCTTTGGATCAAAAGCAAATTGTCCCAAAATTTTAGACTCATAGATCAAACCTGTGGACGGCGCAAACCGAGTCTTTTACCTATTTGATTAACATTTGAAAAATTACTTTTTTACTTATGCGTGAATATCACGTTGAAAAATTTATTTATTTTAATTTCTTATAGCAGCATATCATAGAGAATTAAATTTCTTACAAAAAAGATCTCAAGTGCTCAATTCATAGATCGAATATTTTTAAAGAAATGTTCGTTTAAACATTATCATAAAAGTAAAATAAAATTTTTATGATAATTTTTAAACCAACATTTCTTAAAATTTATTGGATTTATGAATTGAGCACTTAATTTTCTACAAAATATTTCCCTGAGAAATTTTCAAAACAAATTTTTTTCAACGAGATATTCACACGTTAGTAAAAAAGTAATTTTTCCCATGTTAATCAAATGGGAAAGAGACTAGGTTTGCGCCGTCCACAGGTTTGATCTATAAGTCTGAAATTTTGGGACAGTTAACTTTTGATCCAAAGCGAAAACATAGGCCTGCGGGACCGAAAATATAAAAAATTAAAAATACACGTAATAAACCTAATTAACCTGCGTACAGTGGTCCCAAATTGGATTCTGACTTAAATCAAATAATAATCAAATAAACCATACCATTCATAAACTGTCAGTGGGTTGTCATCAGGCGCGTATACAAGGGGGGGAGTCAAGGAGTCATGTATACAGTAGTAGCAATTTTAAATAATTTAATATGAATTTTTATTTGATATTAATAATTTCGTTATGTTTATTATTTTATATCGTATCTTTTCTTCCCCATAAATAATGTCTAGACATAATAGCAAACCGTATATATTAATAATAAATTTCTCGAGTTTTTAAGTTAAAATATTTTTCTAAACCTACTTATGCTAACAAAATAAGAAATAAAAAATGGGTAGAGTAAAATAGTATATTATACCACGAGTCAATAATGATAGCTATTATTACCAAGGATAATTTTCGAACCGAGCCGCGTAGCGGCGAGGGAGAAAAAATTCCGAGGTAATAATAGCCATTATTGCGAGTAGTATACTGTACTTTATCTACGACTATTTGAATTATTTTCATAAAACACAACTGAATACAAGGAATGCAAGCTTCAACACAAGCATTTTTGTTCTAACCTCAAATTAATATAAATTAAATAATACCATGGAAACAAAATACACAAATGACACACTTAATAAACTGAATAAGTTTTGTACTGTCAACAACTGTACAAGTAATAGACTCTTTATTTTTATCCATCTCAATTTTAATACACAAATACTAGTGGTGGATTGCATAAAGCAAAAAATAACGGAACATTAGATAATTGCTCGATTAACTAATCTTGGGAAACGCGTTGCACAAACGAAAATATCAGACCGATTAACTAATTGCCACAGAATTACAAGATGATAATGTAAATACAGTACACAAAACGTCATGTAGAAAAAAAGTCAACTGTCAAATATACGAATTACAATCCACGCTATATTATCTTCTATCGCATTTTTCGCATGTCATCACGTATACGTTGCACTCATTTTAATAGACTTTTTAAACTTTAGAGTTTGTGTATTTTGTTTCCATGGTATTATTTAATTTGAGAAATTATGATTGGTGCACAAGAGGGAATAATGACCATTATTCCCTCTGGGATTAATATATAGCATTATATAGTAAAAACAACGTATGTTATACATGTATTATATATAAGTCGTAAATAAATATATATTTTGAGAGAATATCAGATCCCGAGTGTATAAACTTTTAGATAAATAATAAATGTCAATCATTTCATTAATATAAAATCAATAACTACAAATTTTATTACAGAAGCCACTGGGCAAGATCCGATTCGGCATCAGATATAGCTTATAGTGGACAGTACCCGATACAAAAAAGGATATATAGTGCAAAGGATTTGTATGGCCTCACCGACTACGCGCAAGCATATAATAATGACGGATCTTACGGACAGGAAGCCAGCCAACAATACCCTTCTTCGTCGACTCAACAGGATGCAAGTTATAGTCCAGAGTACAAATCTGAAGTAGATGGGACAGTATACGTTTCAAATTACCCATCAAAGTCTTAGATATTGAAAAACAAAATGTTAGTACTTTTCAAGATGCATAAACATTATTTTGTTTGTATTTATCGGTAGGGAGTCAGGATACTGAATCATGAATTATCTTCAATTTGAAATCTCGGGTAAAAATGCACTCGCAGCAGACACGAATGGAGGATTCATATGTTCGTGTCAGTTTTGGATGAGTTTTGACCTTTGTGGATGTATTTTTTCGCTATGCGTGTCTGTTGTGACCATATACATAGAGAATGGACCACGCATCTGACTCGAAATCAAAGTCGTGTCAAAAGAAAGAGATAGAAACAGGTTTGGAATATACTTGTCCTTTTTTAAACAGGAGTGCAACTATTTCATTCTTGGCCCCGAATATAAAAAATATTCATAAAGAGGTTAAAAAACAAAAAATAATTAACGTTATAAAAAAATTTTATTTAAAAAAAAAAAACAATTATTGATTTCTAAATAATATAAGTTTCAAATTTTTTGACCTAATTTTAATATCTTGTTCTTCCTTTTTTGTAGCTTCGTAATGTAACCTAATATCAAAAAAAAAATTATTTTGTTAAGTAAATCTTGTATGTGCAATCCACCTCATCATTTTGTAGCAACCACATGGGAATTGATTTAAAACTATTTTTTATTAATATATATTTAATATTTTTGGTAGCAAAAATGTTATTTTCCCGGAATATCCGTTCATAATTTTGCAAATTTTTATCAGATCAATTGATGTTTTTTTTAAATTTCCTCGATGAAATATGAACCATTATAGTATGTTTATTGTTTATATTATTTACTTTTCTAATAAAAAACTTATTGCACAAAAATCATAAGATAGATTACAAAAATATATCGGACAGAAATACTTCCCTGAACTATAGTAAGCTACCAATCAGATTAGATTCTTAGAAAAAGAGATAGATATATTCCAAACTAGACTGCATCTCTCTCTCACTTTTTGAACAGATGTTACACAATTGTGTTAATACAGAATGCACTGTCCATTCTATATGTCTATGGTTGTGACCACGTAAAAGCGTACGTACCACGTGCGGGTGCGTGTTTACTAGCTACAAAATTCAGGGCAATTTTTGTTTCTTCAAAACAATTTGTAGACTTATTATTGTATCATTAAAAATGTACAGGTTGTAGCAGAAAGACTTTTGAACATTTACGTTTGATGATTGATTATAGTGACCTCAGTTCTTAAAACCGAAACGAAACGAGAGCAGGATAAGCCTGCTCTCGTCTTGTCTCGTTTGCAGCCCTAGGTAAGAATTTTTCAAAGATTTTCTAAATTCAATCTAGGTACAATTATACAAAATAATTATTTCTTTATTAATGTAATCGCTATGGTCAGTGACCACTCTGCCACCTATCGGATCAAAACTGTAAAAATATTTGTTAATATACTTGTTGAAATAATCAATCCATGGAAATCTTTCTTTTCATGTTGTAAAATGCATTATTTTGTGTTTATTTAAACATTGTGGGCAAACGGTTATACTTACAACTTCATATCAAGATATTCAATTTACAGAGACTAAAATCACCTATAAAATTAATTACATTTTTTTATTCTACGTTGGATAGTTATTAAAATACGTAATACCAAAAAATTACACACAAAAAATCTCTTGATGTAGCTCCTATAGTTACAATTCAAAGTGAAAACCATTTTTGAACCCATTAATAACTTCCCTATAGTATCTAGTTAAACAGTGAATTTTTTGAAATTTTTTATTAATCGTTAAATAGCAATAATCCTTTTTACAGCTGATCGGGACATAAGGCGACATTTTTCAAAATTTACATTTTAGTCATGAGATTTTCGACGACTATCACTCAAAAACTATTAACTTTAAAGATATGAACGTTATTATTTTTTATAGGAAATTTCATTCTCTATCAAATGGGTCCTGTTCAATTTTGCTCTAGCTCACATCGTTTTCGCTGCAAGGTTTTTGATTTTAAATAATATAAAAAACCAAAATTAAAAAAAAAATCATCAAAATCGGAGCTGTTCTTGAGGACTTATGAATATTGCCTGTTTTATGTATTCATTGACGCGAATATTTGTTTCTAAAATTTTGTCTTTTTTTCGATTTATCACCTTTACCACGTGGAATAAAAAAATTGTCATAATACTCACGCCTTTGTACATATCTCTTATGCCGTGTTTACACCAAAAAGTCAAAACAGTAAGACAGTGTTTTGCTGGTGTTATTTGGGACATCTGATACTATTAATAAATAATTACCTATCTAGCTAAATTTTATTATGATTTTACAACAATAATAGTTCATGATTTTTTTATTTACAATACTTGCAATGCATTTGAGTTATTTATTTTACACTTAAATAATAAAACTCATTTTAACATGTCTTTCTTTAGAGTAAAAACAAACAAAACCTTCAGTTTCTGTTGAATCATTATGTTTTAAAAATAAAGTACCGTATGTTTAGATAACGATAGGTCAGAAAAAAATATACTTTTATGTAACGTAGATTTAAAAAAATTAGGTTCGGTGATCCGCATATTTTTTTTATTTGTATTCGTTACAAAACAAACTGTAATAAAATTTAGTAAAAAAATGTAACGGATTTCATTAGTAG
Organism: Sialis fuliginosa; assembly: GCA_961205875.1. Lineage (NCBI taxonomy): Eukaryota > Metazoa > Arthropoda > Insecta > Megaloptera > Sialidae > Sialis > Sialis fuliginosa. The sequence goes on from OY540820.1 coordinate 4,400,185, forward strand.
GAATTTCTTTATTTATATATATATTATACAATACTGATATTGTTACATTTTTACGTATTCACTTTTTTCAAATTCTTGAAGCATTGCAGAAAATAAAATGATTATCAAGAATTTTATAAGAATTGTTAAAGTTGAAATTTTTTTAATATATGCATAAAATTTTTGATGAAAAATATATTTTTTTAAATAAAAGGGCATTTTTTTAATTGTACTAGTAGAAGTACTTATGTATATTTATTATAGAAAGTACCTACTAGTTGTGTTTGTAATTTTTTGAATAAAACTATATAATTTACAGTCTGATTGTTCACAATTCTGTAGAATAGTCAACGAGTTTTTTTTAAATAGTCTAAATTTAATTTTGTTTTACAAAATTCACATATTAACGAAGTCTTAATGTTATATACATAAAAAATGACTTAATTTATGTGTAAGTCGATCCAGTTGGTGGACATTACTGTAACAAAATATGCCAAAGAATATATTTTATTTTAGTATTTTATTGTATTTTTATATGTTTATTTATTTATTTATTTATCTGTTTTTTATATGTATTCCGTGTATAAAGTATACATTAGAGTGTGTCAAAAAAAAATTAAGGTATATTTTTTTGACACACCCTAGTATAATACAGTTTATATATATTTAAAAAAAGAAATATAATATAATACATAATTTTTCATTATTTTTAATATCTTTCCTTCATATCTTATCATATCTGTTTGAGAAAAAAAACATTATGGTAACCCGGGAAAAAATTTCAGATCTGAAGTGATCTCGGTTGATCTTCATTTTGGAACAAATCAGATCTTTGTAAATAAATAAACTTTTATCTACCTTAAATAACAAATTTAATTTGATTAATTTAATACACGGGCCTCAAATATCATTCAATACGTTTCTGTACAGTTTTTTTTTAAATTTATTAAATTATAAACAAGGTTTCTATATAGTATATGTGTATTAATTTGTTATTTAAGGTAGACAAAAGTTTATTTATCTACAAAGATCTGATTTGTTCCAAAATGAAGATCAACCGAGATCACTTCAGATCTGAAATTTTTTCCCGGGAAGTTAAGGTAACATGAAAAATTTTCATAGCATTAATTTTGCACATCCCTGCAATTGAAAGCAGTACCTACTTGAATTCGCGGTCTAGAGATCGCTCGCCAGGTAGAGGTAAAAGCAATGGACTAATTCCTCTTTATCATTTCTACTGTTATTGCTGATACATGTAGTAGTACAAAGTTAACATCGCTGTAAACCTTGTATTGTCTGTTGTTACAACATAAAATGTAACATTCTTTTATTAAATCGTGCTAAATTAAAGTTTGTCTTCAACAATGTATTAAATGGATGTTATATTATATTAAAATGTGTCGTGTTTTGTTTTTGTTTATATTTGTTTTAATTGAGACAAGCTTATTTGTTGAAGCACTAGAGAAAGAAAGATTCAATAAGACTGAAGTAGTTGATGAAAATAGGGGTTTGTCTGATGACTTTTGGTGGAATTTCTTACCAGATATTGATTTTGATTTAGTTAAAAATGAACTCGACCAAAATTTGTTGCAGATTAAATTTGACAATTTATCAGATGGTAAGTGCATATATTTTGAATTTTAATGGAAATATCCATTCTGACCTTTCCGAAATCCATTCTCAGTAATTTCTCCATGATGTCTGTCTGTCGGTCGGTCTGTAGACACTATAAATTTTATATTTAAGATCAATATTCATCTGAGAAAAAAAGCTATTTTTGAATGCGAACTTACAACTGGAAACGAATGTTTACTCTTGTCAATTTTTAGAGCTTTTATGCTTTTGGGTATACAAACATCGAATTTGTTTATAAAAATATTAGTTGTTTATATTAATAAATTTAAAAAATTCTATTTAAAAAAACCTGACTAAAAATATGTCTTCATAAAAAATGTACAATAACATGCAGTGAAAATTGACTTTCGGTGGAAAAAATATATAAACAATTGATATTTTTATAAACAAACTCAATGTTCTTATATTCGAGACAATATTTCTAGAATGTACATTTATGAATAAAAATGTTGACGTAAAAATCGTAAGAAACCGTTTAAGTGTCCGCGAGAAAAATGTTGATCGTGTTTACATAATAATTTTATATATTTTTATAACTTTTGCGAAAAAAATTTTCACGACCGAAACTCGGAAAAATCTTTTTTAACATAAAAGCTATAACAAAATCCACTTTACATCTAAAAAAAAAAACGATTTTAAATGTTTAGTAACAAACTTGAAAAAATTCAACCCAAACCCAAATTTCTAGCTCAAATAAAAAAAAACTTATATTAATATCTTTGGAAAACTTGAACGTGGTATGTTATATCATTCCGATAATTAAATATGTGGTTAAACAATCACACCACAGATCCTTACACCAGAACTAATTACACATAATATTAATATTTAATTGTTTGCAATTACGTACTATCTCAAATATTTTACATTTATCACATATTTTAACAATTTACTGAAATTCAAATTGAAATTTATTATGTACTTTGTACTGTATTATAAACTCGTCGAAATAATAAACGAAGGATTAAAAATTAACAAAATAACCATATTCATAGCTGTGTGATTATCGTATGTGATTATCGTAAAATAGGTAATTATTGAAAACCACAATTTATTGAATATGTACAAATATTTAAACGCAGCAAAATGCTTTACGGGGTTACATTCCTCTATGCAATTTTAATAAAACACCAACAAATAATTTACAAAATTAAATCAATAATTTCAAGTATTTATACCATTTTTGCAGATTTAAAAAAATAAATAAAAATTATAATTAATTCTAATGAATAATATTTTTATTTATTAATAATAATATTGATTTATTTCTGATGATATACAAGTATATATTTATTCAGAAAACGTCATTCGGAATAAAAAATTTATGGAAAATACATCTCAAATACAGTCTAAAATTTTGTTTGCATTTAACCATGTTAACAGTCTGTTAAGTACAGCATTAGCAGAGAGCACAATTTCATTATATTCTTTTTTAAAGATTAAAATTGTGATATCATATATCATCTGCGTATAGAATAGTGTTAGGATGATTTATGTCATTTGGCAGATCATTTATATAAATTAGCCTACTTCTATAATTTTGTGGTTAGAGTTTACCTCAATGCCTCAATTTATTGATACGCATTGAAATCTTTGGGTTAGATATGATGCTTATAAAAAATAATAACAAAACGTTTATATATTGAAATTTCTTAAATTACCAGCTTTCATTTGATACTCCATTCGCCGGTGTTGAAAAAAAAATGTTTAAACCCCTTTTTCCCCATTAAAAAGCATCAAAAAAACATGTATTTTTATAAATCAGGTCCATTATTGGTCTACCATTTACCATAATTCCGCCAAATCTAAGCTTTCTAGATCAAAGTATCTAGAAGCCTGTGACAGACAGACAGACAGTTGATTCTATACGTATTCCGTTTATCCTATTTCGGTACGGAACTCTAAAAATAAATAAATAATTTTATCAGTATTTTTTCCGTATGATTATTAATTTGTTTTTTATTAAAAAAATACCTACTACATATTAAGGTATTTCTCGGAAAAATTAAAAGATTCAAGAGTAAGCTCAAATTTTGTAAAAAAAACTAAAAAAAGGTTATTAGAAGCTCCATTCAAAATCTTAAAATGATTGACCATCTGTGAACGAAGATATCGTCAAAATAAAATCAAAAATTTAACATTGCGAGTATAGGGAATACGATATTTTAAGCGAATTTTCAATGAAAAAGTAAATAATTTTATGTGAAGGAAGATCAAGAAATTTATTAAATATTCAGGGAAATTAAATTAATATAATTGGAGTTAATATAAAAATCTCAAGTATTTTCACCACCCCGTTTTTAAGTTATAAGTAAAATAAAAACTTATTTTATGATAATAAATATCACGGTACTAGCTATGACAACGCCGCAAAGTATTGACAATTGCCGCGGTATTTAAAAATCGTACGTGCTGAATATATTGTTCTTTTAATTTTAAGGAATAACAAAAATAATAAAAGCCATTTCTTAATTATAAACTTATAATATATAACAAATTCAGCTGCAAATAATAGTACACGTTATCACATCAAAACATTAAATAATATGTAGCTGTCATCAGTAATACAAAAGTCGCGCATGCGCAATAGAAAAAACGTTGCCAAATTTTATTTTAATTTATACCACGACTATCTTGATTTTATAGTACACTTTTTTTTCCTTTTCTAACATATAGCGTACCTTGTTTCTCCCCGAGAAATACCTTAAATACCACTGATAAATTTCATAATTGAGCAATTTGGGGAACGGATGCTATTTATTTCAATCAAAATAACTATTTTTTATTTCAATTACTTTAATAAGACCTAATAATAATAATTTATATTTTCAGTTGAAAGCCGCGAAGATACAAAACACAAGAAAAGTAAAAACAAGAATAAGAAACACAAGAAAGACATGATGACAAAACTAATGCCAATGTTTATGATACCGTGGATATTACAATCCGCATTTCTACCAATGACATTGATGAGTATGAAGTTCATGCTAGTAAAAGCTCTCATTGTTGGAAAACTAGCTCTAATTCTCATCGCCTTGAATGCGTTTAGAAGACAAATAAACGGTGAAGCTGCAATTCAACAGAAATTAGCAACCGAGCACTACGGGTATAGGGGCGGCGAAATCACGGGGGAAGTGGGGGCGTGGGTTAATTAAGAAGGTACCTATTACCTACCCACTTGTTTTAGATTGAACGGTAGCGTGTAATTGTTAGTTTTCTTTTCGCTGAATTAAGACTGTTAGACTGTAATATCAAAAAAAAAAAAAAAATTATTTTTATATGGTACGAAAATTTTTGATCATTTTTCATTCTGGTATTAGATACACTAATTTTTAAGGGTATGTTTGCTTGAAGAGTAGGTGTATTTATGGATGTAAGGTCAATGTATGAATGTAATAAGAACCTATATTATTGTTATTATAAAATACACTCATCAAAATAACGAAAACAAAATTAATAATATTCAACGGTAAAAACGGTCATAAAAGGAAATAATAAAATAAATTACTATAATCAATATTTTAAATCTCTTATTTATCCATCCCAATTTTTCCCATCTTTCGAGGGCTTATACTCAAAAATTACTGAACCGATTTTAATGTGGTTTTCATCAATAATTTTTCGAGCAGGTTTTTTTGCTTATAATTTTTTTAAATATTGCTGGTTCTATGAAACAACTGAATTGATTTATAATAAATAAAAAAAACTTAACAATAAGATTTTAGTGCTACCATTTTCCAAAGAATTGAAGCATTGACATTTTTATGGTGGCAATCGATTGTATAAGTACTTGGGAACACATAGAAAATTACAATTAATCAAAAACAAGAATGATTCCATTATTAACAATTTAGTAAAACAAAAACAATTGAAGATATCAGGTCCAAATTTTCAGTGAATATTCTGTACTACAAAATGCTTATTTTCCAGGGGTATCAATTTAAAAAACGCTAAACATTAATTATTACAGCTTAAAAAAGTGTGTTTTCAGTTATTTTTTTCAGCGTAGCGAATTAACAAATGATTTTCTTTATTTTTTCAAATAAAGGTTGTAGGAAATTTTATAGCGAGCAACTTTTATTTAAAACTTTGTTTTGTATAATACTCATTTAGACCACTATTTAAAAAAATCAGAAATCTGAAGAATTTTGTAAAAAAAAAGTCAATTAAAAAAAATTATATTTGTAATTTGTTATCAACTTCATTTTTAACTCTACAGCCAACGTCATGCGTTATATGACACAAACAAAAAGCTATTATTTATATGTGATAATTACTTACATTAAATTAAAATTTTCTTTTAATAGAAAAAGTTTTTGTTAATTAAATTATTACGTTTGTTTGTTACTTTCAAATGAAACAGGTGAATATAATTACAGCTTTATGTGTAGAGATTGTTACCTTGTCGCATTGCTTAGAGGCATTGTTCCTACATAGCTATTCAGAATGTTTGTAGGATAGGACTTTAAAGATAAGTATAGCCCGTATCAAAAGCAATGTAAAACAGGAAACAATGAACAATCGAAATCAAAATATCAAAAATTCACTTTAAGGATGTACAGTCTGAGTCAAAAAAAATGTAAATCAGGATGCAATGAACGATCAAAATCAAATTATGAATTATTCACTTTAAATGCTTATAAGAAAATCAAATTGGTTTATATACTAAATAAACTATAAAAATACTTACCTTATTTCCCATTATTGACTGTTATTTTAGAATTTTAGCCAAAATATTAATATTTGTGTTGATAATACGAAAAAAATTTATTCTGAATTTATCTGTCAGATATAAAAACAAAAGAAGTATTTTATTGTTATAAATGACATAAATTAAAATATTATTAAATAATGTCGGCACTTCACATGGTGATACGAGACAAATATTTGTCATGTTTGTACAATTATACCAATGTGTAGATGGTTATATTGCCTTAGTTTGCTATGTATTGCCAAACATAGCCAATAAGCAAATATCAATCCGACGAAAGTCGGGTTTTGAACGCGCATCAAAGGGTTTCAATACGCAAATATCTGTATTTACCCTCCCACCTGGCTTTCTCAACTAGTTCAATTCTTATAAATATAAAACATGATTTCTAATAGCGTGACCCTTTTTTATATTCACAAACATAACAAATATTTGTCACATTTTCAAATTCAATACTTTAGTATTTAAGGAACATTTTAAGACCAAAAATAAAAAAATCGCCTTGGCGCTTTTTTAATAATTCATAAAATAAGAAATCGTATGCAGAATTATAACGCGAATTTTATTTAGCATTTATTTATTAACTTTTTACTCTACATAATAAATAACAAATAAAAATAAAAAATATTGGGATTCGAACTTGAGACCCTTAGTTTTCAAAAAAATAAAAAATTAACATATATTGGGACTCGAACTTAATAAAAGAAAATTATTGTGTCTCTTGTAATTTTTCGATATAAAATACCGTTAGGTTTATATTTCAAAATTTACAAAAAATTATAAAAGATCTTATAAACAATGGGTCCCGAGTTCGAATTCCAATAATTTTTTTGTTTATTTTGTAGAGTAAATAATATAGAGTAAAGTTAATAAACAATAAATAATTCAAAAAAATCGCGTTATGATCTGCACACGATTTATGTATTTTTTTGTTTTATGAATTTTTAAAAAAGCGCCAAGGCGATTTTTTTCTTTTTCGTTTTAAAATATTCCTTAAATACTAAAGAATTGAATTGTACAAAAAAATCAGAGGTAATCAATTTTTTATTTAAGTTGGCTTCCAGAGCACCGTGATGGGTACTTAAGATTTATAATGGAGTAAATTCTCTAAATTTTAACTATTTCTCGTTGAAATTAGATACCTGCCATACATCCTTAAATGCTTGTAGAAAAATCAAGTTCACTTATACACTACATTTAAAACCTTTTTACGCATTTTAACTGTTATTTTAGTCAACAAATTAAAAATTAAAATTAAAAATACGGACAAAAGTATATTTTAAAAGCAAAAATTACAATTTTGTTTGTAAATCAAGGAAGTACAAAAAAACGATATAAATAACCATAACTTAAAAAAAAATTAGATTTTGATAATCTCAGGAGGGTGTAACCCCTTAAAAAATAAAAATAAAAAAAAAACTTGAAAAACACCAGTAAATAAAAAAAGTAAAATTTTTACCCCCTCCAAACTGGGCACAATGGGCCCTAGTGGCCTAAGTGCAGAAGTTTTTTTTTTATAAATAGCATACTTTTCGAAATTAAATCTGTAACGTTTCATTTTAAACACCCGGTATAATTAATCCATTTCACATTTCCAAATTTAATGTTTTAATTAAGTTAATAGCAACAGTTTACTGTTTAAACTGAATAAAACGTTCGTGTTTATTACTATTTTGGTAATGACAGATATTTTTGCTACATTTTCATTTAGTTTTGATTTTTGACATAAATATGTACATTTTACATGTGCAAAAATTGTTGTTTTTAAATATACATAATAATATCTACATAGGTATACATACACTGTATACAGAGTGAGACATTTAATGTATTACATTGTCAGGGGGTAATCGAATATATTATTAATTATTGCTTCCTAAGTAATTAATCAAATTGTTAATGTATTATATTTTTTACTTAAAATTTTCTTAATGTTAACTAATACAGTGTATGTATGTAACATTATCTGTTCTAGAATAATAATTATATCTTATTCCATTTACAAATTCCTTTTGTAAGAAATTCAATATCTTCCTTTGAGATTCGAAGCTTTCTAACAATAAGATAATAACTTTTTAAGCTAGTAGTATATTTTCTAAAGGGCTTCTGATCGAAAATATTCTGCGATAAACTACAAGAATAGACTTCAAAGAGATATTGGCGTTTTAAACATTGTATCTATGGATGAATACCCAATTACCTTTTTCGTTTTAATTTTGGAAACTATGTACCTTACCTATATTAGGCATAGAAAGAAAATTGCAACAAACCTGTTATGTATTAAACAAAAGATATATTTAGAAAAATATAAAATTTACAGTAGGTAACTGATATATAAATAGCTAGAACTCTCAATTATTTCTTGTTAATTTATAATTAACAATTCATTAATTATTATTATAAATATTTATAAGAACATTTTCATTTATATGAAAACACTTGGCTGGACTTGACACGTTTTTACTTACAGGTGATTATTATCTGTAAAAATCAAATTGATATTTTCCCTCGGAAGAGTTATGTATGACATAATGTAAATAAGTATGTATTCATTTATCTGTAGATTTCGACATTGTGTGTAGTGCAACCTCCGACAACGGGAAAGTATATTTGTTTGCATACACAAAAAACCCTATTATAAATCCTATATATTTTGTAATTTTATTTCAAACGTTTTTAATATATTTAAATCGGTATACACTTAACTGTAAAACAACCCAATAAACGTATTATAACGGTTATTTTTTACTCAATGGTATTAGTTATAGGCCGTTACAATTTAAACCAGTATATCTTGACCGCACATTGTGCAAAAATATTATAGGTACATGTTTATAGAAAATAAACATATACTATATTTGTTGTGATTTTCTAATAGTTTTGAGTTTTATTCACACAATTCTTTGTAGATTTTTTTAGTTTTATTTATTTTTATAAATACATTTTGTCTATTATACAGATTTTTAAATAGATATTTCTGTTGTGTTCATATATATTTATTTTTAGTTATATTTACACGGGTCTTTTCATTTTTTTTAGCTTCTAAAATCTATCTAGAATCGACTATTACAAGCTTGCCCCAAAAATTTCAGATTTGACATTTTTTACTAATACGTTGATTTCACTAATTATTTCGATTAAACGGAAAAAAACATCTGCCAAGTAAATGCACAGTGCTTTCTCGTGCTAAAAGGTAGTTCATTATTGAACAATTTAAATAGAAACCGATAGTGTTTAGATAAATTGCCTAGAATTGGTTAACTTATTAATTTTTATACAATTTTACTAAAAAATATTAGTTTGAAATTTTTCTTTAAACGCACCTGATTATTTTTTCGTATATTTTTAATTTTTTGACAATTTCAATCTATATCTAAATTTATGCAAACGTCAATATGAAATTTAAAACGTCAAAATGACATATATGTCCAAGCAAATATCAATTTAGAAAAACAAAACATGATTTTTTAAATAAATTGAGATAAATCTTTGTAAGGGAATATTTTACAACAAACTTTGTTTATCCATATTATGGGAAATTTGATGCTCTATAAAAAATATTCTCTAAAATTTTCTCGTAACATGTGTCATTCTTGAGATATCTTGAAAAAATAAATATTTTGGGATGTCAGCCCTCCCCTTTACACATGATTTTTATGATTTTGAAATGAGACCGTCCTTAAGCCAGACCCAACCATCCGACCAAATTTTAACAATATCGGTTCAGTGGTTCATGAGTTATGCGTGTGACAAGGATTCAGAGGACACACGGACACACGGACGGACGGACAGGCAGACAGACACGGAACGAAAAGTGTTTGCCTTGACGTGAAACGGAAAGATCAATTTAAAATTTTGAAATCGGAGAACATTTTTTTTGTCTCAAACTGAAGCGATCACAAAGCTTCTCGTATCTTCGATATTGCGAGGAAACAAAATTATTTTCGTAAAAAAATTTGTTACTATTTCACAACTATTTGGATTTAAAATAACTAACTATATCAACTATATAGTAACTATTTCATTTAAAATAACAACTATTTTTCCAATCTCTATATGTATATTGATTAATTACACAGGTCCCAACTTTTCTTTTGTATTTTTTCCCGCTGAACATGAATCCGTCGTCATAATTGGAGGTTGATGAACAAAATCACGAGAAAACCCCAAAAAAAAAAGATAAAAACCATAACATAGGTCTAAAAATAAAAGTGGTATGTGCTGGGGTACAGACCCAACTTTTCTTTTGTATTTTTTCCCGCTGAACACGAATCCGTCATCATAATTGGGGGTTGATGAACAAAATCAGGAGAAAACCCAAAAAAAAACGATAAAAACCGGTTTCTCGTGATTTTGTTCATCAACCCCCAATTATGACGACGGATTCGTGTTCAGCGGGAAAAAATAAAAAAGAAAAGTTGGGTCTGTACCCCAGCACAGACCACTTTTTTTGTGGACATGTGTTATTAATTTGATGATTAAATTGATTATTTCACAAATACGATATCTTTTTTGATAAACTTACCTCTTATATTGTGCTCGCTTAATTCTACAGTACCGTCGTGCAAAACGATGTATATCAGCCATGCGTACTCCCTGCAGATTGAAAAACCGGATGTGCGGTAAGAAAGGAGCTGTCACGAGTTAAAACAGGAATTATTCTTATAGTTGCATAGGTATTATATTGGTCGGGATTGCCAACTGGCCTCTTACCCTACCAGAAAACTGAAAAAAATTTAAATTATTATATACAAATAGTTTCTTTCAAATCATTTATTATACATAAAATTTCATAAACAATTTATTTTAGTGGATTCACAGTTAATATCAATCAATATTGATTAATTATACGTATATATAACAGGTGAATAAAAAGTCACAAATATTGATTTTACAGATTAAAATATTCTTACAAATATTATGTAACGTCATATTCAGAGACAAGAATTAATTTATTTATAATAGGACTTAACGCTCCATTTTCACAATCTGTTACTTCCAACAGCCATTCAAAATCAAGCAATTAGAGTTCAGGATTTTCCATATAACAAATTAGTGGAGTCATATAACCGAAATTATTTATTGAATAAAACAATCTCTCCCTATAGCGATTGTATGGCTTTTAAATGTTATAGGGATTAAGAGGAGTTTATAACTGAGTTTGTGGATTAATCCGTTTTCCGCGTGGTACTTTTTTCACGACTTTTCCGGAAAATCACCAATGTTTCCTGTTTGCGTTTCGGGTTTTCGCTAATATCTCGGCTTATATTTGATCAATATCGGACAGAAAAAATGTCACTCGTAAGAAACCCTTCTATCGATCTATGGGAGACGGAACACTATAACTTAATTTATAACCTAAAAAAAAATTACAAACTGCGCTTAAAACAGATTTTTCATTTTTTTTCAATTACTTTGAAACAAATATGAATATTTTGATGAAAATAAGGGGAAATGTACTTCTTATGATCCTAAATAACCTACTAAATTTAATTTTAAAATATTCAAAATTACCGCCAAAACTTATATTTTCAAAAAAAAATTGATTGTCTCGCCATCTTTGGGCAAACTATCATAGAGCAATTTTGTTTATTTCCAATCATAGGGTTTTATGCCCTTTTCAATTGATGTACATATATATACTTACTTATAAATATTGAAACAAAAAAGTCATTTTTCATAACTGATTTTTGCTTTTTCGGATTATTGCCGTTTTTCCGATTAACATTCATTATTGTTCAAAACAAATAACAACATTTAAAATCTAGTTAAAAAATGAGACTTTGAAACTAATTTAACATATGTTTATTATATTAATTAGTAGGTTGCCCAAAAATTCAGAAATTTTAAAATTCCACCGGTACAGATTAATCAGTTTTTTTTTTGTTTAAATTTTGTTCTTTGTTTTGAGCAATAATGAATGTTAGTCGGGAAAAATGTATTTACGGCAACAAACCAAAATCAGTTCAGAAAACTCTAAATTACTTTTTTGTTTCAATATGTATGGGTAAGTATATACACATCATTTGAAAGGTCATAAAAAAACCCTATGATTGGAGATAAACAAAATTGCTCTGCAATGGTTTGTCCAATCAATTTTTTTTTTAAATATAAGTTTTGGCGGTAATTTTGAATATTTTAAAAGCAAATTTAGTAGGTTTATTTAGGATCATAAGAAGTACATTTTCCCTTATTTTCATCAAAATATTCATATTTGTAGCAAAGTTATTGAGAAAAAAAGAAAAAATCTGTTTTAAGCGCAGTTTTAATTTTTTTTGAGGTTATAAATTAAGTTATAATGTTCCGCCTCCCATAGATCGATAGACAGTTTTCTTACGAGTGACCTTATTTTTTTGGTCGATATTGAACAAGTAGAAGCCGAGATATTAGCGAAAAACTGAAACGCAAACAGGAAAAATTGGTGATTTTCCGGAAAAGTCGTGAAAAAAGTACTGCGCGGAAAACGGATTAATCCACAAACTCTGTTATAAGCTTCTCGTAATCCCTATAACATTTTAAAACCATAAAATCGCTGTAGGAAGATTGTTTTATTCAATAAAAAAATTCGGTTATATGACTCCACTAAATATGTACCAAGCACAAACTTACATTAAATTGGCCTATATTTTTCCGGAAATTTTTCTAAAAATATGTTTTTCGGATTTTAGGCATCTTGAAACATTCATAAAAATTGTCACATTTCGACAAAAACTAATACTTTGATGAAAAGTAAAAATACAATCTATTATTAAAAATTAAATGGCCCAGTTTTGGCTGATTATTGTTAATCAATATATATGTATAATATTTTAAACTGTAGAGTCCAATGCTGCATACTTTATATTCATTCTGTATATTTCTTAAGATTAAAACAGACATCGTAAGTGCATATTTTTATTATCTGTAGTTAGTTATCACAAATTGAAGTTGAAATCACAGTTGAAAATAAAATTATAGTAAATTTTATTTGCGTGTACTTTTATACACAATATTATTATGGATCTTAAAATTAATAAAAAATCTATATTATAAATATGTTTGGTAAGTATACAATATATTAATATTTCAAAAGCAATAACAGTCAAAAATTTATATTATTCTTAAGGCGGTTTTCCATCAAAACAACAAAATAAAAATACATTCTAATTCGTGTTGGGCTGAAATTAACAACTTTTTCAAAGCAGTTTGTATTTTTATGGACAAGATTAGATCCATCGGCTCAAGATATTTGTCGGACAAAATGATTGTAACTAAGATAATATGACAGACAAAAATAGTGGGGTATCGCCTAGTCTGCCATCTCCAATATGTCAAAATAACGAGGTGATTATAGTTTATTACCAGCTACCTGAAATTTGTTTGATTACTAAATAATTATTTTTACAATCCATTGTTCATCTTGTTCGACAAATATCTTGGGCCGTTTTTCCAGTCCGGAAAATTCCGCGACTGCATGTCGAAAATGCCTCATTTTTAAGAATTTTCGCAAATAAAAAAGTTGTTAGACTCATCAAAAAGAAGCCACTCACGAAAGGGTCGAGGTATTGAAGACTAATAATACCTCAAATATGTTTACCTATACATGAAAAACAGGACTTATCTACTAACTTCCTTTACAACTGCTTTTGTTAGTACCTTGTTTCTGTTATTGAAAACTGTTGCTTTGGTGAAAACCCGCCTTTACACGACAATGTAATTTTATATTTCCCAACGGCATAATATCTATAAGCGCTTTGTTTGTAACAATAGATTAAACAGATAATTACACAATTATCTATGAGCGCTTAATAACAAGGAGCAGTAACTAGATATTCTTTATTCGTTCATGCAATTTGTAATATATATATATAGGTATAGTAAGCAAGGTATGTAAAGTTCAAGGTAGCCTCAGTAGCTCGGTGTGAGAGAGGGAAATACGTCATCTGGGGTGCCAAAATGTGTAGAGGGGGAATGATGTGCTCAATCATAACAAATATAGCTTTGTAATTCGGCGCGAGAAGGGGAGAATACGTCATCTGGTGTGCCAAAACTGATTGGTCAAAACCTACTGAGGCAACCTATGTATTTACTAACCTTGGTTAGCAAGATCATAATAAAAGCGTACAATAAACAGTTTTTCTATTTAATCGTTTTACATGACATTAAAAAATACGAGGACAAATTGAATTTTTATAGATCAAAGGAAAATATTAAATTAATGCAAATGAAGTAATGTAAGATACTTTAATAAAGATGTATGTAGACGTAATATCAGTGGCGTACCGTAGGTTACTGTCGCCCGGGGAAGATGGAAAATTCGCCCCCTCCCCCTGTATTACATGTTAAATATAAAATTTTGAAGACCTTTTATTTCGATTTTGCCGCCCTCAATCCACAAAATTGTCGCCCTTAACAAACTGCCACCCAGGGAAAATGCCCCCTTGCCCCCTCCCTCAGTACGCTACTGGATAACATAAGTATTTAATTTTATCAACATAGAATATCAAGATTACCTCAAGTCCTCTCATACACGGTAATATAAAGAATTTGCTTGAAAGCAACGCTAATTAGCTTCTAGCGAATGCTATCTGCTAGGTATTAAATATAAATGACAACCACTCACAGATGTAGTGAATGAAATCTTTTTATGTAATCTATTTATTAATTCATATTTTATCATAAAATTTGTTTTACATTGCTTCAAATTTTACGATTTACCATTTTGTAATCATTAGTAAGTGCCCATTATTAGTTTTACTTTATCCATTGCTGAAGAAAAAACAAACAAAATAAAAGGCTACAATAAAAAACTATATTTGCGGACTTTGGTAGTTAACAAGTTGACTGCCATGGCGAAAGTATACGACCGCCCTGTAGTCGGCCAAATTTTCTATTTGGCATCTGAACCTTTTTTGTGATTTCTTTATAGCAGTCAATCTGTTAAATTGATTTAATAAAGAGGTACTTGTTTTATAAATAAGTAACAAGAAAAAACTTATTAACCTCAAAAAAACAGTATACCTTGTTTTTAAAGCATCCAAGACTAGTTCCAGTACCTTGCAAAAAAATAAATAAATAAGGTATAGGTAATAAATATTATTTTTTCTCGCATTAATTTCAATTCATTTTTGGTGATTTTATCAACATGCCAAAGTTCTAATTAGCCTTACTTTTCCCTGGATTCATATTATAAAAGCGATTGCAAAAGAGAGAGGGGGGATTAATATGTGAGTGATGGATTTTGCATACGTAATAATTATATTGACAAGTCATTAAAAATAATTTGATTTACAATTGATTTTTAATTTTACATAAAATTTTTATTGAGTCTTCTTTAAACCTAAAATTATTATGTACTTAATACTTTGAAGTTTGTTGACTTAATAGACCAACTAATTATCTAATCAATCGCGACTGTGATACGGGAAGTTAGGGTTGCTTTTTGTTAATTGAACACAAACTTTAATCAGATAGTTTGATAGAAAATCAATAGGTATCCTTAACTCATAATACAAAGAGCAAATGGTTATGGCATATTTAAATTGGTACAATTTTAAATATAAAATTGAACACTAACAATGTATTCTGGGTCCATTTTATTTTTGACACATATATATACAGTACAGGCCAAAAGTTTGAATACACTACACAAAAAAAAACAATCAAATAAACTCAAAAAAATTGTTTTTTCTTTAGGTGTATTCAAACTTTTGGCCTGTACTGTATATTATATCGTGCTGGAACGACAATATATGGTTTTAGTTATTGGTACAGTCAAAGATTTGTAAAAAATAGGGCGACCGTGCATTTTGGGTAGGCAGCGATTTTTTTTAGATGAGTGCAATTAGTTTTTTTATTTATCTAAATTTAATAGGTATTTTAGATTTTGCCTAGATCTAAACCTCCGTCAGGGGTTATTTTAGTGTGTAGTTATAGCTTGTTTCTGCAGTTCTAAAAATGAAAACTGCAGTTGTAAAAGTCAATTTGTGTAGTTGAAAATTATTAATGTAGAGCAAAAAAATGTCATAACAATTAATAAAACATAAATATACTACAAAAAAGATTCATCTGGTTGAAAAAGTACAAGCAGAAAACAATATAATTCGGGCGAGACATACACGAGTGTATGTCTTAAGGGTTCCGAAGTACGTAATACGTAGACTGTTTGGAGCTACTTACAGGCACCATTTTTGAGTTAAAAAAAAGGTCATATTCTACTAATTGAAGTACATTTCGACACCCCACATGCCTAAACATGAAAATAAAAAATAAAAATTTTATGAGACCTCTCCCTATAATCCCAAAATTTACAATTATTTTGTTGACTTTAGTATTTGTCGCTGGTAGTCCCACCAAAACCTCGTTACCAAATTTTTTTCAGATTTTTTGAGCCAGTAGTTATAGAGATAAAGAGGAGTGGACAAAATAAAATACTGCTTTTAGCCCCCTACAGGCGGTATTTTTGAGTAAGAAAAAAATGTAAAATAGAGTCATATTCTAGTAATTGAGATGTACATTTTGACATCCCACATGCCTAGATATGAAAATAAAAAAATAAAAATTCTATGACGCTCCTCCTTATTATTCCAAAATTTAAAATTATATTGTCGACTTTAGTACTTGTCGTTGATAGTACCATCAAAGCCTCATTACTAAATTTTTTCCAGATTTTTTGAGCTAGTAGTTACAAAGTTAGAGGGGGAAGGGACAAAATAAAATACTGCTTTTAGCCCCCTAGTGGCGCCATTTTTGAATTTAAAAAAAATAAAAATAGTATTAAATTCAACTGATTGAAATCTACATTTTGATATCCCACACATCTTGGTAGACATTTTTTTTGTTTTTTTGCATTTGCTTAAAAGCCCCTGCAGGCACCATTTTTGATTTAGAAAAAAATTAGAAAAAGAGTCAAATTCCGCTTGTTTGGTTATACGTGCCACATACCTTGGTATAAAAAAAATGTTTTTTACCTAGCTTTAGCTCCTTATTGCCCCCCCCCCCCCTGAAAATTATGTATTCAATAAATTTGTAAATATTTTACTAGAGGGCACCATTTTACATGTTCAGCAAAAATTTTAAGTTTCTAGTTTATTATATAGTTTGCGAGCTATTTAGCTTTGAGTGAAAAGGACGGACGGACGACAAAGTGAGATTAATAGGGTTTCTTCGGAACCCTAAAAAGGTCATTGCAATTAGAATATACAATAAAGAAGATATTATAGATAAATACAGTTTAAAAGCAAAAAAAAGGTCATTACAATTGAAACATAAATGTACTACGAAAAAAACATCCAGTTGAAAAATTACAAGTACAAAGCAAAAAAAAGGAAAATGTAGTTGTAAAATTTTCTTAAAATAACCCCTGGCCTCCATTATGGTCTTGTAAGACTCAAATCAATTTTTTCAAATAGCACCCTGTATTTTTTAGTACAGAATCGTGTTTAGCAGAATTTCTCCCATCAAAATGTAAATTTATTTTACATCTTGTGCCTAATTTGGACCGAATATGGGTCTTGTCATTGAAAGTCTATAATAGGTGACAAATGAGCAATTTATAAAAAATAGACACCACTTTTTTATTGTTAAAATTTTATTTTACCTATTGATCTTTTTTATTCAGGGGGGGGGGGGAGATAACGTCGATGAGACGCCACTGAATATTTGAATTTTTGATATTTATTAGAACATCGTAGAAATTTTTGTATATCTGTAAGATAGGTAAGTATTATTCTATCTTGGTAAATGAAATATTTTTTTCACTTGTTATTTAATAAACACATACTCAAACTTAATAAATTAAAACTAAATAGTTCTATATACATATATTTATAAATTCAAAATAAAAGATATCATAATATAACACTAGGTATGTACAAAATTATATTTTATTATACATTTATAAAATATTTAACACACCGGAATGTGGTGGTATTGTATAGATTAATAATTTATAATCATTCTTTGAAAATACTCAATATACATAAACAGTCCTGTTTTTTATACGATAGATACGTTCCAGATAACAACGTGCAAATATATAAAACTATAAAATAAACAAAAAATCCTATATAATATAATATAATTCGCATCGTAATCGGTTGACGCGTTAGAGAGTTACAGGGGAACATACAAACATACAAATGAACAGGTCATACGCATAACCCCTCTATTTTGGGGGGTTATGCGTTGGTTACAAATTGCATCGAAATCGGTTGATGCATTAGAGAGCTACAGAGGAACATACAAACATTCAAACAAATGTACAGGTTAAATACATAACATCTCTCTTTTAGCAGGGGGTTAAAAAGATAGTTTAAAAAAACAATAAGAAAAAATTATACTGTAAAAGAGTGCTGCACGCCAAGACGAGATTGTCTTAAATTTGGACGAGACGAGACTTACCTGGCTCTCGTCTCATCTTAACTTGTGTGCATAACTAAAAAAAAAAACAAAAATTATTTATATTTTATTTTGGCAAGAAAAGTTTTGGTAAAAAAAACTATAATAAAATATAAAAAATAAATAATAATTTTTCGCACTGAACGTTCAACAATGAATAAAAAATAAAATCTAAAAAAGTACTGGCATCAGTCTTAGCGGCTTTAATATTAATTATATAGTTTGTTTTTATTTTGTTTATGTTTTTTCTCCAGTAATGGACAAATTAAAACCAATAATGGACACTTAGTGATGGACACTTGCTAAATGATAATGTAAAGTAAGTAAACTCTATGATAATATATTAATTAATAAATAGATTACACTAATAACTAGTTTAAATATCCATTTGACACCCGTTAGCCGATTGTCATCAAATTAAGCTGTTTTTACAGTTCAGTGTAGATTATGATTTAGTAATGGCAGTATTCAAATATAAACAAATATTTCTAATTTAATAAATTAAATTAAACAAGTGTCCAACATTGGAGTATTATCCAAGACTGGTGCCAGCACCTTATTTTGACACAGCCTGTATTAACTTTAGATAAGTCATATAATAAAATCTAAAGTATTTGATCTATATTTTTTTTGGTTCACACAAATTTCACATTGGAGGAGTATAATCCAAGACTGGTTCAAGTACTTTATGAATATGAAATAAATATGTATATATAATATATATAAAATATAATACACAATATAATTAATTACAAAATATTTAAAAGTTGATTTTCCGTGTAAAGACAGGATTGTGTATTAACAATTTTTTTTACAAGTTCACGTCTGACCAAAAAACGGAACAACGAGCTTTGATTGGTTGATTCATGGAATTTCTGGTGTAATGTACCAGAACATTAAAGAATGCCATTTTTTAAGCGTGGAAGTAAGTGAGAAAGAAGTAACTAGAAAGAGATAGAAACTAGTGACCAGGCTAACCAAAGAACTTTTATGTTCAATTCATGTTGAGCGTTTCTGCCAGAACACTATAGTTTATATCTCTTTCTGGTTACTTCTTTCTCACTTCCTTACACGCTTAAAAAATGACATTTTTTAAATTTCTGGTATATTCCACTAGAAATTCCATAAATCAACCAATCAAAGCTCGTTGTTCACTGTTTTTGGTCAGACATGAACGTGACCAATGTATTTAACGCTTTGGTTAAATGGTCTTTACACTGTAACAAACCAGGCATTTTTTTAACATACACGTAACTGTATGTCGTTCTGTACGCAGTGCCGGATTAAGCAAGCGCGGGGCCCGTAGCAAATGTTATAAAGAGGCCCTTGGCAGTGGCGGTGAAAAGCGATAGTTTCACCCACTCCCCCCGAAAAAAGTCAATAGGATTTTTTTTACCCATTAAGCGGGCATCACCCCCCGTGAATTTTCAATGACATAAAAATATCAGTGGTATCTATTTTTTAAATAAATTGAATGGTCATCACCTCTATAGACTTTCAATAATTAAAAAGTCAATTCATTCAATTTATTAGACATTTTTCCCATTGGAAGCTTTAAATAACCAAAAAAGAGGTAAATATTATACCATAGACATAGAGTATGGACCGCGGATGTTGCAATTTTTATTCAAAAATTAAAAAGTGGAAGCTTTTGAATGAGCTTTGGAACACGCAAATCAAATGAATTTTCGCGGAAATATAACTATTTGAAAATTTGAATTTTTTGTTTTGATTTTTATAATTATCCCTTAATTTTTTGAGGAGTGTATAATAAAACACCACTTTTACAAACAAAATTTTCTTGATTTGATTTGAGCAAATTTAGAAAAATCGATTTAAAAAAATCGAATCGAGATCGGAAACCCTAAATTAAAATTATTAATTACTGTAGATTTGGACATCCCGTATCAACCATTGGACGATTAGTGGTAAATCCAATAAGAGATATTTTTCCGCAAAGTCGCGGAGCCCGCAGAGACTCGGGGCCCGTAGCAATTGCTACTCCTGCTACGTTGTTAATCCGGCACTGTCTATACGATCGCTTCGTTCTTTATGTATATTATAGGCATAGGCGCCGACTTTACACTATACCCATCGGGGGCGAGATTTTCATAACCAGGGGTTGAATCAAGGACGGCAGCGTATGGGGGGCAGGAGGGTAAACATTTTCCAAAAAAATTCTACAATATTCAAACATTTGTAATTATAACAAAAATAATCAAAAATATTTTTTTAAGTCAATCAATTTAATTTATTTAATTTTCATTTGTACATTACATACAGGTTAAAAAAATATTTTTTTAAATCGAGTCGTTGTAGTTTGTAGCTAAAGCAGGGTTGGCTCCCCTCTGGGTAACCCAAAAAAACCCAGTGTTTTTTTTAAAGTTATTATTTAAGGGTACACTTATATTTTAAAGAAATATTTTATTTTATAAAAAAATAATTGTAATACACTCATTATACTCGTAGATTATATTTATAATTATAATAACAGTAGTCTGTCTGTGTTCCTGGGTGAAGAATTTTCTTTCGTTCACAATAACTACTGGAAAAATGCACTGATTTGAATTATTTTTAGGAAAAATGTTTGTCTTTAAAAATAATATTTTTTTATTTTATTTAGTTATTAGGCAATTCAAAAAACATATATAGAAAAGTATATTTGAAAATTCGTAGGGCCTTTTTTATATAATTATCATTCTATAAAGGCAATTACATCAATCAACAACTACAATTTTTAGAGAAAATAAAAAAATCTTTAATTTTGTTGACAAGATTTAATAGAAACTAAGAATGTAGTTACCCATGGAATAATCGCCCCTCGGAGTCGGTGCCTATGTTTATAGGTACGTTAAGTGTATTCCAGAACACATAATTCAACATTTATGTTCCTGATTTATTTTCAAATCTTATACAACACTAGGTAATATTTTCATTAAGTTCTCCCATAAACTTAACCAAATCCGATGAACTGTATTCAGTTTCATCCAAATCCTGTAAACTAGAGTTACTAATAGTATTTCCACTTTCTAAACTTTCTTGTCCCGCATAATGTTTTAAATCTTTGTCACTAGCGTCTTCAGTAAAACCTGACGAAGATGGTTTAAACATCAGTCCAAGTTTCTGTGCAATTGTTCCAAAGCTTACCGGATGTAAATGAGGTTTCTGTCGGTGACGCCCGTTTGACTTTTTTTTCACCACGACATGACTGATTGGGATTCCGAATGAAGTCGATCTTTTTAAATTTGTATCGTTCTCGTTACCGCCGAATTTACTGATTGTAGTCATTACAGTCCCGTGGCTTGACGTGTCTGAAGCTAGGCGGGAACGAAACCCCCGGTATTGTCTTATTTTGTTTTCTCTCGTGAGACCTGGAACAACGGAAAATATTTTTTAGTTAAAGGTGCGTTGGTTTTCTCATTTTTAGTTTCTTATAATAAAATAAATACATTATCGAAAATATAGTTTTTTAATATAAATGTTACACAAAGGTGCTACAACCCTATTTCTTATTTTTCTCTAAATTTTAAAATGACACTTGCAGAAGGCTTTAAAGAAAATAATAAAAAATTAAAATTGTATACCAAAGCGTGTGGGATATCAAAATTTAGATCTCAATCAGTAGAATTTGACCCTATTTTTTATTTTTTTACAGTAATTTATTTTGTCCATTCCCCCTCTAACTTGGTAACTACTGGTTAAAAAAATCTGAAAAAAATAGGTTATGAAGCTTTGGTAAGACTACCAACGACAAACAGGGAGGAGCGTCATAGAATTACTATTTTTATTTTCATATCTAGGCATGTGGGGTGTCAAAATGTAGATCTTAATTAGTAGAATATAACCCCATTTTTTTTACTCGGAGAACCCTTAAGGCATATACCCGTGTATATATTGACCGAATGTTTATTTTATTTTGTATATTGTTTGTTATATGAATTTTATTTATTATTTTGAAAACCCATTGTGATAAAGTTATGAATTTTGAAAAAGTATATTTTTAGTATCAACCATTTATTATTTAGAACAGAGGTTTATGAGAGCAGTCGTCTTTATGACAATTGGAGGCGTAACAACCTTAGAAAAAAAAAAAGAATATCAAATGTAATATCCTGAAGCCATCATTATTTCTAACATGATTTTTGTGTTATTTCAAATACTTAAATAAATAATTAAATAAATAAAGAAATAAAATTATCAGTTTTAGTATTTTTTCTCAATCAACCGATGAAATAAAAATTAGGTGTTTTTAAAATTAAAAAAAAAAAAACGTCAAGCAATAATTAATTTTAAAATAATATTTGTATTATTTCAAATAAACATTCAATTAAATTAAAACAAGAAAATTTACATTAAATATAGAGGTATTAAATGTTCAAATTATGTATAAAAAAAATGTACAATGAAATGAAGACTTACCTAAAAAAAAGTCAAAGTATGATGTTTTGGTAGATTTTGATGCTTATAAAGCTACCTAACTTATTTGGAAAAAATGGAACTATAAGTTTTGGGATAAAACAGGTTATTATAAATCTGAAAGCTGATACAATTTTGAATAAAATGGTGCTTTTAAAAATTTATTTGCGACGTCAAATTTGAAAACTTTGTCCGACCTTTATTGCGTTTTGTTTTGAACACCCGATTTATTATTTAAATTGTAGATAAATATAAAATATATTTATAAATTCAGTAGGTGTGTTTTTTTTGTATATAATTTTGAAGCCGAAAGGTACTTTTAGGTATTTTTATTAAATATGTTAATATTTGTTATGTTTCTAACTTTGTTGGGTAAACAAATGTGTTTCGTTCGTGTTGTAGGTACGAAGTTGTTTATCATTTGTCAAGAATTGATGCAAAAATATTAAAATTAGGTAGACGTTATATGTTAGCTTACATTGAAACTATACCACACTGATCCAAGACACTCGATTCTCTTGTTCAAAAGCTATTGGTTTTAAATAAAATTCTATTTATTAGAGTTTTTAGAACACTAATTTAAAATTTCGAAATTCAAATTGCTCCAATATGGCGACCAAATTACCAAAAAAATGTCAATTTTTGTAAAGTTCATTTCATAAAGGTTTTTTGGGTCACTAATTTAAAATTCCTTACTAAATATTCAAAATTGAAAATGGCAGATCTAA
Organism: Sialis fuliginosa; assembly: GCA_961205875.1. Classification (NCBI taxonomy): domain Eukaryota; kingdom Metazoa; phylum Arthropoda; class Insecta; order Megaloptera; family Sialidae; genus Sialis; species Sialis fuliginosa. The sequence goes on from OY540820.1 coordinate 4,424,032, forward strand.
TATAAAAAATTATCAAAAAAATGCTGATTTTTGTTAAATTCGTTTCATAAAGGTTTTTTAGATGACTAATTTTAAAATTAATAAATATTCAAAATAGCAGATCTAATATGGCAATCAAAATATCAAAATTTACGTTTTTTGTAGGTTCATTTCAAAAAAATTCTTAGTGTCACACAATTTCCTTATAAGAATTTAAGAATTAAAATAATATGGGACCTCAATAGCATATATTTCTATGTAAAAAAACAACCGTTGCAATAAGTGAATACAATGTTTAAAAGGTTTATTACAGATTAAATTTATATCCCTGGATAGCACCAGGTCCAATGCGCTAGTATAATAATAAAAATATGTTGAAATTCTTAAATTATTTTTCAACTTTATCTTTTAATGAAACAAATATTTCCCGAGACTACCCAATATTTTCATAAAATAAAATAAAAATCTTATTTACAAACTACCTATTCGTAAAAAAATAAAAAATTTAGAAGACAAACATCCGGTTTGTATTTATCTATCAAATATTAAGTTTTTTATATTCTACATAGAAACTTTAGTTCTATAAAATTTTATGTTTACAAGTTTTATCGCTTTAACAGCCAAAACTATTCCAGTGAAAACTGGTTGTATTTAAATCTGGGAATGCGTATTTACGTGAAAATCTGAGTTTATGAGAATTTCAAGTATTACTTGAGGATAATTTAAAACATGTTGAAAAAGCCTACTTTATAAGTTGGCCAGGGTATACGACGGATATAAGGCGGCAGAGCTTACAGTAAAAAACAAGCTGTCACATATATTTTCAACACCTTGCAAATAGGTATATTTATTGAATACTCTGTAGAATCCAAATCTGCAATAAAATATAAGGAATCCTATTTGAAAATATCTACTATGGGTGCTACAGGACTATTTATACGTAATAATGGAAATATAATAAATATGAACAATAGGGTGTTCCAAAAAAAGTCGATAATTTTTTTTTTTCGATTGCATGTGAAATTCTTGTTATATATGCTATAAAAAAAATTCTGTAAAAATTTGAGCCCTTAATATCAACTTGAAGAACTCCATCACCGAATTTGAAGATTTACCATTGATTTAACATGGAAAAATGATTTTTTAACGTTCATTTCTCCTGCAAACTATGTAGAACATTATTTTTCGGAAAAACCATGACTGATCCTTCTTCAGTATTAAATTCTGTAAAAAAAAGCTCTTAGGGTCCAGTCTCTAACGTCAACAAATTCAAAAAATCTGTATTTTTTAACGCAAATAAAAACGAGAGGGTTGACGTTAGAGACTGGACCCTAAGAGCTTTTTTTTACAGAATTTAATACTGAAGAAGGATCAGTAATGGTTTTTCCGAAAAATAATGTTCTATAGTTTGCAGGAGAAATGAACGTTAAAAAATCATTTTTCCATGTTAAATCAATGGTAAATCTTCAAATTCGGTGATGGAGTTCTTCAAGTTGATATTAAGGGCTCAAATTTTTACAGAATTTTTTTTATAGCATATATAACAAGAATTTCACATGCAATCGAAAAAAAAAATTATCGACTTTTTTTGGAACACACTAATGAACAAATAATAATAAACAGTGTACGAGCATCTTCCTTTGTATACCGGGTGTTCCAGACCACTATGTTTTACGCCTAAACTATTGAGATAGAGTTTTATGATAAAAATTTACTATATATATCGACCCTAAAGAATTTCAGGAAAATATTTTCAACCCCCTAAAACTCTTCTTTGGGAGGTAGTTTGAGAGGTACATGCCCGTTCCTCAGCAAAATCAAATGGAACTGTTTATCCAAAAGTAGATCATTTTAAAGATCATAAAAAAGTAAGAAACTTTTGTAAAAAAAAATTTTTCATACATTCAATTGTTTAAAAAATATGGCGACTTGTTCCCAAATTTTAGGGTTTTACTAAAAGTGCTCTAGTTTCGTTAAGTGTTAATTAAATTTTATTTTAAAATTTTTATTTGAAAGTAGAAATAACGAACTTTTTAATGATGTATGATTATTTGAGATTTGGATAATTTAAAATGTCATATTTTTAATTTTATTTAAAAAAATATATATAAATTTAAATTTTAAATTTTCTTAATTCATTTAAAATTTTTGAATTATCCCCATTTGAAGTTTTGAATTTTTTATATGTCGCGTATGACACTTTAAATTATCCAAATCTTAAATAATCATACATCATTAAAAAGTTCGTTATTTCTACTTTCAAATAAAAATTTTAAAATAAAATTTCATTAATATTTAACGAAACTAGAGCACTTTTAGTAAAACCTTAAAATTCGGGAACAATTCGCCATATTTTCTAAACAATTGAATGTATGAAAAAATTTTTTTTACAAAAGTTTCATACTTTTTTATGATCTTTAAAATTATCTACTTTTGGATAAACCGTTCCATTTGTTTTTGCTGAGAAACGGGCATATACCCCTCAAACTACCTCCCAAGGGGGAGTTTTAGGAAGTTGAAAATATTTTCCTGAAATTCTTTAGGGTCGATATATATAGTAAAATTTTTATCATAAAACTCTATCTTCAATAGTTTAGGCGTAAAACATAGTGGTCGGGTAGTCTGGAACACCCGATATATAAAGCTCAACGTCTCTCTGTCTGTCTGTCTGTCCGTTAGTGCGCTTATCACTCGAAAACTACTTATCCAATTTATGTGCTTTCTTTTTTAATTCATAGGTACGTTCTCTGGCCAGGTTATAGGCTATATTTTGTTACATTAGGTAGCATAACAACGAAGCAGTGACGATAATAGTAAATCAAGTCGGAAAAAAGTTTGCTACCGGCTCGCTCTTTAGCAGTACGCTGCCTAAACCGTTCAATATTGAACAAAATAATGTATTAAATAATTGTGTAGAATAAAAAGATCTAAAATAAAGTCCTCGACACCATATGTCTAACTTTTATATTTAAGCCACAGTGACTGCTTTTATGTTACAAAGAAAATTAAAAATATTTGGGTTCTGTTTACGTGGACTTATGACCTGCAACACATTAATCCTTACCGTATTAAATAAAATTCTGCAATACTTTTTTGTCAGAATTTTTCGAAAACGGTTGGTCCCATAATAAATGAACAAAGTATATTTTTGTATATTTTGTGTTATATAATCTTCTACAAGTACCCAATTCAGAATAAAATTAAAGAACAAAAAAATAATTGATAAAAATCGGCGGGCTCACTGGCTCCATAAACCTCTGGTCTAAATTACAGGGGTCGAAACAAGCTTAGTGTTCAGAAATACTGATTTTACTGACACAGAAATATAAAAATACTGACTTTTACTGATTATCTGAACCGAGTTAAAAAATGTAGGTGTTATGTATTAAAAAAATAATTTTATAATTATTGGCCTCCATCATCCCCATAACCAACCTTACCACCTTTTTATTATGTTCATAACAAAAGTAACAAACATTACAGTTAATTTTTGTTAATTTTTCGTACCGAGCAAGGTATTGCCAATGCTAGGGTGAGATTATGTTGTTTATATGTTCACGTATACATACATTACAATTATGTCATAAAATATCTTCTAAAAGTTGGTAATAAACAATACAAATAAACAAAATAGAACATTATTTATAATTTGAATATATTTTTCACGGTAATTGTGTCGTTTTGAAGTCAAATAGTGAATTTTTTCACGATAAATCGGTCTCCGATGTGAAAACTTTGAGTGTCAAACCCAAAAAACGGACAAAACTGACCATTTTTCCAAAAAACTGACTTTAATTGACCAGGTTACAAAAAACTGACTTTTACTGATTTTACTGATCACTTTTGACCCCTGAAATTATTATTATTTGATACACTTATTAATAATAAACCGGTTTTCAAATTGTATAACTGTATTCAATGGGTTCTCTAGTTATTAAATAAACACTAATTTTGATAAAAATCTTTGGAAGGTTGTAGCTCCCTCACGAAGAATAATATAACAAACATTATAAGACTACGTACAGTGGCGTATTTACCATGGGGACATGGGGCCATGGGGGCCATGGCCTAAGGCGGCAGGCTGAGAGTGGCGGTAGATTTTTTAAGTTTAATACAGTATATTTTTTAAAAAATAGGTCTTCAAGTTTTTATTTTATTTATTACTTTTCAGTTCATATAGGAATTCTGACTGTCAAAAATAAATTATATTTTCCCTTGGTAAAGAGGCGGTAATTTTTTTTTGCCCAGGGCGGCAATTATTTTTTACCCAGGGCGGCACTTAACGTAAATACGCCACTGACTACGTATATGATTTATATTAAATCCAGAATACTATCTCGCCTATACACATTTTAAAATTTCGCAAATGAAATAAAGCACACATAATATAAAATACTCACTGGTTGTATAAATATTATTTGTTGAATTTCTGACGTTGTGAGCTGACGGCGTTTTGTGCATTTGTATCCAAAACTCATCTTTAGTCGCAGAACCGCTTCCGTCCGAAGCATTACGTGCCTCCTCATGTATAGGCGGTCGGTTGTACGGTGATGGGGGTATCTGGGGCTCAGACATTACGCAATGGGGTAGGTTACCACGTAGAGAATGTTGATTACCCCTGGACAGAGCACTGTACGTAGGACGACGTGATAAACCACCTACATTGCTGTTAGCTCGACTTCGCCTGTCGCAAAGTTGTGCCAATGTAGACTGAAACAAAAATACATACTGTTACAATCTTTCTATTGTCTATATTAAAGCTGGGCGCATGAGTAATTTTTGTTCACGATCACGCACGTTCACGAGAGAAAATTTTTTAGTCACGCCCACTCACTCACGGTTACAAAAAAAATATTCACGATCACGCACGCTCACAAATTCTATTTTTTTACTCACGCCCGATCACGCACGGCGGGTCACGCTCGTGACCCGATTTAATCTAATTGTTGTAAATTATATTTTGAAATGATGAAAATTAATGTTTTTACGTACAATATATTGTGTAGTATATTTTATATTCATATTATTATCTTCTAAATTACATTCTAGTACAGTAATAGCAAACAAAACAATAAGAAAATAAAGCTACAATGCATTTTTAAATCTTTTTGGGCAATACTGACCATGTGAAAGTGCTTCTAAAAATAACATTTATTTTTTATACTACATATATTTTTTAATGTCAAAATTCGTTTTAAAACGTTATTATATTTATGCATTATTAGTTCAGATATTAAAAAAAGATCAAATAAGTTTATAAAAAAAATTATCTTCAAAATATACTCACGGAATCACGCACGAGAAAAATGTACTCACGCACGGTTGTTTTAATTTGACTCACGATCACGCCCGCTCACGATTCAAGATTTGAAAATCGCTCACGCTCACGCGGGTCACATCCGTGACCCGAAAAATTCACGGCCCGCACCAAGCTCTAGTCTATATATCTCTATCTGCTTGCATATATCTCGAGAATAACTGATCTGATTTTCATGAGTTTTTTTTATAATAACAGTACCTACTCGCGGCTAAAAGCTAGTGTTTGTTTACTGTTGTACTTGTACTGCATATTTATATTTAGTAGGTATCTCAATTATTTCAATCAAAATCTAAAATTTAATTCTCTACAAAAAATATTTTATATTTCCACGTAATATGTGTCTTTCTTGAAATATCTTGTAAAAATAACAATTTTATGATCTCCCCCCCTCCCCCCGATGTTGATGATTTTATACGGAAATCATCTACTAGCCAGATACAACCAATAAACCAAGTTTCATTCAAATCGGTTCAGTGGTTCATGAGTTAATGAGGAACACGTATTTTTTTCTGATACAGCGGGAAGAAAAAAAACTGTAGGTAGAGCGTATACGACAAGATTACCCTTTCCATAGATTGTATTAACTTTACCCGACCTCCACAGGTCATATTTTGATGTTTTTATAAAAATTTAAGCATTGTGCGATTCTAGTTGATTTTTTTAAATTGTTAATTAGAGGAATATAAATATGTGTTGTTTTTTTTTGTTTAATTAGTTCATATTAGATAAGAAAAAAAATATTTTTGTAGATACCTAAAAATATCCAAAAAAAACTTTGTTCCATCTCTCATAGAGGATATTTAGTAAAATAATGGTAATATATAAAAGCTAGTTGATTAAATAAAATGAGTGCATTATTTATCATTTATAGTGTTATCCAGTCTCACTACAGAAACTAGCTTGCTAAAAGCTAATCTTCAATGGGGGCCGCAAATACCAGTTAAGTTTGTAAAATATACGATACCAGTTAAGGGTTAAAATAAACAATGCTTATAACTTCAAATAACTTTTTGTTTATTAAAAGAAATTCTTAAAAGTAATAAAGTCATATATCAACATAAAGTTTATGGTTTCCTTTTTTTAATTAAGCTTCTATTTATGACTTTTTCTTTTTATTGTTCATTTATACAAGCTCAATAATTTAACCGGAAATTCTTCCGCGAAATGCACATTCATTTAAGGTTCACAAAAATAACAGAATAAAAAACTCAGAACACGTAGCTGCAATCTTTCATTGCGGAAAATTCATCAAGCCACTGAAACTAAATTTCTACTATTTCACTGTCATCGGCATGCAGTAAAGTTCCGATTCGTGAATTAACAAAACATGATATCGCTGCTACAGTAGTTTTATATTTATATGGCCTAGTTCTTACGAACTTTTGATCTAACGAAAACTTTTGCAATAAACATTTTAACTTCTATGAAATTCATTTAAAAAAAAAATTGTTTTCAACGGACTCTTACCACCATATTCATCTTAATATGGTCTTGACAAGGACTCCAGTAATGGCAAATTTTTAATTAAATGCACTGAATTAGAAATATGTGTTGATATTTGATTACTACCATTTCTGAATATTAATCTATATACATTTAACAGTCTTACAGAGTGATTTGATGACAATCGGCCAATAGGTGTCAAAATGGTGGACATTTAAACTAATTATTACTATAATTTATTTATGAATTATTATATTATCACAGCAGCTGCTTTATATTGTTTCAAATTTGACGATTCTTTCTTTTATATCTTTTGTGTCGTAGTACTTATCATTTTGTGATCATTAGTAAGTGTCCATCACTGCGTACTCATTACTGGTTTTACCTTTGCCATTACTGGAGAAAAAACATAAACGAAATAAAAAGCTATAATTTAAAAAACAAACTATATTTGCGGACTTTGATAATTAAATTGATTAAACAAAGAGTTACTTGTTTTATTAGTAACATGAGTTCATGAGAATAACAAATAATTCGGGCAAGACATACACGAGTGTATGCCATAAGGGTTCCGAAGTACGTACTACGTGAAATATTTGGAACCACTTACAGGTGCATTTTTAAGTTAAAGTTAAAATATAAAAAAGTGCCAAGTTCTACTAATACCACATGCCTAAATATCAAAAAATTTATGACGCCCCTCCCTATAATTCCAAAATTTAAAATTATATTGTTGACTTTAGTATTTGTCGTTGGTAGTCCCACCAAAGCCTCGTTACCAAATTTTTTTCAGATTTTTTGAGCCAGTAGTTACAGAGATAGAGGGGTGGGGGACAAAATAAAACACTGCTTTTAGCCCCCTACAGGTGCCATTTTTGAGTTAGAAAAAAAAAAAAAAATATGGTCATGTTCTACGAATTAAGATGTACATTTTGACATATCACATGCCTAGATATGAAAATAAAATTTTTAAATTTTCTTACACCCCTCCCTATTATTCCAAAATTTAAAATTATATTGTTGACTTTAGTATTTGTCGTTGGTAGTCCCACCAAAGCCTCATTACCAAATTTGTTTCAGATTTTTTGAGCCAGTAGTTACAGAGATAGGGGGGGGGGGGGGGGCAAAATAAAACACTGCTTTTAGCCCCCTACAGGTGCCATTTTTGAGTTAGAAAAAAAATAAAAAATATGGTCATGTTCTACGAATTAAGATGTACATTTTGACATATCACATGCCTAGATATGAAAATAAAAATTTTAAATTCTCTTACACCCCTCCCTATTATTCCAAAATTTAAAATTATATTATTGACTTTAGTATTTGTCGTTGGTAGTCCCACCAAAACCTCCTTACCAAATTTTTTTCAGATTTTTTGAGCCGGTAGTTACAGAGTTAGAGGGGGAAGGGACAGAATAAAATACTGCTTTTAGCCCCCCACAGGCGCCATTTTTGAGTTAGAAAAAAAAGGGGCATATTCTACTAATTGAGACGTAAATTTTGACGTGCCACACGTCTTGGTATACATTTTTTTTGTTTTTTTGGATTTGCTTTAAAGCCCCCTACAGGCACCATTTTTGATTTAGAAAAAAAATAAAAAAGGGTCAAATTCCGCTTTGTTTGGTTATACATTTTAACGTGCCACATGCCTTGGTATAAAAAAAAATATTTTAAAAAATATTTTAAAAAATATTTTTTTTTTAAATATTTTTAAAAAATATTTTAAAAAATATTTTTTTTTTACCTAGCTTTAGCTCCTTATTGCCCCCCCCCCCCCTGAAAAATTATTTATTCAATAAATTTGTACATATTTTACTAGAGAGTGTCATTTTACATGTTCAGTAAAAATTTCAAGTTTCTAGCTTAAATATAGTTTACGAGCTATTTAGCTTTGAGTGAAAAGGACGGACGGACGGACGGACGACAAAGCGATATTAATAGGGTTTCTTCGGAACCCTAAAAATAAGCCCATTAATTTAAAAAAAAAAACGAAATCTTGCTCTTATAGTGGCCATAACTGGTACCTTTACCTTATATTTTTCTTAAGGACAATGCTTTAGTTCAACTTTAGAATATTAGTTGTCTGTAGATTCTCATAGTGTCTTTCGGTGATACTTTAATATTAACTTCATTTAAATTAATTACTTTTCTTTGTCTTTTTAACGATTACAAAATGAGGAAACTTTTAAAAATGAAATTTTTTCTAGAGACATTGAACTCAATTATCTCGGAAACAACTATTAGTTCTTATATATATTTTTACTTTGAATTTGACACTGAATGTCAAACTTTATTTTATTTTCCTGTTATAAATTACCCTGAACAATATAGACAAACGAAAATTCTAGAGTTAATATTGCGTAGATAATAAAAAAAGTTATTTATGGTTTTTATGACACGAAATTTGGCAAGATCTCAGCTATTTTCATTGACAATTTTCGATTCTTCGTTAAATTTGTTAAGTCTGGATTCTACATGTAGTCCAGGCTATTCTAAAGTACTTAAAATAGGAATTTTTTGGTACAGTTTTGCTTCTCACAGGATTTGTTTAATATAACACTTTCAATAAATTAAGTAGATAGTTTTTTGATGAAGTGAAAAGTAGGGTTGGAAACAACAATAAAGAAAATGTCATTCCGAAATTCGAAAAAAAATTGTTCATTACACCTCTTGTTACATCTATCCTGAGACACACTGTATATTTTTATTACATAATTTAAACATTGAATACAATAACAAAAACATCTAATACCTGACACTACTGATTTTTCCATCGCTCAAAATGGAAAGATCTTTGCAAGATGTTTAATATACAATATTGAAAATATTATTTCCTAATATTAGGAAATATTCATGATCTATTCAACATATCTACATAAGTGAAAATCGATAATACACTGCTTTGTATAATATATAATGGTTTGTATTGGAAAATGGAAAAATATTTTATGAAAATACATATACAGAATTTATATAAAATGAATCTTAACTACTGAATTTCACACTATTTCAATGTAATTTGAAAAATTCAAAAAACGACTTCAGTAAACATCTGTATCCCGTTGAAAGATCGTTTTAAAAAAAAAGGTTTTCTTCCCAGATAAAAACTAATTTTAAATATAAAATTTCACCCTTCTACGATTGTCGTATTTGAGTTACAGCGCTTAAAGACAGATAGACCGACAGACACACAGACATCATGGCGAAAATAGTCAGAATTGATTCAAGGATGGTCAAAATGGATAATTCCATTAAAATCCGGATTTCAAAAAAAAAATCGGCTTGACTTATGTATATACTATATGTATATTTCATACATACATGGGTATAAGAAAGTAAAAAACCTGTTTTAGCCTCCACAGCCTGGACTATCAATAGATAAGCATAATAAATGTGTTTGCACCTCAGGTGTCAAGATGTGTAAGTACGGACCTGCCCCAATTTGTAAACACACTGTCAATTTAACCATTTGATAATTGAAATGGATCAACAGATATTACAAGCTCAGTTAGAAATGAATTGAACTTATCAATAATATATAATAGAACCTCGCTATTCGGGTAAGTACTGTTTTATACATATTATATTATTAAAACAATCGTGTAGATTTTTTTTAAATGAACCTGATTATTCCTACTTATCAATAGATGAATTTATTATTCTTAACACCTTTATTAATTTTTTTCTACATGTACAGGTAAACTTGAAAACTACTGAACCGATTTTAATGCGATTTTCACCAATAGTTAGATAATTTTTCAGTGCTTGTTCTTTGCTATTAATATTTTATGAAAACCTATAATTTAACATCAAAAGATTAAAGAAATCATTTATCAAGCCGTGTTTTAAATTAATAATTATAAAAAATGTACGGTTTCAATATTTTATTAATTTAGGTGTATAATATGTGGATATTAACCCGGGTAACATCGGGCCCAATGGGCTAGTATAAGATAAAAACCGATACGATTAGAGCTGGTGAAGTGAATAATTTTGGCTGACGATCACGCACGTTAACTCACAATATAACTAGGTTTATTTATTTGAAACATTTTGAGTGGCGTATCTAACAAGGGAACCTTTTCAAGTGGCATATTCAGATCGAGTTTTAATTTTGTATACAGAGTGAGTCATTTTAATCAACGCAGTCAAATATCTCGAAAAGTAAGAGAAATTGAGAAAAACGTTTCAAACAAAAGTTACTTGGTTTCAAGGGGGTCAAACAATGGTGACCTTGCGGTTGACCTTCAAACCATTTTCAAGGTCAAATCAAGGTCAACTTTGATTTTTAAAATAAAAACCTTAATTTTTTATTGCATATTCGTATTCTACGTGAAAAAATTAAAATTTTTAGTAGGAAAAATTTTTCTTAAAAATGCTTTTTTCTCTTGGGAGAGGGCGCTGTAAGATTAATCAACGAACTCAAATATATGAAAAAAAGTTACACCTAATAGCTTATAAAAGTCAAATTACATTTAGCATTACCCAGAAACAACGGCGTGGATGTAGTAGTTATATGTTTCCTTTGGGGTGCTTTTTTAATGTGAGTCCCCTTGCCTCCCACATTTGGGCCTTCTACAACAGCTGCTTAAAATTACCTTTTGGCTAAAAAATTGTTTCTGGGTAATGCTAAAAGTAGTTTGACTTTAATAAGCTATTAGGTGTAACTTTTTTTCAGATATTTGAGTTCGTTGATTAATCTTACAGCGCCCTCTACCGAGAGAAGAAAGCATTTTTAAGAAAAATTTTTCCTACTAAAGATACTAATTTTTTCACGTAGAATACGAATATGCAATAAAAAATATAGGTTTTTATTTAAAAAATCAAAGTTGACCTAGATTTGACCTTGAAAAATGGTTTGAAGGTCAACCGCATGGTCACCATTGTTTGGCCCCCTTGAAACCAAGCAACTTTTGTTTGAAACGTTTTTCTCAATTTCGCTTACTTTTCGAGATATTTGACTGCGTTGATTAAAATGACATACCCTGTATAGTTAGAGGTGAAATACCCCTATGAAAATGTGCAAAATAATCATATATTTCAAATAACTCTGAAACTAATGAAGATTTAAAAAAAATCCATAATACATAATTTTCATGATTTTTTATACTCTTTCGAATGGTGACAGTTGAAATTCAAAAAAATAAAACTTTTAACCCCCACCTCTCACCCACCCATTATTTATTTAAGATTTTTTTTCTATTCACTAAAATTAATTGTAGTATACAATAGTAACTTAAATATAAGATATATTTCACAAACATTTTTTTAACCCTTTCATCGTCACATCAACATATTATATCGAAAAATATAAATTTAAATTTTTTAACACGTTAGCGATACGAAAAGTATTGACTAAAGTTGAAAAGTTACCAATTTAGAAGGATATTTACATTTCAGGACTCCTAGAATTCAATAGCACATGTTAGTGTAGAAAACGGCCGGTTAAAATTGTCATAAATTATGTTTATTTATTTCAATAGTACGATTAAAAATTACTTTATCTGAATTCAATCCAGTTTCAAATTAGATTTAACTTTAAATTTTGACAATAAACCAATACATTTTGTGATAGAAATTGAAAGGCTGTTGTAATTTTAAATCAGACTAATGAAAGAAATAAACTTAACTTATAACAATTTTAACCGGCCGTTTCCTACATTAACTTGCCCTAAAAGATTCTAGAGGTCCTGAATTGTAAATATCCTTCTAAATTGGTAACTTTTCAACTTTAGTTAATACTTTTCTTATCGCTAACGTGTTAAAAAAAATTTAATTAATATTTTTCGATATAATATGTTGATATGACGATGAAAGGGTTAAAAAAATGTTTGTGAAATATATCTTATATTTAAGTTACTGTTGTATACTATAATTAATTTTAGTAAATAGAAAAAAAAATCTTAAATAAATAATTGGGTGGGTGGGAGGTGGAGGTTAAAAGTTTCATTTTTTCGAATTTCGACTATCACCATTCGAAAGAGTATAAAAAATCATGAAAATTTTATATTATAGATTTTTTTAAATCTTCATTAGTTTCAGAGTTATTTGAAATATAAAAATATTTTGCACATTTTCATAGGGGTTTTTCATCTCCTTAAACCGTTTTACCGCAGCTAAGATAATTTTTTTCTTAGTTGACCTGACCCCCTCTAACTATATACAAAATTAAAACTCGATCCACATGCCACTTGGAAAAGTTCCCTTGTGCGAAGTCCATGATAAAATGTATAGGTACGGGACTACTTCGGGAGTATACTGTTTAAAATAAAATAAAGTTTCACCGAATAGGTGTATATTTGTCGAAGTTACAGCAATATTGAAACCCTCTTCCTTATTTTAAAATCCGTGGTCAGATTTTGAAAAAAATATATGGGAGTTAAAACAAAATAAAAATCGTCTGAATTGGTGTACATTTGCCGGAGTTATGCCCGAACATACATAAAAAATATATGCAAACAAATTGAGACCTTTGCTTTTTTTGAAGAGGGGTTAATGAGATTTTTTTGAAATGGGACAAAATTGGCTATATTTTTATAACAGAAAATTAAAACCAATCAAAATTATTAATATTAAGTAATTATTAATTAAATTAAGTAAATAAGGAGACTGTAATGTTCTTTTTCAGAAAATGTAAACTTTCAAGTGGTTTACTGAAGAAATTCAATATAATGCTCATTTTAACAATGTACATAATTACACTCATTAACAATAATACTTTAATACCAAACAAAATTTTCACATTAATGAACTAATTAAAAATTTATTATATTCATAAATATATATACAATCTCTTATTAAATAATTATAAAATTAATCCTTCTTGCTTGCAAAGTATTTACTTTGTTAAAATGACAAATGAGCTAAAAAGAATGTCGAGTAAATACTTTTGCAAATGAACAGTTCAGTTCAGTTAGCTCCAGAAAATAAATCACATTATTTAATATGAACAAACATACAATATGACCCCAAAAATACGATCAATTACTAAGTATGTCATTTTAATTATTATTATATACGCATATATAATAGGGTAGACTTTATAGATTTTGTATTATAATTTTAAACTTATTTCAAGAGATAACTGAGTACAGTAAAAATATTTTTTTAAATAATTTAAAATAAACACAAAAATTCTTTTATCGTTTAAAGTTGGCACAGATGTAATTTTGTACATATATTTTACGAAATCGATTAAAGGGGTGAAAAAGTGTATTTGCGCGAATAACTTCAAAACGGTGAATTCTATTGAAAAATATTTTAAATATTTCTTGTAGCTTTTATTTATATTACATTCCAATATAATAAAAAAATAGCGAGATAAGGCCGTTACAAAATAATCTGTTTATGAGCCAAAGTATCACCGTATAATATTTAATAAAGAATATTTAAATTTTCCGCATTTAAAGTGAATGATCACCTGTAAAATTACAGTAACTTAAAATTTGTAAAAGTTATAACTATAACATTTTGAAGGTAAACAATTTTCACAATGTTTATGAAGCCGCGTCGGTTTGGTCGTGTTATTGGCCAATGTTTCGTTACACATTGCAGTGGACATCTTTTTTTTAATAAATGAATAGAACATAAATTATAGATAATAATTTTACCTACAATTTTTAACCTGACCATTTTTCTCCAATTCGCACTGTTTCAATGTAATTAATAGAAAAATTCAAAAATCGACCTCAGTAAACATCCGTATCCGGTTGAAAGATCGTTTTTAAAAAAAAAGAGGTTTTCTCCCCAGACAAAAATTAATTTTAAAAATAAAATTTCACCCTTCTACGATTTGTCGTATTTGAGTTACAGCGTCTACATACAGACAGACATCATAGTCATAATGGATTCAGGGAAGGATAATTCGATCAAAATCCCGATTTCGAAAAAAATCGACTTTACAATACTTACTTATACACATGTATATTAAGAAGGTAAAAATAATCGCAACTGAAAATTTTTTGTTGATGAGTTTTTGCAAATTGAAAAACAATTTGGTAGAAATTTAAATTTTGCCTTAAAAAAGTGTATTTCATATACACATAAATTTGAATATATGTATAAAATGATGATAATAAAACGACATTCAATTGGTTTTGATCTAAAGTAAGTGAATTACCATTTTATTTTCTTTTTAGTGTATTCATTTAATAAATCAAATATAATTGACATTTGAAATGGCTTCTTGGGTAATAAATATTGTATGACAGATTGTTCTTCCAATAATAAAATAAATTCTCGTGAAATAAACGAAATCGATACAAATATCTTTATCAAAAATCATTAACTAAGCTGACACGAAAGGGCTGCAACTAAAAACGTAAACTACATTCGTGTATTTGTTACTTGTATAGAAAATACAAAGTATTATGAAAATTATCTTTTATGCTACTATATTGTATTATACGTATACAGTATACATATAGTGCAGTATATATTTTGTGAGCACGAATGTAAGGTTTTTATTTCAAACTTTGAATGTTTGTATCTCCGGATTTAAAGCAGTTCTGGTCAACCCAAATTGCTCCACGGGCCACATAGACAACCTAAAATTGTTCGAGGGCCACACATAAATAATAATTCGTATATATAATTTCGTACTTATTGAATTCTCTTTTTCACCTACATACATTTTTTAAAGTAGAACTATTTATAAACCCGGTAATCTCGGGAGCAATAAATGCAAAAATATATGTCTCCTTTTGAAAACTAAAAAAACGCACTTTTAATGAAATCTAAAATTCAATATTTTTAAATTATATTTCATACTTCAAATTTTAACTTTCCATAGAAAACTAAATTTAAAGATAAGAAAATTAGAAGGAACATCATAACTTAATTTATAAATAATAATTTTCATTATTTTTCATCTAAATTTTCTTTTAAATCACAGATATTTAAACATTAAAATGCGCGAATATTAAAAAAATAAAATAGTTCACTCACGTCGGATCACAGTCGTGACCCGAAAAATGTCTGTTTGTCTGTAAATCATTTTAAAAAAATGTTTGTGATTCTCACTGTTTTGGCTGTAGCGTGCGCGTTCACAAAAACGCGGTTACACAGACGTTATTGAGATAATGGTCGTACGTAATTCAGAGACCCTCAAAACGTGTAATTCTATTAAAAATCTTGTGTTTGAATTTTTTCATGATAACTATACTTTATTTCATGTTGGTATATTTATACATACAGTAAAAAGGTAATTTTCAAATAATTCAGTTTACATTTTTCCGAGCGTTAAAAATAACCTTTTTCAATTAATTAAAACATTCACATTATGTACATATGTATATAATATATTATACTATATATATATATATATATACATAAAATATAAATTCGCGTTATAAATCCAGGATGATTCTGTTGGATATGTGAATTAAACATTATCTTGAAAATATAAATCAGGATTAAAGAGGACGGTGTTAATTAAACATTAAATTGTAATTCAAGTCTAATTTAAATTCCTATAAATACGGGCAAAAAGCCCTGGATTTAAATCTCGCGATTTACCTCATGTTGCCACTGTCTCTCCGATTACATCAAGCTGGGATTGATTTTATGTAAAACAAATAAAGTATTCACAATGTTCGAGGAATAATTCAAAACCGCCCGCAGGAATATCACAGTTTAAAAGCGATATTTAAAAAAAATATTTAACCCTTAACTGGTATCGTAAATTTTGCAAACGTTACTGAAATCGTGCGATATTTGCGGCCTCCGTAAACTAATTTATTCACTGCTCAGTTATTTTGAAAAATAGTGAGCTCTTAGAGTTTTTAAGGCACACGTTGATAAAGGTTTCATCAAAATCGGTCCAGTAGTTTATATGTTAATAATAATAATGAGAAGAACACTTCACGTCTCGTTTGTCGAATTTTAATTTAGCCTACGATAAATACTTTTTACGAAATTTTTAATGAATTTTTTATTTTATTATGCACTGTTTTAAAAATCATCACATTTTAAATTTGAGAAGAGTAGGTAAACTTTTGTTTCCTGTAATAAGATTTCATTTAAAATAGAACGTTTTATTCCAAGACTGATCTTTGATGTTACATTTCACTCTTGTTATTTTATCATTTTTGAGTTATGGCGTCTACAACAGTAAAAGAGAATAAGAATTTATAAAATGTGTATTGCAAATAAGTATGGGTGCCACAAGTAAGAAAGCAATTGAGGAGGTGAGTTCCAAAACTCGTTCGTTCCATTTAAAAAAAATCGAGATGCAGTGGATTTTGAAAGAATTTTTGGCATTCTTTCATATTGTTATGTCATTTTTGAGCAAAAGTCGCTCATTTATTATTGAGCGAGTTTTGCTTCTAATTAACTTGAATTCGGTAACAGCTAATCCCTAATATATATAAAGCTCAACGTCTCTCTGTCTGTCTGTCCGTTAGTGCGCTTATCACTCGAGAACCACTTATCCGATTTACGTGGTTTCTTTTTTAATTCATAGGGACATTCTCTGGCCAGGTTATAGGCTATATTTTGTTACGATAGGTAACATAACAACTAAGCAGTGACGATAAAAGTAAATCAAGTCGGAAAAAAATTTGCCATCGGCGCGCTATTTTGCAATACGCTGCCTAAACCGTTCTATATTGAACAAAATAATGTATTAAAGAATTGTGTAGAATCAAAAGATCTACAATAAAGTCAGCAACACCATATGTCTAACTTTTATATTTAAGCTACAATGACTGCTTTTATGTTACAAAGAAAATTTAAAATATTTGGGTTTTGTTTACGTGGACTTATGACCTACCAAACATTAATCCTTATCGAAATAAATGATTTCATCGTCATAAGTACTTAATATAGATATAATTTGCCCTTTACAGAATTCAATTTGGTCTTTTGGTTTCGGAAATAACGTGAAATATACATACAATAACATATTATTCGCGGTAATTCGCTTAAACTATGATGAAGTATCGCGGGGAGAGGGAAGATTCTTCGCTCGACCGGCAGTTGTTTATTTTGTTTTCAATTATTAACTTTTAAATTTAAAAATTATTTGCAATTTTTGTTCTGATTTGTTTTTTTTTTTAAGTACGTTAGGTTTTGATTAGTTATTATTACGATAATAATTAATTAATCGTGTTTGTATTTAAATCAACTATATTTTTCAAAAATCCTAAACAATAATTCCGTAGTCCAAGCGGGCGAAGCCGCGCGGGCCCAGCTAGTTTATAATAAATTAAGGTTTATAAAAAACTGGCTTTTGAATTCCAGTCTTTCAATTAAACCGAGTTTCGAATTTTAACAAAATCAATTGAATTTTTGTTTGCAAAATTCCACTCTAAATTTCCCAGTCGAAAAATTCTTAAAGAATTCCTATTGCAAATGTTCATGTAGCACCCGTGTAATTTTGATTTATAATTTTCTATACTGAATGTATGTACATACGCTCATATACAATTCGGTGTATTTTATTATTGTTCGTTATATTTTTTGTTTATTCAGTAGTTGTAAAAAAACTAAATTTCAAGTACGTGTTTATACAACATTGAAAATAATATAAAACTAGGCATGATGGAAATACTAAGATACAATGATAGATGACAAGTGAATACTGATTCAATTTTATTGATTTAACCCTTAACCAGGTCACGTTCACGTTACGTATCGTCTGTAACACTGCTTGGTTTATATATTTTTTTGATATTTTTAAAAGAAAGCGGTTCTGAAACCTGGAACTCCTTCTAATCCTCACTCTATTGGGCCCCCATCCTCTACTCGTTTTGCACCCTTTTTACAATACCTACTGAAGCTATATTTTTGAAGTTATACTCCTTTTGGTGCGTTCAGGGTGAAATACAGTTAAATGTATATTGGCAATGAGTAGATTTCCTAGCGACAAGTCGCAGAACTAACTTATGATAGATAAAAATACGAATACACTGCAAATGCAAAGTGTGTTGTTTTGACACACCTAAGTGTGTCATTTTCTTGTAGTCATATTTAATCCCTTTTTTGGTGTGTTCTTTTATAAACACACTTTAAGGTGTGTAGTTTTAACACGTTTTTTGAACACGCTTTGTAGTGTGTTAGTGAATGAACACACTACAAAGCGTGTTATTGTAATAAATCTGTAAACCACATTTTATTAAGAAATTATTATTGAACAAATATAAATACAATGATTTTAAATAATATACACTACATAATAATTTTTTTCTTCTTCGATTAATCAGCCACATAAAGCGTATCTAAATTCATTTTAACAATTTTTTCCTCCGGCACGATATTATTATCACTTTTAGTTGATGATATCAAAACAATATGGACATCACTTTTATCCGAAATTTCATCTACAATTCCACATCACATATTTTATTATTTCTATCCGGGTGTTCTTTTTATAAAATAATTAATTTTCCCTGTAGCATCATCTTCAGAATGCTGTCAGTTGTAGTTGCGTTTATTAATCCTTGACGTATCAATTCTACACCCGATATATCTTTTTGTGGTGAATATTTAATGCACTTACACATTTCACCTATCAGACAATAAACTTTATTTTCTATATTAATTTAATATACATATATCAAGCTTAATTCAATCAAAATGGCGAAAGATTATGACGTGACGTGAATGTCAAACGTTCTATACTCTATATGGCAAAAGAGTGAGAGCGAATATGGTATCATGACTATAGAAGGAGAAAGATCGAATGTATATAGGCTATATTCACCTATATTATATTCTAACACACCAACAAGTGTGTTTATTTTCAAAGTGTGTAGTTCTCCAAAAAGTGTGTTAGTAGATATTAAACGTGTCATTTCAACACACTTAAGTGTGTAAATAATATTTTTGATTATGATTTACAAATTATATTTTACACACCAAAAAGTGTGTTACTCTTTTAACACGGATAAGTGTGTCAATAAACACACTTAATCTTGACTACACACTTATGTGTGTCAAATAACACACTCATGTGTGTTTTGTAACACATTTTGGTGTGTTTTTAACAAACTAGCATTTGCAGTGTATACACACAACTTATCGTTTTGTTCATAATTTTTTTCATGTTTTTACATAAACAAACAAATTGTGCAGTAAATTACGATAATTGAAGTGTTAAGATGGATATGAATAATGATAAAAAAAGGAAACACTGCTGTCAACATTCCACTTTTAAAATACTGTTCTCGAAAAGGTCTTATAGTATTTTTCACTACTTCGTAGATGTCTAATAATGAAATCATAGTAGAATTTTTTTAAAGAATAAAAAATTACAATGAACTCGCTCTGTTTATCACACAGCTAATGTCATACGTTAGTTCCGCAAATAGCCACTACGGAAATTGTCTCGTTACCAATAGATTAATATTCAGAAATGGTAGTAATCAAATATCAACAAATATTTTTGTATGAAAATCGCACCTACTGTATTAATATCAGGGGTTTGAACCGGAACTGAACCGAAAACCGGAAAAACCGTTTTTTCCGGAACTAAAACCGGAACCGAACCGAAAAAAATACAAGTTTTTTCGGTTTGATACATGCTAAAATAGGCGCGTTAACATGATCTTACTCCCGACTTGAATTGTCGTTCAGTTGTCATTAACGCAACACGTCTTATATACGTTTTGGGTATTCGCTCTTATATTCTTGGGTCACTCACTAGTCAACTAGTCACTACCATCCATACTATATTTTTTTGTAGTATTTTTTAAAGTATTATTTTTTTAAATTCTTTTATTTATTTCCTTCATTAAAACAATAAAACCCCGTTTTCAAGGGACTGACGGGGAAAAAAACATAATTAGAGGGAAAACGACAAAACGTATGGTTTTAATAAAAGAGAACATGAAATGAAAGCATACACTGAAATGAATACAATGACACGCCAATACCTCATTTTAAAATTTGCTACAAGCTTCAATAGAATCATTTAAAAATATATTTGCAATAATCACTGATTTTAATCAGTTATATATACAATAATATACATTATACATATATTCAAGATTATACAAAATTAAAAAAAAATTATGAGATATCTATATTTACTAAATCAAGTTTAGCAACATATTTCAATTCTATTAAAATTCGTGAAATAAAATTTTTATTTGACTGATCTAACTGCATTAGTTTGTAGTTTTGTAGAAAATATATCCGTTATATATGTTATGATATAATACTCTCATAGAAAAATGAGGATGCGGATACAAATAAAAAAAATTAATTAATCACTCGGAGCTAAACCGAAAACCGAAAAAACCGGAAAACCCGTTATTTTCTTCGTAACGAAAACCGGAACTGAACCGATATAAATTTTTTTGCTCGAACCGAAACGAAAAAAATAACGGTTCGAAGCCCTGATTAATATTTACCAGGCCCTAAGTTTCAAATAAATAAAATATATAAATACCTACAGGTATGTAATACCACCGCATGCCATGAGGTGGGGTAGGGAACCATACTGCCACCATTGGAGGATTAAATATACCAAACGTTTAAAGCACATTAATTATTTCAAATCTCACATCTCTTGACATATTTATAAACCCATAAATGATTGCTACACATATGTACATATATACTTATAAATACATATGTTATGTTTGTCAATTGCCAATGAACTGTGGTATATAAATAGTAAATACATTTATCGGTTAAAATTAGCGGAACACGTTTACAATATATCGTGTGTAGTTCTGTTAAAAATTGTGATATTTATTTTGTACATCCCAGAATTAATTATTAGTTTCGAGTTGAAGCTCAAGTAAATAAAACTTTGTACTTTCGTCGATACAGGGTGTCCAAAATTCAATCATTGCAATGGTGAGATAATTACACTAAATGTATTTGTCTGTCTGACAATCTAGCCGAATGATTTCAAAAATGAAAATTTGTAGAATATGGTACGTTTACGTTTGTTTCTTGTGTTTGACTGGTGAAAAATTGCTACATATATCGTCGCTGCGCGTGCAATACCGCGGAAGAGCACTTTGTTAATACCGCGTAACAGCAAAAGGCACAAAATTGAGATATCGCGCCAACAGATCCTTGACGCGGATTGGCTTAGTACTAGCTCTCACGAGATTTGAATTAGCCAATGGGAAACCTTTTTTTTGGCATCGTAGCCACAATCGTAGTCACAATCAACTAAATTATTCAAGGCACTAGGGTTGTTACTGTACCTACAGTATTCAATAATTAAAAGCTAATTTTACTTTTTCTGTATTCGCACAAAGCATTTAACAAAGATTACGTTAAGATATTTTCTGTGATTTTAAAGGAACCTAGGAGACTGATCACTAAGAAAACTACTTTTTTGGTAAGTTAAAGAGATGAACTCACAACGTCTTACTTAATACAAAATTTAATAACTTACTTCGTTAATTCTCTTGAGATTAGAAGTTCAAATCTTAAACTTACCAATAAAAAAGTTTTCCTTATATAGGTAATGTTAATTATAGATGAATGTTGATAGAGAATAGTAAAAAATATAGTTTCCCTGTACTTCTTTCAAAACGTATAAAAAGTTTTTTCTGTGTATTTCTAAGTAAAAGATGTGAACTCCTTATGAAAAAAAAAGATTTTTAAATGAATATCTCTATTCATTCCTCGTGCAACTAATGAATAAAATATTAAATTTCTACAGATTAGAAGTTTTTTTTTATAAGAAGCTCATATCTTTAACTTAACAAAAATAAGTTTTCTTTATAATGTTGATTATCAATAATAGAAAGATATTGTTTTTCTGAAAAATGTTTTTTTTTATCACAATTAATAATGTTTTCTAATAAAAAATGTTTAATTTCAAACCCGCGTACTTACTGATACTATACTACTTATTCTATCATTTGTTGCAACAAAACCGCGTAAGTGATTTTACACGGAATTTACGGAAGTTACGAATAAATTTACACAATTTCTCCATAAATTAAGCCCCAAACAAGTAGCGATAGAGTTCAATCAGCAAAATGTAGTTAAATGACTGAGATATTAAGTTTTTTCTTCTTCCTGTAAAATCGCGAAAACGCAGATACGCGGTTTTTACAAAGTGCTCTTCCGCGGTATTGCACGCGCAGCGACGATATGGTACTGTGCCAGTGTTGGACACTTGTATAATTAAATATACTAAATTAGAAATATTTGTTGATATTTGATTATTACCATTACTGAATCATAATCTAAAGACGCTTAGCTCTAAATCTAAAACAAGTAAATTTGATGACAATCGGCCAATGGATGTCAAAATGGTGGAAATTTAAACTAATTATTACTGTAATGTATTTATTAAATTATTATGTTATATCGCAGCATCTACTTTAAATTGTTTAAAAATTTTCGATTCTTCATTTTATAACGTTTGTGTCTTTGTACTTATCATTTTGTGATTATTAGCAAGCGACCATCATTGGAGAAAAAACATAAAAAATAAAAAGCTTTAATTTAAAAAAGCAAACTTTGATAATTAAATTGATTTAATAATGAGGTACTTGTTTTATTGGTAACACGAGTTCATAAGAATAACAAAAAAAAAGCCCATAAATCTCGAAAAACAGTATATCTTTGCTCTTAATCCGACTTCCGGTTCTACAGGAAGTATATATTTATACAACAGTATTTTATTTAATGGAAAATAAAATGAAATTGATATCTAGGTTTTAAAATTAGAATATATATATTACCTAACATGTAATATTGTAGTTATATAACCTAACATGTTTTAGATCTGCTAAAAATTAATAATTGAACAAATTTTAAAAATAACATATTTATTTAATCTGCAGGATGTTTTATATTTAAAGATAAAAGGGAATGTATATTTTTTAATTTTTTATACGAACGCGAAATGGCAAACAAAAATATTGTTTGATGTTAGTGATATTCGTCAAATAAAAATTCATGATTTTTATTACCAAAGATAATTAAGAAGATCTAATGAATGACTTTGTCAATCATAATTTACTTTTTCTTATAAAACAATTTTATAAAATTTCAGTTCTAAAAACATATAATGTTGTTATGCGAAACATCTAAAAATAATTTTAAAAGTGCCTGAAAGAAATCAAAATAAATAAAAGATTTTTTCAGTTAATATAAAAAAGGCCCACAAAATAAAAAAAGTGATTGAACTTTACATATGAATAGGCTACCCTTATTATTTTCATTAAAATCCGAGAATGGCATCTGGGGATGTTTCCTTGTCAATTATACACCTTTTTCCTAGGCTAGGGGAAAATTGTGGGGTCTAGGAGAAATTCTGAGGTCGAATTAGGATTCAGCGGCTCAAAATCCATAAGGAGAGCCTATTCACATGTAAAGTTCAAACCACTTTTTTAATTTTATGGGCCTGTGTAATCGTTTCCGCGGTCAGCAAACTTGTGTAACAAAAGAGCCAAATCTAATCCTCACAAAATTTAGTATCCCTATGAAACAACCTTACCAAAATATAGAAATAGTTTTTATTATATAATATAGTACATATATAAATTCAATAAATTATTGAAAAAAAAATATGAAATAATGTATATTATAAAATATGTATCAACGAGTTATGAAAATAAATGGGATACAATTAATCTCACTAAACAACATTGCCGTAATGATAGATTTATAGATAGCACAAATGTAGAGAAGGCGAGAAAAATATATTTTCATCTCGATTAAATTATTTTTTTATCTATTCTTTCGCACTCATTTCTCTTTACGAATAAAATAAAATGATAAAGTATACAATGCTTTAACACGTAGATTTATTATAATTTATACTCGAGATTGTTTACAAAATATAATTAAGTAAGTTCCGTAATTAAACATGGTGTCTAGAAATTAGGTTGGGATTTCTTTTTAGTAAAACCCGAATTCAACAATATTGATTTACAACTAGTGTAAAAAATCTGCCTTGGGAACCACGGGACTTTCTTATACGTAATCCTAACAGTGAATATTATTCGTGATTCTTATTTTATTAAAACATTTCTGACAAACTAACAAGATAGAATTAAATGAATAATATACCTACGTAATATTATTCTCTCCATTATATAACAAGTAATTTTTTTAACGTAATAACTGAAAACGGATTGTAAAATTTTTTATGTAAATTTTTGAATTTTCGAATTATTTTTGAAATAAGAAAAAAATGTTTTAGATAAAAAATGTCGAGTATGTTATTATCTATAATTTATTCTCCAACATTTTTTTCCAACATTTATGATTTAGCCAGAAAGAATTGTTTTATGTAATTATTTAGATTCACCTACACTGTTCACTCTCAGTATTACGTATAAGAAAGTCCCATGGTACCTATGCAAACACACACACTGTTCAATCTCTGTATTACGTATAAGAAAGTCGCATGACACTCATGGCAGATATTTCTCCTCTGTTATAAATCATTTGAATTATAATGAAACATTTTTTTTCAAAAATTCGTTTTTACGAAAAAATGAATACAACATAAATTATAGATAATGATATTACCTACAATTTTTAACTTGACCATTTTTCTCTATTTCGCACTATTTCAGAATAATTCGAAAAATTCAAAAATCGACGTAGGTAAACATCTGTATCTGGTTGAAAGATCGTTTTCAAAAATAGAACGTTTTCTTCCCAGACAAAAATTAATCTTAAATATAAAATTTCACCCTTCTACGATTTGTCGTATTTGAGTTACAGTGTTTACAGACAGACAGACACACATACATCAAGGAGAAAATAGTCAGAATGGATTCAGGGAAGGTCAAAATGGATAATCCATCAAAATCTGGATTTCGAAAAAAAATCGGCTTCACTATACTTACTTATACTATATGTATATATCATATACATACATGGTATAAGAAAGTAAAAATTAACAGTAGATCGAGAATAAAAAACTTCATATGAACAGAAATTCTTCGTGAGGGAGCTACAGTCTTTATCCAAAATTAGTATTTATTTAATATCTAGATAACCTATTGTAATACAGTTATGAAATTTGATAACTGGTTTATTATTAATAAGTATTATCGATTTCCAGTATTAAACAATAATAGTTTAGACCAGGGGTGTATGTGGGTTCGTCGATTTATATCAAGTATTTTTTTGTTCTTTAATTTTTTGAACTTGCTTTAAAGCTCCCTGCAGGCGCCATTTGTGATTTAGAAAAAAATAAGTAAAAGGGTCAAATTATTTTATAAATTTCAAGTTTCTAGCTTACATAATTTACGAGATATTTTCCTTTAACTGAACTCTAAAAACCGAATCTATAAATGGTTATTTGTTGATAAAAATTCAATTTCAGAGATATATTTCAAAGCACAATTTTAAATATTAATATTATAAACTATCCTCATAAGAGGACTTGATGAAAAAAGATTAACTACTACACAATTTCGCTAGTACATGATATAAGGACGAATTCAAAATATTTATCAGAAAATGTCCTCATACATATGAGAACTTTTTTTTTAAATGTAATAAATAAATTTTGTAATACCTAACGGCATAAAAAAGTAATATAAAATTTTTATCATTTATTAAAAAAAAATGCATGAGAGAGGTTTAATTTTAATGGCTTTAATTAGAAAAAATACATCGCCAGTTAATTATACACTGTCACGGATTACAGATGAATGAGGGATTTGCCCTAAAGCGATCAAAGCAAGTGACGTTTACGAGACCCGGGAGTCATAGGTTCAACTCTGGGTTGACACAGCTCCATATTAACTGTCAGATAAAACATTAAAAATAAATAAAATGTATGTTTATTTTAAAATGAAACGTAGGTACTATTATTTATTCTTTGTGGAAAACAAACCTTCTGTCGACATTCAAAGAAATTATAAAATTGTGTATACAATCGTAAAAAATGTTAATTATAAAACTGTCATACAAAACTAATAACAGATTTAAATAAAACAGCCAAGTGCGTGTTGGGCACGTACTTGATTTATTTCAAAATTCATAAACTATTTTTACTACATTGTTCGTTTTAATTTTCATTGAAAGTACTAATTAAAAGCTACATTTCTGATTTTTTTTTGGGGGGGGCCTCTGGTAACGACATTGAAAAGCAAAAACATACATATATCGTAACCGAATATTCAATATATATTTTCATATATGTACATATTTAATTTTAATTAAAATGATGCAAATAATAATTAATAGTAAAATAGTATATTTATTGGTTCAAACAAAATATAAATTTTCTTTGTAAAATAATATACCCAGGAGTGGTTAAAAATAAATCATGTTTTAAAATTTCCACATTTTACAAACAGGTGCTATAGCTTGAGGGTATCTCAAGCAAACATTTGAATATAAAATCCTACAGGATTTTGAATTTATTATACTTGTTCGACCGAAAAATTTCACTCATAAAAATACATACTGAATATACGTGAAAAGTTTTACTATGAAGATTCTTTTCAAATAATTTAATAATCAAAATCTCGACAATTACATTATCCTAATAAAACTATAATCTAGGTTGAAAATTGTAAAACTGATAAGGGTACTGGCTCCAGTCTTGGATATAACCCCAGTAATGGCTATTTTTTAATTAAATGTACTGAATATTAATCTATATACATTTAACTGTCTTACAGCGTAGTTTGATGACAATCGACCAATAGGTGTCAAAATGATAAGCATTTAAACTAATTATTAGTATCATTTATTTAGTAATTATTATATTATCCTAGAAACTGCTTTACATTGTTTCAAGTTTGACGATTCTTTCTTTTATATATTTTGTATCGTAGTACTTATCATTATCAAGTGTCCATATCTGCGTGCTCATTACTGAATTTACTTTTGCCATTACTGGAGAAAAAACATAAACAAAATAAAAGGCTATCATTTCAAAAACAAACTATATTTACGGACTTTGTTAATTAAATAAATTAAATAAATAATTAGTTGTTTTATTAGTAACATGAGTTGATGATAATTAAAAAGAGAAGCCCGTCAATCACAAAAACAGTAAACCTCTTATAGCGGCTATAACTGGTGCCAGTATCTTAATATATAATATTAACTTTACCTTAAAAGCGTCTCGAAATTTATTTGACATGATGTTGTATAACACTGGGTTGATCGTTGTAGATAAAAAGTAAAGTACTCCCGAAATGTAGTTAAGTACACTGTATATCTGCACGAGAACAGGGTCTGGTGGGTTTGTTGCACTCATTGTAGATGTTATGTAAACTGCTAATAGTCTTTGACCATGGAACGGGGCCCAGCAGATGAAGAATGCTACAACTACAGCCACTGTAAGCAGAAATATTTACATAATTAATACCTTATTATTCATTTTTAATAGGCTTGATGCCAGTAACAAAGTATCACTGAAATTATGATTTTAAATAATGAAATAGGTTAAAAAGATTCTAAAAAATGTATTTATTTTTATATTAAAAGCGAGATTAATATGATTTTTGTTAAAATAAAAACACAAAACACAGCAATCCGCCATGTTAGATAAAACACCAGTCAGAGTGGATGACATCACGGCTAAATAAACATCATTTTTGTTTTATTAATATCTGCACTGTTTATAAATTATTTTGTGGTTTTATATTATCAATTTGCTCAGTTTTGTGTTCCTAAAACTAAAACCGAGAAACGTTAGCGATGGAACAAGGATTTATTATTGTTGACAAGGAGTGTTTACATAGCCGTGACGTCACAAATGCGCCATGACACCAGCGAGCGTATGGCGTCAAATTCAAAATTAGTTTTAAAAGAGTCAATTTTTGTGATTAAACCTTTATTTTCTGTAGAAATAAGTATTTTTTTGGAAATAGGAGACACGTAAAATCATCATAAAATAGTTTTTAAAAATTAGGCATCATGCCTATTATTATTAATGTCTGACCGATCTTCGGTTTCATTTATTATTATTTAATATATTCTGATTTAATTGATTTTATTGAAATTGTAAAATATTAATTGTGTAGATAAATTATGAAGTTGCTTAACTAAACTTAAGGGATGTTATCAAAAGTTAAATATAATAAAATTTTAATAAAATTAATATGATAGTACCTTTAGGGTGTAAATATGTTACACAAAAAAAAATTGTGATTTTTAGCTTTGTTTTGAAATAATTAGTTTTTAAACATTTTTTTTCTATACTTGAAATTGCCATTTTCCATTTTTCACCACTCAAAGTGTTGTACGCCTACTATGAACGGGTAAAGGGCATTTAAAAAATATAAAATGTTGCGAATAATATATAATAAAATTATTGTCAAGCTTTTAACATCGTAAAAAAATATTTATCAGTATAGTAAAAAGGATTAATCTAATTTGCATAAATCTACCAAAATACGTTTTATTCTACTTTCGCTTTGTACATGTGTATAAATGACATGATAAGACATTTCTATTAAAATGATAATTTACTGTTAGTTTCTAGGGGTTGCATGAATTACAACAAATATGCAAATATAACGGCTTACCGGATGTTGATTATAATGATTTTGTGTCAATAGCAGTTCAACAAATAACAGCAATGTTTTTCCTTCTCGCCGTATCGAAGATATGAGAAGCTTTGTGATCGTTTTTTTAATTAAAAAGTTCCCCGATTTCAAAATTTCTATATGAACTTTCCATTTCAGGTTAAAACAAACACTTTCAGTACCGTGTCTGTCTGTCTGTATCCTCCTGAATCCATGTCACACGCATAACTCATGAACCAATGAACCGATATTAATGAAACTTGGTTGGATGGTTGAGTCTGGCTTGAGGACGGTCCCATTTCAAAATCATTAAGGAGGATAGTCCTCAGTACGTCGACCCTTTTATTAATGTATTACCATACTTCTGAAACTTCGTGAGTGGGTTCTTTTTGACGAGTTGTATGTTACTTTATTTCAAGTTATTTCCTAAACTATACAGGACCAAATTGGATGCTGTAAAGGGCCAAATGTTATTTATATTAAATACTTATGACGATGAAATCATTTATTTCGATACGGATTAATGTTTTGCAGACAGACAGAGATGCGTTGCGTTTTATAATAAATAATAATTAATATCTATAATATTAATATTAATTTAATAATAAACATTGCTTAAATTATAAACAAATAATTACAATGAAATTCAAAATAACTTTAGGTGCATTTTTAGAATTTATTATATTTCTTTAGAATTTATATCTTCGAATTAAAATTTCTGAGAATTTCTGGTGTAAATCTTGACATTCATACCCACTGGTAAATATTTGTTTTTAGAAAATTACATTTAGTACGTATAGAAGCCAATGAAAAATACATCTCTTTTATATATCAAAGATTATTATATGTTTCCGCTTTCAGTAATACGAGTATATTTGTTTCAGAGTTGTGTTAACAAATATTTTCTTATATAAATAACTAGGTATGAAAGACGGGAATATAAAAAGAGATGTAAAAAATAATGTGTTTGAATTTATAAATAAACATTTTTTGTTGTTAGGTATACCTAAAGGTATTAAAGGGCTTCCAATATCGGAAATAGCGGAACAGGGATTCCGGTGAAAAAATAAGAAACTTTTGTTCGAATCGTGAGGCGATTTTTTATACTTTTTTTAGCAATGTAACGATTTTTAATTTGTCATGTAAAACATAAAGAATAATTCTTTTTAATAACACATTAATGTAATAGTTTATTTTAAAGTTAAAAACAATATTCTCATTCAAAAAACCAAAGTTAATCATAAATTTAATACGGCCAAATGCGTGTTGGGCACGCACATGATAGGGTTCCATAGTCGTTCTCACTAACATTCTCTTTCGAAATTAACTCCATTTCTACAATATTTAAAGTAAAAAAAATGTTTCTGTGTTTTTCATTGAAAATACTAATTAAAAGTTGAAATCTGAAATTTTTCAGATTTTTTGCATTGAAATTTAGAAATTAGATGGGACGCTCGATCAATTAAAAAAGCAAATATATCGTGACTGAAGGGTTAAAATCAATTAGACATTTTTTGTTGCATTTTAGAAAACCTATCTAAAGAAATCTCATTTATTGGGGTAAATGAAAAAACAATTTATTATAAAAAATTTTAATTAAGGTGGACCTGCTGTCATCATGGTGTCTCTTTGTGAACCCAGAGTTGCATCGAGGTACGTCAAAGAAAGCCGTTTTAAGAATGCATGAAGAAAATTTAAATTTAAAAGACTTGAGAAAACTAAGTGGCAATATAAAAATGATAAATAATTTAAGTAGGTAGCTACACCAAATTAAAGCAAAAAATAAAATTAAAATTCTATCAAAGGATTTCTACCTTGACGTGCGGTAATGGACCTTATACTGTGATAATTTTTAATTTAATTAATAATAATGAATTATTATAATAATCAAACAAAATTTTTAAATAATTGTTTTAAGAACCTGCATTAAATATAGCGAGTATTCTTATAGTTAGGAAGATGGTGGCAAAATGGGTATTCGATTTGTTCATCGCTGACAGCAAGTTTTTGATAACAAATACATTTTATATGAAATTAAAATTGGTACTGAAAATGTATAACTAATAGATTATTTAATAATGATATATAAAACATACATATATTGTTTTCTTACTCATGTTTTAATTTATTTGATTTCTCTCTTAACTACTCCACTCTCCCCTATTATTATTTTTTAATTATAAAGAACTTTATCGTTTTCATCCATATGCATGATTTTATAATATTCCGTTTATGTAATACCAATATATGTATATATAGATAGGGATACATACATATGTAGATCGTGATTCACATGAAGGCTATCGACTAACAATCAACATTTCCTATTAGGTACGTGATATATTCAATGCGACAATCACTCTTCAGAAATATACAAGTTTTTTCAAAATTTTATGTTTCTATTTATAAATAAAATAAAATTGTTATATGAGATATAACATTATTTATTTTGATAAACGTTTCGTCTTGTTGAAGACTTCATCAGTATCTATAAAACACATTCAAATATATAACATTAATTAAAAAACTAAATAAGCTAACAAGTAATATTTTTGAAATTATAAATGTTAAAATAATGTTATACATTGTTTTAAAATATCTACATATTATAAAATTACAATCATATAATAATAATTTTTTTATGTATAAAAACAGTCAAACTATAATTAATTTATTATTATTATATGATTTTAATTTTATAATATGTAGTTATTTTAAAAAAATGTATGAAATTAGTTTAACATTTATACATAATTTCAAAAATATTGTTAGCTTATTTAGTTTTTTAATTAATGTTATATATTTGAATGTGTTTTATAGATACTGATGAAGTCTTCAACAAGACGAAATGTTTAATAATGTTATATCTCATATAACTATTTTATTTTATTTATGACCTAAAAGCCTCGAAATCAAAATAAAAATCATTAAAAATGGTCATTTTCATAAATTCTATGTATGTATATGTATATATATTTATTGCAAGTACATAAATGTACTTTAAAGAAAAAAAAGTATTTTGATTCTAAAAGAAATAAAAAAAATTTATATCAATGTCAACATAAAATAATATATTGTTTCATTTTTATAACGAATCGCTTTATTTATTTTTATTATTACTACGCTCTGGGAGCTTTTACAAGTTGTTATTATAACTAGAGGAGTACCGGAATTCCGGCCGGAATTCACATCTAACGTTACTACTATTATATTTTAAATATAAATACATAGATTACTATCTTAAATTAATATAACATTATTCTTTATGGTATTTCTTTAAGAAAATATATTAAATTATAAAAATTGTGTTTTTTACATACTCTGCAATTTTTACAGTTTCGTAAATTATTTGTATAGCTATGATTTCATTAAATTATTTGTATAGCATACGTTCTTTTCGATCGAATGTAATTACATTTATAATATCAATAATAATAATATAATAGTAGTGACGATAAAATATTCACTTTAAATCTACATCGTGAGTTCCGGACGGAATTCCGGTATACCTCTAATTACACACATAACTATAAAATACATATTATAAAACTAAATCCCTCCACGTCACGTCTGTCTGTCTGTATGTGTGTACTAATTGTAAGTATATTTATTACCCCGGAGATAGCGTTAGCTACAAAGTAAATTCTTTATAACATACATTAACTTATTAACAATTCAAAAGCATGTATGATAATTCCAAGAATTCGTGATATTTTGTTATTCAATGACACTGTAATTTATTAATATACATGGTTATGTAAAAAATAAACCATATGTAATATACGAAAGTATCATATCTTATTACCTATATACTACAAATCATTAAAGGTAAAATATCGAAATTAATTATTATGATTGTTGCTAACCTATTTATTTCTTTAATTTTGATTTTCATACAAATTCTAAGACAAGACCTGATGTTTCTTGGGAGTTTAAAAATATAAATTTACACGATTTTCTCAATAACTACTAAACGGATTTTATTCTGGTTTTCACTAACGCGGTGAGTGGGCATGTTTACTGTATGTTTAATTGAATTAATATCCCCGGTCCAATGCGCTAGTAATTTAATAAAATGCAAAATACTAACCACGTGAACGTAATATATTTATTATAAAATTATACAATATATAAAAATAAAAATCAAAACGTAACTAACTAACAACAATATAATAAAATAACACCCAAAATGGTTAATAATTTGAAAGAAAAACTAATAAAAATCATCTGCCAAGTAAATGCACAGTGCTTCCTCGTGCTAAATTCAATAAAACCGATAGTGTTCAGATAAATTGCCTGGCATTGGTTAACCATTTAATTTTTATACAAATTTTACTAAAAAATCTTAGTTCGAAATTTTTCTTAAGACACACCTGAATATTTTTTTATATATTTTTTATTTTTTGACAATTTCAATCTAAATCTAAATTTATGCAAATGTCAAAATGACATTTAAAACGTCAAAGTGACATTTAAAACGCCAAAATGACATTTAAAACGTCAAAATGACATTTAATTTATCCAATCAAAAATCAATTTAGAAAAACAAAACACGAATTTTTAAAATAAATTAAGATAAATCTTTGTAAGGGAATATTTTACAACAAACGTAGTAGACCCATATTATAGGAAATTTAATGCTCTACAAAAAATATTCTATAAAATTTTCTCGTAACATGTGTCGTTCTTGAGATATCTTGAAAAAAGAAATATTTTGGGTTGTCACCCCTCCCCCTTACACACGATTTTGATGAAATGGGACCGTCCTCAAACCAAACCCAACCATCCGACCAAGTTTCAATAATATCGGTTCAGTGGTTCATGAGTTATGAGTGTGACAAGGATTCAAGGGACAGACGGACGGACGGACGGACACACGGACAGACAGACAGACACGGAACGAAAAGTGTTTGTCTGGACGTGAAACGGATAAATCAATTTAAAATTTTGAAATTGGAGAACTTTTTTTTGTCTCAATCTGAAACGATCACATAGCTTCTCGTATCTTCGATATTGCGAGGAAGCAATAATACCTACTTAAAACTAATTAACTGCACCGAAAACGTTATTTAACCCATTAACGCCCGCCGTACACACTTGTGTGCAGCTTATTTTATAATTCGTGTTGCTTTCTATGCATATTAATTCACAATATTTCCTTAAAAATCAGATGCTAGTAGTGCAATAAACATAATCTGTTAACGTTATTAGTTTCATGAGTGTTTAAACGTGTTTTAATTGCTGCGAATTATTTGTATATGAATAGAGGCATGTGATATGCTAATATATTTTATTCAAATGAAGTATGGGTTTTAGAATTTTGTTTAAATCATAGAGATTGGAAAAATAGTTGTTATTTTCAATGAAATAGTTACTAGTTGAATTTTTTTCGGAAAATAATTGGTAAATAGTTTTTTTACGATTTGATAATAATTAGTGCAAACGAAGCAATAAAAAGTGTCTCAAATAGTTTTAAAATAGTTGGAAAGGTAGTTGCAAATAGTTGATTTCAAATTGTGTTCAATCAAACCAGTTTTCTGAAAACGGTGGAGATATGTAATAAAAATTACAATAAATGCATTTTTACGCATTAGTTGAAAAACTATTTTTCCAATCTCTAGGAATAACTTAAATTTACATATAACTTGATTTTTAAATGTAATTTATCTATAAAATATCTGAAAAGCAGTCTCACACATAATAGGGTTCATATCTGCCAAATTTACTCGCTCGAATGCACACCGTTATTTTTTTTCTAAATATAAAACAAAGTTTTTGTTGTAATATTTAGTTAAATATATTACCTACTTAATTTCATTTAACAAAATCTTCTGCTTGTTTTAGTTTTCTTTTGGCATTAATGGGTAAACAGAATACAAATAAAACTAACGATTTAATATAAATAACAATCACTTTCACAACGTGTGAAGAATAAGGTAAAAATGATCTTATATAGAATTAGGTAATATTATTAACTGTAAATAAATATTGTATACATTATTTGAATTACGTTTTGGAACATTCCATTAATATTCCGTTCGTGTAATTCGTTAGGATTCTCATTAACAGACTTTCCTTGTTATCCTAGATAAGATATTTTTACGAAAACGCTTTTTGTACAGTTTCTTGATTGATTTCTTGTATTTAATTCTCAGAAATCTTAGATTCTCTTCAAGTATTCTTAATCTTCTCAATTTGTTAAATAAAATATCTGCCATGGGAGCCACGGGACTTTCTTATACGTAATACTGAGAGAGCGAACAGTGCACATAATTCTAATTTTATTATAAAATATTTTTGACAAACTAATAAAAGATAGAATAAAATTAATAGGGCATAAATTATATTATATTAAGAGGGCAGACCCAATTAGAATTTTGAAAAAATCCATTTTTTTGCATTTTCTTAAAGTAGAATATTTCAAAAGTATTCTCTGAAAATTTCAGACAGATGTCCTGGAATAGACGATTCAGTGTAAGTTCCAAAATAAATGTTATTTATCTGCATGCAAATCGTACTCAAAAACTTTAAACGCGTTTTTCTCGAAACCATTTTTTCGAAGTCGGTGATCACTATAACTTGAGAACGGCTTTGCCAATCGGTTTGAAATTTTTCTCACTTATTCTATACATAATTGTCCTCCGGATGGACGAAGGATTTTTTTTTTGGACGATTATTTTTTTTTTATAGCCGAAAATGCGAGTGAAATTTTAGTCGAATAAAGAACTTTGATTTTCAACATCCGCCATTTTGTGAAAATTCATAATTTTTCAAATCCCTTCGTCCATCCGGAGCATTATATCATTATAATATCAATGATCCCTTTTGTTTTTTTAATTTCAGATGATCTAGTGACGAACAGCAGTGATCACGGCAAAACACTTTTTTTTGGACCCCTCCCAAATTTGCTGTATCCCGGTTATTGTTTAATATTTTGCCATAAAAAAATTATAATATTTTCTGTAAATACATATCTTTCATGTGGAAAAACATTTGTTATTAATTATTTTAATGCGTGGCCAAAAAAAATCCTAAAAAACAGTTTTTTTTGGAAGTCCTAACAGAGTCTGCCCCCTTAATATTTTCTATAACATGTATCAAATGATTATTACTTTTTTATACATACATGAAATGTACTGTATAAAAAAGTATAG
This sequence comes from Sialis fuliginosa, assembly GCA_961205875.1. NCBI lineage: Eukaryota > Metazoa > Arthropoda > Insecta > Megaloptera > Sialidae > Sialis > Sialis fuliginosa. Next base: position 4,460,358 of record OY540820.1, read on the forward strand.
TAATCATGAAAAAATTATATCTCGAGATTTCAACGTTGAATAATATCGATTGTCTTATCTACAATATTAGCTTGATTCAAGTTGATTTTTCATGTCTCTGATCTAAACATGAAAAAGTGGGACAAGAGTTTAATTTACTGCCTATGCTTGGTTTCCAATTTGTCACGCTGAGATAGTGCTTGCCATCGACAACAATTTATTTTACCGCAAAATAGTAGAACTAGATCTATGAAACTACTGAACATTTCCAGTTGATATATAGATGATTCAATGATTGTTAAATCTGAAATATAAAAATACTTATTAGGGATGTATGGCACGTATTTAATTTTACCGAGAAGTAATTGAAATTTGGTGAAGTTATTCTTTAATATATCAAAAGTATCCACAAAAAATTGAGAACGTTTTTACTGAATAGTATATTTGAAGATATAAAGTACTGGCACCAGTTATAGCCGCTATAAGAGCATGGTTTACTGTTTATGTGATTGACGGGCTTCTTTTTTGTAATTCTCATCAACTCATGTTACTAATAAAACAAGTAACTCTTTATTTAATCAATTTAATTACCAAAGTCACCAAATATAGTTTGTTTTCTAAATTATAAACTTTTATTTTATTTATGTTTTTTCTCCAGTTATGGATAAAGTAAAACCAGTAATGAGCACCCAGTGATGGACACTTGCTAATGATTACAAAATGATAAGTACTACGTCAAAAAATATATAAAAGAAAGAATCGTCAAATTTGAAACAACATAAAGCAGTTGCTATGATAATATAATAATTAATAAATAAATTATACTAATAATTAGTTTAAATGTCCACCATTTTGACACCTATTAGCTGATTGTCATCAAATCACGCTGTAAGACAGTTAAATGTATATAGATTAATATTCAGAAATGGTAGTAATCAAATATCAACAAATATTTCTAATTCAGTACATTTAATTCAAAAATAGCCATTACTAGTGCCAGAACCTTATTTATACCAAACAGAGCTCTTATTGCCGGATTTCTATAGATATAATATAATAAATATAATATAGTGACGTTAATATATGAAATAAAAACGAATTAATTGATTAAACGTCAAAAATTTATTAGAAAAAGTAATCGCGCAAGCTTTCGATTCACAGAATCATCATCAGGCTATTATTAAAGATCAAAATGTGAGAACGATGTCGTTATCTCAACAATATTCATGTGATCTTTAATAATAGCCTGATGATGATTCTGTGAATCGAAAGCTTGCGCGATTACTTTTTCTAATAAATTTTTGACGTTTAAACAATTAATTTGTTTTTATTTCATATAATATAATATTAGTTTTGATTTAAAACTGGTATACTATTTAATTTATAAATATATTCTAGATTCATGATTTTAGAGTTTTACATTTACTTACTTTAATTAGTTTAAGTACATAAAGTTCCATATAATTAAATTAACTAAACCTTTACACCAAATTAATTTAATTTTGCTCGTGTTCGTTATTTCTGTTATAACTTGTTAAAATATCAAAGCAAAGGTAATTCTGTTCTTGCTTACGGTTTAGGTGCTTCATTTTCATCTTTAAAAATAATTAACTCTGATTTCTATACAATTCTCACAATTTAGTTACAAAACATGTATATTTCATTATAACTAGGGAACTAGGGCTGTAAATGAGACGAGACTGGATTCATTAAAGTCTCGTTTCGGTTTTGAATTTATTAACCAACAGTCTCGTTTCGTGAAAATTTAAACCATCCCATATCAGTTAAGTCTCAATAAAAATATGTCCGTTTACTACATTTGCTTGCAGCAATATTAGATTTAAAAGCTGCCATGAATGCGACGAACTTTTTTATACGTTATACTTTTTGTAAGTCATATTAGAAAAGTTTTCGTTATTAGTTTATAAAAAAAGTATCTACAATAGTAAGTATGAAACAAGTTTAATTTAAATAAGGTAAAGGCACCAGTTATGTCCGCTATAAGAGCAAGTTTTCGGTTTTTTGGATTAATGGGCTTGTTTTTTATAATTCTCATGAACTCATGTTACTAATAAAACAACTAACTCTTTATTTAATCAATATAATTGCCAAAGACCGCAAATATAGTTTTTTTTTTGTAATTATAGCCTTTTATTTTATTCATGTTTTTTTTACAGTAATGGCAAAGGTAAAACCAGTAATGAGCACGCAGTGATGGACACTTGCTAATGATTACAAAATGATAAGTACTGCGACATAAAAGATATAAAAGAAATAATCGTCAAATTTGAAACAATGTAAAACATTTTGACACCAATTGGCCGATTGTCATCAAATCACGCTGTAAGACAGTTAGTTAAATGTACCTATATAGATTAATATTCAGAAATAGTAGTAATCAAATATCAACACATATTTCTAATTCAGTACATTTAATTAAAAATTTGCCATTACTGGCGTCCTTGCCAAGACTGGTGCCACTACGAAATTTTAGTTTAAATATTTTTTGGTTATGTCGCTATTTTTTCCTTGTTCAACTTACGGCGTTTTTTTAGGTTTTCCATGGCGTCTTTCCCTAAATCAAATCGTAACTAACTTGTAATAAACAAGTTAAACAACTGTATTATTGGACAATTATTTATTTATTCTTTAGCATTAAATTAATGTGATGAATCACCCTGCAGAACCGTAGCGTCCCTGTAAAAATGCCACGTTTTTCCCAGGACACCGCGACGCACACTTTGGCAACCACTGTATTAGTCTATCATTTATTCTTGAAATCAAAAGCATTTTATGATATTAATTACACACAGAAAACTTTGTATACTCAATAAAGCTTAATTAAATTTTATCTTTTCAAGTGTTATCAAATATTTTTTTCTTTTAATTAAAATAAGGATAACATGAACATAAGTAGTGGGTAGAGTAGGTACTCGTTTATACAATAATTGAAATTGTTTTTATCCTTCAAGAAAAAAATATCACAGTCGAAATACAATTCAAAAAACAGATATCCCAGTTATTTTTTTGGGGGGGGGGGGGGGGACGCACTTAACAAAATGTAATCTACATTTTTAATCTTTTTTATTTTATTATGGGAAATGTTTGATGAAAAAACATTTTATTTACTTAGTTTTACCTTCATTTAAAAAAATATTTTACGGTTTTCCGACATGAATTTTATTTATATTTTGTTTGCCTTTGTAGAAATTAATTTTTAGCATATTATGTTGAAAATGTTTGTTATAAAAAATACAAAAACACAATAAACATTTGTAAATAATAGACTACCGGATATTTTGGCAGCTGATGTAACGAATTCAAATTAATAAATCTTTCTAATTTTAGTTTTGTAAACGGGACATTTACTGTAAAACAAGTAATTAAAATATTTAAAGTGTGTAGTAATAACGACTATACAGGTTTTTCTAGGTACTGGCATGTTAACAAGGCGACCCTTTTGAACCCAAATATCCCTATTAGCAAACCAAAATCTTAACCGGAGGTACAATATTCTATGTCCTATCTGGCATCCTAATAATGCCATTCTTATTTAATTTGATTTATATTAATTAAATACTACACCATCAGTGATCCACCGAGTACATTTACCACCGTTATACTAAAGGCTGTAGCCGGGTAGCAATGTAAAATCGGCCTTAACACGGATTTAGCTAATTTTTATTGTAATTGTTCCTCTTTATGTGAGCATTCTCATGCCCAATTATTATTATTAATAGTAATATATTAATAATTAGTTGACAGTTTTTGAAAAAAAATTATTTTCAATTTTTCAAAAATATTTTTTTTCCAGAAATTTTGTGTTTTATTAAGTTCAAATTGTGGTAGAATATAGAAGTCGAAAAGGTGTATATCAGGTAATATTTTCATGAATCTGCGCATACTCTATCAAGTCAAAAAAAAAATTTATTTTAAAAAAAAGTTTTTTTTGGTTGTAGTTGAGTGACAACTTCAGATGAAATAATCTTCATACTTCATACTTCATACACCCTACAAAGTCTGAAAAGAATCGAAGTGGTAGAACATACTTAAAAAAAATTAAAATCAATAGAAGTCAATATTACATGTACAAATGTTATAGAAATAATGTAATGTAAAAATAATATAGAAATGATATAAAACCCGTTATTTAAATAAAATTAACTCTAAATATTCAATAAGAACGGAAGAAAATTTTAAATTTCACATAAGGGTTAGCATGCAACAATTAAATATGTTAATTTTGTTCAAAAGTCTGCCAAGAATAAGAAAATTATTGTTTGGACGCCATATTGGTCGCCATCATTCATATTGAACTTCCGGTCAATATTTCTTTATTTCTTTATTTCAAAATATCTTTAATAGCTTTGTTTGCAAAATGTTACACGAAGTACTTCAAGAAACTCAATTTCATGTAAAGTGGCCTGAACTACATGTGTATATCACCATAAGAAATGTATGTATGTCCAAGACGGTAACACATACGGGCAGTGGGAGACAGAAGCGTTCTTATTGAATATTTAGAGTTAATTTTATTTAAATAACGGTTTTTATATCATTTCTATATTATTTTTATTTTACATTATTTCAATAACATTTGTACATGTTAATATTGACTTCTATTGATTTTATTTTTTTTCAAGTATGTTCTACCACTTCGATTCTTTTCAGACTTTGTAGGGTGTAATACTAAAATATGAAGATTATTTCATGAAATATTTGAAGTTGTCACTCAACTACAACCCAAAAAAATTTTTTTTACAAAATTTCAGTATAGGCAACTTTTTGATAATATTATCTGATATGCACCTTTCTAACTTCTACATTGTACCACAGTTTGAACTTAATCCAAAAAAAAATTCTTAAAAAATAATATTTGTGAAAAATTTAAAATATTTTTTTTTCAAAAACCATCAACTTTTAGAGGCTAATAATTGGACATGAGAATGCTCACATAAAGAGCAACATTCACAATAAAAATTAGCCAAATCCGTGCTGAGGCTGATTTCACATTGCTACCCGGCTACAGCCTTTAAAATTTGCCACTCTCACTATCTCGTATAAAAAATTCCCGTGGGACCCACGGTAGTTTTATTTTTTATTTATTTACGCTCAAATATTAATGCAATATATTTAAAATGATGTGACAAAAATGATGAAATTAATGAATGAATTTGTGGAGTAGTTAATATAGAATATACATATAAAAACAATGCCAAGATTCAAGAAACATATCAACAAAAATAAAAATACATCGTTATAAATCTTCGTTGAGTATAATTATTTACACAAAGAAAGCAGGGTTTATTTAAATTAGAATGAACACATTCTATAAATACACGAACAAATATCCAATGTAAACATTTCTAATTTTATCAGAGTGTTATAAAAAAGTAGGAAAGTAGCAAACACCCGATAAATATTATCAATACGCATAATAAACTGTTGAATTGCCAGCGGGTTTTAATTTATATATGTATGTATATGCAGGCTGGAGGTATTGTACAAATATTATTATAATATTGCTCCGAATATAACGGTTTTCAAATAGGAAAATTCAAGAGATTTTCCAAATATTGGTACAATGCTGAGACGAGATAAATAGAGTAATCCGGAAATTTTTGCCATATGTTTTTTTAATGAATTGCAAAGATTAGGCTAAAAAAATAATAAAAGCATTTAACAGTGTTTTTTTATTGTTCAATTTTAAATTATTCAATATTAAAAGTAGTAAAAATCAGCTTGCATTTAAAACGAGAGCGTTTGTGACTTAATTAGCCGTGTTCTGTTCAGCTGTTAATGTTGTTTGTATAGAACGTTTCAACGCGCAAGTTATAAAAACAAGAAAAATAATGAAAATGAGCCGAAATTCTCAAATTGGATTCGTGCAAGCGAAGTCGGACAATCTTCCGATTGTTGACGTTCAAATGGTGTCGAGTTATTTTGCTGGCAGTCGCGAGGAGTCAAAGCGCAAAGGTAAACAACAATGGGACAATAGTGATAAAATATGTGTAAATAAATAATATGCAAATATGACCTGCAAAACATTAATCCTTATCGAAATAAATGATTTCATCGTCATAAGTACTTAATTTAGATATAATTTGCCCTTTACAGCATCCAATTTGGTCTTTTAGTTTAGGAAATAACTTGAATTATACATATACAGAGTGAGTCATATCAGGTGGAACAAACTTGAACTGTGCATTGATAAATATATTTTAAGCAAAAAACATTATATGAACATGTGTCCGGAAATTATTTGTTAGAGAGCTACAGCCCTCCAAAGATTTTATTCAAAATTAGTTTTTATTTAATATCTTGAGAACTCATTGTGATACAGTAATGAAATTTGATGCAAGGTTTAGTATTAACAAGTGTTATCTATATCCAGTATCAACCAATAGTAATTTTGACCAGGGTTGTGTGGGCCCAGGGGTGCCGTCGATTTTTCTCGAGTATTTTATTGTTCTTTAATTTTTTCGTGAGTTAGACGTTTTAATATGATTATGTAACACAAAATACACAAAAATATACTTTGCTCATTTATCATAGGATAAACCGTTTACGAGAAATATCGATGCAAAAGAAAGCATGCAGAATTTTACTTAATACGGATGCTTCAAATTACACAAAATAAATTTATATTGTTATTCTATGATTAAAGGTAAGAAAAAAGTTCATGTACATATATCACCTAATAAACGTCCTCTTAGACCTATTGCCAGTTCTATTACTGTTGCAAGTACTTTACTAACATAACTAAAAAGCGATAGTTTAAATGGCTATTTGTTGATAAGGGTGAACTTTTGGAGGTATATGTATAAAAAAATGTTGTCTTATTTTTGTTAGTTATTATTACGACAATAATTAATCGTGTTTGTACTTAATTCAACTATATTTTTTTCAAAAATCCTAAACAATAATTCTGTAGTTCACGCGAGCGAAGTTAATCTGGTATGTGTTGTACTTGGCGGGCAGATAATTTTTACAGAAGTTTATTACACTCACAACAGAGTTGATTCAAAGGTTTCATAGTGTAGGTGGTTTGGTTGACCTGATCAAAGGAAGTATTCAATTGTCGTCATATTTCATCAGTTTGTGATTTTCTTTGTATGGTCAAAATCCATTATCATTATGTTGTCTTTGTTACATTGAACTAAAATGATGGGTCTCTGTTTAATGTCAGAATATGGTATTTATTTTATGTATGTATTGTGATTGAGGGCATGATTTGGTGTGTGGGTATCAGTGACGCACCGGAAAAAAATCGAAACTTGAAAGACAAAACTTTTGAGCGTGACTACTTTAAGCTGAAACTTACCACCTATTTTATCTAAAATTGTGTCATTTTGATAATTCATATAGATACTTTCATTAAAACTAAAAACGAAAAATAATGAGAAAAATATTCCATTTACCCGTTGTTTATGCTAATTAGATTGAACTCGTTTTATGCAAAATCTATTTTTCCAAAATCGAACCGTTTACATTTACATGAAAATTTATTGATATAGGTTTCCGATTTAGGGATAGAAATGGTTTCTACTTTTTATTCAAATCTTAAAACTGTTTACAAATATTTTATTCACAATCAAATTTTTATAGTCGTGTAATCTTATTACATTTAGGTATATATATGTATTCAGAATATTATCGAAGAAAACTTGAATTTTTTTATTACTTTTTTATACTAAAAGAGTTTTTTACTTCTATGTTCTCAAAGAAATGGAAGTATTGTAATAACGTCGAAAAATCGTGTCCAAGATAAGGGCTATATAAGTATACATACCAAAATAATATTACAACATCTTGTAGATAATTTACAGTAATAAATTACACACACTAGCTTATAAACAGTACGAAAGGTGTTAGTTTAAGATGATATACAGACATTCATGCACATTGAATATACGTTGTTACGTTTCATTACCCGATTAATTAGTGATCAATAACATGTTTGATATTTGCTAACTACATACTGAGGCTAGCTTTGTTGATGTATTGGATAACTGCTATTGACATTTACCTATATTATGTAGTCCTGTACCTACATATATTGCAATAATAATATTTTGTTACATATGTTATGTCGATCTTATTAGTTTAATATGAATATGCTATTTATAACATTATATTACTTGATAGATGGATAAATAAATATAACTCATATTAACACGTTATATGTATGTAGGACAGCGATTCTCAACCAATGGGGCGCACCCTCATAGAGACACATTCGCATTTATAATATTAGTATGGATTTTACACGCAGAGAAAAAACATGGTTGTGACATGATCGCAGCAACATAACTTTTTTGTATGTATAATATATTGGTTACTATGAAAATAGTTAATACTTGTAATAATTTCATATTTTTCAGAATGATTACCGTAAAAATTAAATTATTATAGAAAACATTTCTTTTTTGTAAGTACTATGTTACATTATCACCAGAAATTTAAGTTGCTGCAGAAAAAGTATGATTCTGGTAACATAATATTAATTTGACATTTATGATTCCAGTAATCATTTGCTTTACAACAATGATTTCAGGGCCGTAACTACCACCGGGGCAGCCGGGGCTGTGCCCCGGGGCCCCCGAGTTTAGGGGGGGCCCGAAAAAGGAAGATATTTTTTTTACTAAATCGGTAAAAAAGTTTTAAGTTAGTCATTTTGTTTCAACACGGAGAAAATTTTTCAAAAACAAAAACTCAAAAAAAATTGTTTAACACATTTACAGAATTATCTTTAGCGCCATCTCATAGTACATAAAAAATTTACAAAAAAAGAATGTCCCTCTACCATTTGTTGCACACAAGATATCAACGAGTCAGTTTTTATTTTTAAATGTGTTTTTAGCCGTTTTGATTTGAAACATATTTACATATTTCTAATCATAAGGAATATCTTCCCCCAAAATTTTATTAAAATCGATTTTATTTTTCGTAAATAGGTTCTGTAATAAAATTATTAAATTTTTAAAAATTTAGTTTTATAGGGAAATTCTTAACATGAATATTAAAATGATTTTTTTATTTTTACATTTCGGCCAATAGAATTGAAGATATTTAAAAAAATCGTATACGAAATACCGTAAAAATGGTCGTTTTTTCAACAAGGTACAAAATGTTTTATTAATATGACTGTACTATATCGAGTTTTATGCAGCTCGATATGAGAAATTATTGTTTGTTTTTTCAAAAAAATTATTTACTGGTATAGTTTTCATTGTTTACAAAAAATATTAATAACTAAAATTTGAAAGCATTCAAATTTTTAATGAAAAACTTATTTTTTCGAAAATAGTCACATACTTCAAAATTGTTCAAAAAAAATTTTATAAGGGGGGCCCCTCGATCACCTGCTGCCCCGGGGCCCCCGAGCCTCTAGTTACGGCCCTGAATGATTTCCTTGATAAACAATCGTTTGTTTTGATTTTTATACGATACCCTATAGTTGACGTAATATAAATATGATTAGAACAACCATTAGGTATAGTCACTATACCAAGTAATATGTTCAAAGTTATTTTTTAAGTGTAACGTGGTCATGTGCAGTGTGAGTTTATAGAGGCGGAATCCTTTCATTTTTTTCAGTTCTTATTTTATATTCTATTAATTAAGTACGCTGGTAAAATGTTCCTACAGTAAAGTTTGTAAAGTGAAAGATATATGCAAAGTGTTTTAAATACTGCATATTACACCTAAAGTGAGTGAATTATATTTTTGTTATGAGTTTGTCTAAAAACAGTTTTGTTTTGTGTCAATCTACTTTAAATACGGAGGCAGAACTTTATTAATAACAAATAAAAAAATGAATAGAAACAACATGATTCATACATATTATGTTATCGTCCTCTAAACAAGATGGTTGCATTCAACATATTATGTTCTCGACAATAAAACAACATGGTTGCATCCAAAATATTATGTTCTCGTCAACGAAACAATATGATTGCATCCAAAATATTATGTTCTCGTCAACGAAACAATATGGTTGCATCAAACATATTATTTTCTCGACACTAATAATGTATGGTAGTCACAAAAGAGAAGTTATCATTATATGGTTATAATTATGATTCCTGCAATAAAGATTACAATCATATTATTATGCTCTCAAAACATTATTGTCGAAGTTGAGTTGAAAATCAAAAATTTGGAAAAATCGGCCATGTGCGTCCCGAGAAAATTGTATAATTGTGCATTTTTGATACATTTCGAGTGTATCGCTACACTGTTTTTGAAATATCTCCGGTTCTATAAGTCGTAGGAAAAAAAAAATACTTATAAGTTAATAGACTATAGAACTGTATAGTGTATAGGTAGCGTTACTTTTCAAACGCATCCTAACTTCAAAAATAAAAAAATTGTCGAAAAACTTTTTTTATCACTAATAATTCAAAAATTAACGTAAAAATGAAAGGATTTTTACGAAAAAAAGAGGAAATATGTATTTTTGTTACAAATACGTGATAAAATTTGATTTTTACACCCACAATCGGCTATATTTGAAAATATGGAAAAGCTCGCCATTTAATGAGAAAACGTCGTAGGGTAATTTTTTTTTGTTAATTGTAGACTTTTTATGTACTTTCTTGTGAACATATGCCAAAATCTGTTAAATAAATTAAAATATCGTAAATGATGTATAAACTAATGCTCGATCAAGGCCACGTGCGCGTAATATATGCGTTTATACTACATTTTAATATAGATGTTTTGTGTAATTCTAATATTGCATCTTTTTTATGTTATTGCAAATGACTTTTATTATTATGTGAACGTGATTCTACTGGAATTGCGTTTTTTTAGGCTTTTATTCGCAGTAGTGGCCAAATATAACATTTTTTAATAAAAAAAAAAACGATATTTTAACATATTTAACAGATTTTGGCATATGTGCACAATTTAAAAAAATAAAATGAAAAAGCTATTACAGACAATTTGGTCTATTCGGGAATTGTCATTTTTACTATTCTTAAGTTAGCAATACGTTCTGTGATTTTTGACAGCTTTCTATGATTTTGCAATGTCGAATTTGTACTTCTTTGATTGTATGAGTTGTTAAAATATCAAAAAATACAAAAACAAGAATAAATGAATTAATTTTTTTAAATTGATATTCTATTACACATTTATAACATTTGAATACTTTTTCGAGGTGACTTCAATTTCCGCGCCAACGCTGATTGGTCAATGAGTGCGGTATTAGTCGCCGTTCCCCTATGTATTCTATCTGACCTAACCTCAAATCTATAGATATGATTTTCGTTGCGTTCGTAACATGCAATGAATATCAAAAAAATTAAAATCTTTTGAAAAATATTGTACAGTCAATGAGATGAATACAAAAATAAATGCTCTAATTCATTCTACAAAAAATTTTAAAAATATGTTCGTTTATGCAATGACTCGATAATGGTGGGAGGTGAAGGAGGAGAAAAAATTACGAATAAACGAATCTCGGTATTTCAGATAAACGAGACTTCGAATAAACGAGTCCCGACTGTATTTGTCATAAATATGGTTTAGAATAATAGTTTGCTCCGATTTTGGTTGTCCGCGTTAAGAGTATAAACTATGGTTCAATTATAAAATTCTTCAGACTTTCTGATGTTTGATAATTAACGATCTACATAAATACATATAAGTATTAAACAAAACAAAAATTCAAATAAAAGTTGTTCGTTATAAAATTCCCTACAACCTCCATTTTGGAAAAATAAAAATAAATCATTTGATTATTCGCTACGCTGAAAATAATGGCTGAAAACATGCTTTTTTTAAGCTGTAATAATTAATAAAGCTTAATTTTTTAAGTTGATATCCTTGAAAAATAAACATTTTGTAGTACAGAACATTCACTGAAAATTTTGACCTGATAACTTCAATTAATATTGTTTTATTAATTTGTTAATAAGTGAATCATCTTTGTCTTTGATTAACAATAAAACGTTTATTTTTGTACAACTGTTTGTATGTGTTCCTGAACTATAACTATTGTCAATAAGTAAGTTTTATATTACGGTACGAAACCCTCAGGGTGCGAGTCCTACTCGCACTTGTCCGTGTTTTTTCTATATTTTATCAGTTAGCTAGAAACATTTGTTTTATGTATATAATTAAAAACACGTTCACTCAGTATTGCCTATAAGAAAGTCCCGTGGCATACATGAAAACTTTTTGAATACATCTATGAATACACTGTTAAATTCTTTGAACGTATTCATGTACAACATGAAACTGAAACATGAATGAAAATGTGTGTTTTTGAAGACGCTTCAATGCCTTCAATACATTACAAAACTCTATTACTGAAAAAATCGCGTTTGAAATGTAAAGTACCTATGTATATGTTTTTCTCTTTTTGAATCGAATTTCAACAGTTCCATTGTGTAGATCAGTTGAAATACAGTATTTAAAAAAAGAGAGGTAGGTATGATATATATAATTGTATACGAAGTATTGAAATAAGACCGATACTAAGAAATAAATTGAAATGAATCGAGTTTTAAAGAAAAATGTTTACTATGACAGCTTTTGGGTTTAATAACCCTATTAGATGGTAATACTCACGTAATCTTGGGATAGATTTGAAAGGCCTCATCATCCTTAATCCTTAATTCTTAATACATATACAGGATGGGGCATTTAAAGTGTTACATTTTATTATCTCAGAACCATCGCATATTTGAAAAAAATGTTTCAACCAAAAAATGTTTGGTTGTAAGAGGGAAATCGATTAGTAATATTTATTTGTTATTTTAACGTGGTCTACAAGGATATTTGAAGAACAACATCATTTTTTTAAATAGTAGCCTATAGTTTTTATTTAGTGATTTTATTCTAAACTTTTTTTTAAATAACCTTAACTGTACAGGATATCTAACAAAATAATGTCGAGATTTTTAACATTAAAAAAAAATTTACTCAGAAATCATCAACGTTAGAGAAAAAGTGCAAGATACAAAAAATGTTTATTTTGGTTTAATAAAACTTGGAGAATTATTTTTTAAATTTAAAAACTTTTTTTTATTTATTTTATTTAAGCAAAAACAAAAAAAGATACAAAATGTTAAAAAAAATTTTAGAATAACTCTCCACGTTTCATTAGACCAAAATAAACATTTTTTGTATCTTGTACTTTTTCTTTAAAGTTGATGATTTCTGAGTAAAAAATTCTTGAATGTTTAAAATCTCGAAATTATTTTATTAGATATCTCGTAAAGTTAAGGTTCTTCAAAAAAAAGTTTTCAGTGAAAGATTCGGGGGTTTTCACGTAGAATAAAGTTACTAAATAAAAACTATAGGTTCCTATTTAAAAAAATGATGTTGCCCTTCAAATATCCTGGAAGACCACGATAAAATAACAAATAAATATTACTATTCGATTACCCCCTCTCAATCAAACATTTTTTGGTTGAAATATTTTTTTCAAATATGCGATGGTTCTGAGATAATTATCTGTTGCCCCCCCCCCCCCTAGCTTGTGGACAAAAAGTAATAAGTAAATCAGTATTATTGTCCAAACAGGGATATTTCTAGACTTCTATGATGTCCATTGGGTTTTTGAACGTAAATTTATATTTTGGATCCAGAAAATCAAATATCAAAGGTTTTTTTTAATCACAATCTTTTATTTTTACATGTAAACTAAAATATCAGGGAAAATTAAAAATAAAATGAAAACACCTAAAGGCAACAGTCGCAGTGCTGTCAACAGTGAAAACTGTGTTTTGTGTTAAAATAACTACCTACAAAAGCATGGGCGTAGCCAGGCATGGGCAAGGGGTGACGCTTGCCCCTTCCCCTAGTTCGTGAACTAAGAGTAACAAATGAATCAGTTCATTGGCTAAATATTGACATTTTTAGATTCGAAAATTTAAATATCATTGTTTTTTTTATTGGAATCTCTTGTTTATAGCGGGTAAACTATTCATGTCAATGTCTTTTTATCCTTTTTATACAAAAAAAAAGTTTTTTTGATATTTCAACTATACATGTTTATTATCAATTCAAATTAGATCGATTTTTTACATTAAATAAAAAAAATATAAATAAAAAAGAAACACCAAAATAGCAACGTAGAGTACCTACATTTTTGTAGAGGATTTTGTCTTCAAAAAGATATGCACATACATATAAATTTAATTTATTTAAAAAAATATGGCGAAAATAAAAGAAGAAATGAAAAAAAGAATGACTTTTCATTGTTACTTTTTGCGCACCTATCTAGAGATATAATAAATAATGAAAATGTTAATTTTTTCATAGCTCTTTTACAATTCCTCGATAATAATCAAGAACACACCAAAAAATTGATTTATTAAGTTAATGAAAATCACGGATTTTCACGAGCCAAAGTTCCAAGTTGCAACGAAACGATAGAATTTAATTTAAGAAAAAAAGGATTTACCAAATTTTGTTTACATTAATGGCCATTTATCAGAGCCGTTCTTACACATTTCGAGGTCCCAGACGCCAAAAATTTGAGGCCCATTGAAAATATTTTTATTAAAAAAAATTTTTATAAAACTTTTTAGGTAAGGTTACCATACTAATGTGAGAGCTTTTTATGCTCACCCCTTTCTCATTACCTCGAGGTCCTAGGCAAAACACGCCGACCAATCGGTTTCAAAAAGAAAAAAATTGCCCCCCCCCCCCTCAGAACAAAATCCTGGCTACGCCCATGATTGTACCTACTGTTAAAATGTAGATTTTGTTGAACCTAGGTAGGAGAAATGGGAAAAATGTAATAACCAATGAGTTTCGTGTCGCAAAATAATGATCAATCAATAATTCATTTAGATGGAATGAAATAAACTTTTCAAACAGTAAAACATTTAATTAACAAGAAGTGAGAAAAACAAAATTTAATGTAAACTTTTAAATTAGATCTTAAAGGCAAATTATTAAAAAAAAAAGCATCTGCTAAGTAAATGCACAGTGCTTCCTCGTGCTAAATTCACAAACGATAGATAATTATTGAACAATTTAAATAAAAACCGATAAACTATTCAAATAAATTGTCTGCCATTGGTTAACGATTTAATGTTTATACAATTTTACTAAAAAATATCAGTTCGAAATTTTTCTTAAGACACTCCTGATTATTTTTTCGTATATATTAAATTTTTTGGTTCTGTGGTTCATGAGTTATGCGTGTGACAAGAAATCACTCGACAGACAGACAAACACGGAACGAAAAGTGTTTGTCTTGACCTGAAACGGAAAGATCAATTTAAAATTTTGAAATCGGAGGACAATTTTTTTGTCTCAATATAAAACGATCACAAAGCTTCTCGTATCTTCGATATTGCGAGGAAGCAAAAATGGTTGGTATACCGATACTCAAAACTAAAAAAAATGTAGCCTTGAGTTTTATAGTTTATTATTTTAACTAAGATCATAATAATATCATTATGTTACTATTGTACTGTGCCATATGAAATTTTAAATATGTAATATTATTGCTTCCTCGCAATATCGAAGATACGAGAAGCTTTGTGATCGTTTCAGATTGAGACAAAAAAAAATTTTAAATTGATTTATCCGTTTCACGTCAAAACAAACACTTTTCATTCCGTGTCTGTCTGTCTGTCTGTCCGTCCGTCCGTCCGTCCATCCGTCTGTCTTCTGAATCCTTGTCACACACATAACTCATGAATCACTGAACCGATATTATTGAAACTTGGTCGGATGGTTGGGTTTGGTTTGAGGACGGTCCCATTTCAAAATCATCAAAATCGTGTGTAAGGGGGAGGGGTGACACCCCAAAATATTTATTTTTTCAAGATATCTCAAGAACGACACATGTTACGAGAAAATTTTATAGAATATTTTTTGTAGAGCATTAAATTTCCTATAATATGGGTCTACTACGTTTGCTGTAAAATATTCCCTTACAAAGATTTATCTCAATTTATTTTAAAAATTCGTGTTTTGTTTTTCTAAATTGATATTTGATTGGATATATTAAATGTCATTTTGACGTTTTAAATGTCATTTTGACATTTCCATTTTAGATTTAGATTGAAATTGTCAAAAAATTAAAAATATATGAAAAAATATTAAGGTGCGTTTTAAGAAAAATTTCGAACTATGATTGTTTAGTAAAATTTGTATAAAAATTAAATGGTTAACCAATGCCAGGCAATTTATCTGAACACTATCGGTTTTAGTGAATTTAGCACGAGGAAGCACTGTGCATTTACTTGGCAGATGTTTTTTTATATGGTATATTTCAGGCGTTATTATTAGTGTGTAGTTATAACTTGTTTCTGCAGTTCCAAAAATGAAAACTAGAGTAGTAAAAGCTAATTTGTGTAGTTGAAAAATTGCAAGTAGATAGAAAAATGTAAAAAAAGATTGCTATAATTTGTAAGAGAGAAATATGCAAAGTGTAGAGTAAAAAATTGTATTCTCTACAACTTTTATACAGGACATTTATCTCGATTATCAGTTTGAAGAGCTCAAAAATCCATTTAAACATATTTTTTGATTAAACGCACTTTGTTTTCGGATTCACGACGACTTTTTAGCAATTTATGTAGACACGTTGGAAGAAATTTTGAAATATATGTAGTTATAAAACAAACATTTTTGAAAATTTTAATGATAGGCACGTCTCGGTATCTTTGTCTTGAAGTTATTCAATAAAAACTAAATTAAACTTCAAATGGCTGTAATTTTTTTTCCACAAGGTCTATGGATGGGGACTTTTGTGTACAGTACCAAATTATATCGCACTCCGAATTTGTTCTATTTAAATCCCTTCGTTGCCTGTACTAATATTATATTGTATGCAGAACCGTATTTACCATGGGGCCATAGAGGCCATGGCCTAGGGCGGTAGGCTGAGAGGGGCGGTAGATTTTTTGAGCTTAATATAGTATAGGTAGACAAAAAATGAGTAACGCGACTAAAATAAAAAGTCTTCAAGTTTTTATTTCCCTATCTTCCAAACTTTTTTGTTAATCAATAATAAAATTTGAAATTTTAGTCGACGTGACCAAAAAAAAAGGAGTTTTTAATTTATATTGTATTTTTCATTATTTGTAAAAATTCTCACTTTTCAGTGCATATAGGAATTTTGACTGTAAAAAATAAATAATTGGCGGAAATTTTTTTTTTGCCCAGGGCAGCAATTATTTTTTACCCAGGGGCGGCAATTTTTTTTTGCTCAGGGCGGCAATTATTTTTTACCCAGGGCGGCATTTTTTTTGCCCAGGGCGGCACTTAACGTAAATACGCCACTGATTGTATGCGTACCTGTATATAATAATATTTTTTGTTTATTATAATTCTATGTACAACAACAAATATGCTTATCAACCATATGGTGTTTCACAAGTATGAGAATTAATTAATAACCATATAAAATATAATCAAGTATTATCGGGCGTATATTTTTTGTAACATGGTATTGTTTTACTAGACGAGAGGTGATAGCTGATATTAATGGGTATAGCAGAAAAAGTTGACCATGAGTCGAAAATATTGACGTTGCATAAAAATCAATCAAGTAGAATTTAATAAATCATATAAAAAGCCAAATTATAACATTTTACGGGTTTTTATTGAACTTAAATATAGAAGAGATATTTTTACATAAAAACCAGTCCTTGTAATAATTATAAATTCAACAAATAAATCATTTAGAGTCATTAGATTAAATTGGGAGTAATTTTATGAAATTCTTTTACTAAATACGGTTTTCAGGTATTTCGCAGAAAAATATATTCTTACAATTATTACTTTAAGGGGGGGAGGTAAGGTTTTAAAAAAATTTTTTGCATTTTTTTTTAAATTTCTTTTTCTGAATGTATAACATATCGAGAGTATTGTGTCAAAATTTCAAGTAAATCGGAATAAAACTAATGAAGATACAGCGTTTCAAGCGACCGACCCATGCTCGATTTTTATACGAACAAGCTGCACGTACAAGTAAAGAGGGTAGAATCCAACGTAGGCAAGAGCAAAAAGATGCATTGGACATCCTGAATGACAGTGTTTCACTGAATGGAGCTGGCATTGATGATTCTGTGTAAGTATAAGTATAAAAAAATTATACCCTTTTATTGATGCTTAATTTTGGATGTTCGAGTATAAAAAACTTTAAATCGATTTTCTCGCAAACGTAATTTTTGAAGTTCGTGAACATTATAACTCAAAATCTACTTGACCAATCCATTTGAAATTTTAAACACTATTTCTACACATAAATCAACAGATAATCAGAGAGAGTTGTTTTTTTAACCATTTTTTCCATTTTATAATAACAAATTCACCGAAATTTTTTAGCGAAAATCACGTTTTTCACTATCAAATGCTGCCAAAAATAAGAAAATCGAAAAAAAAAACTCTCTCTGACTACCTAGGGAAACATATCACCTTTTAAGCACATTTCGATTTTTTTGTTTCAGATGATCCGGTAACGAGTTATGGAGTTCACCGCTTTTTTTCGAGGCGCCTCCAAAGATTCGCTGTCATGGACTTATTTTTTGATATATTTTTAATTGAATATTATATAATAATTATTATTATAATAAATTATATAATATATAATATTATATAATTATATAATATATAATATATAATATTATATAATTACGGTCTATTTTATTAAAAATTAATAAATATGATAACTTTAAGAGATTTCATTGTCGTTACTTCGGATTTCCAAAAAAAACCGAACATAGAATCAATTCAATTAGTATCTTCTATGAAATCTCTTAAAGTTATTTTATTTATTAATTTTTAATAAAATAGACCGTAATTATGTACTAAGCCGGAATTGTGTACATTTACCTTAATCCGCCCCTATTATGAATGTCCGAAACGTCTCATATTTAACATGTATTCTGTTAATTGTATATAACAATTGAAATTGACACGAGACAGTAACAAAAAGTTGTATTGGTACCTGTTTTTCAAGTAAATTACAAAAATGCTGATGGTTTTATGCAAGGCCAGTTTTACGTACATATGTTATAAAGTTGTTCATCATGTTATTCCCCTCCACCCCCCACTCTTCTTACATATTTAATATATACAATTACAGCCGAAATTTTGCTGTTATGACTAAATCTAGAACAGATTTATTTAAAATTATATCTGTCGGCCTCGAGTAGATAGTAAATTCCTTCACTGCAAATTGAAACCTCGTAAAGACGTTCTTTCGACCTTATCTAATAATACTAGAGGGGAACCCACAGCAAAAAAAATCAGCCAAATCTATGCAGGCATGAATTATGTTTTTCGATAAGAAAATATCCTTTTTTTAAATCTTTTAATTATAATATTGTACAATGCTTATTGCTACGTGGTATGATTGAGAATAATCTTGCAGAAGAGGATAACAGTTTGCATGACTTACTCTGCCATCATTTTCTACAGTTCTTTGAATGTAATATTATATGTTTCGCGCGATAGATGGGGCGATGATAACAATGTAGTAAATTAATAAGTATTATACACATGAATAAATAATAATACAATAAAATAAAATACAAAACATCTGCCAAGTAAATGCACAGTGCTTTCTCGTGCTAAATTTACCAAATGTAGTTAATTATTCAACAATTTAAATAAAAACCGATACTGTCTAGATAAATTGCCTGAAATTGGTTAACAATTTAATTTTTATACATTTTTACTAAAAAATATTAGTTCGAAATTTTTCTTAAAACACGCCTGATTATGTTTTCGTATATTTTTAATTTTTTAACAATCTAAATCTAAATTTATGCATACGTCAAAATGACATTTAAAACGTCAAAATGACATTTAATATGTCCAAGCAAATATCAATTTAGAAAAACAAAACACGAATTTTTAAAATAAATTGAGATAAATCTTTATAAGGGAATATATTACAACAAATGTTGTAGACCCATATTATAGGAAATTTAATGCTCTACAAAAAATATTCTATAAAATTTTCACGTAACATGTGTCGTTCTTGAAATATCTTGAAAAAATAAATATTTTGGGATGTCACTCCTCCCCCTTACACACGATTTTGAAATGGAATCGTCCTCAAGCCAGACTCAACCACCCGACCAAGTTTCAATAATATCGATTCAGTGGTTCATGAGTTATGCGTGTGACAAGGATTCAGGGGACAGACGGACGGACGGACACACGGACAGACAGACAGACACGGAACGAAAAGTGTTTGTCTTGACGTGAAACGGATAAATCAATTTAAAATTTTGAAATTGGAGAACTTTTTTTTTGTCTCAATCTGAAACGATCACAAAGCTTCTCGTATCTTCGATATTGCGAGGAAGCAAAATGTAAATAACTTGACTAAAATTAAACAGATTTGAAAAAAATAAAAGACACCTGATTTAGAATGAAAAAACCTTTCAAATGAGGTATCACTTGTCCTATCATGCTATTTAAAATTTTAAGGGTAGTACTCATAGCGCAGAGAGTTGAAAAGATTCTTACAAAAATTACAAAAGATGTCCCCCTTGAAAGCAAAAGCGACATGTTCGAGTGTTTATTAAAAATCTTATTTTAACTGACCAAAAGCACGGCCGTTTCGTTTTCATTGGGCCACCCTGTATAATAGATCAACTATTAATTTAACTTGTGGTTATAAATATTGCCAACATTAAAATAAATTAACATAATCGAATAAATTGAACATTTTTTTAGAATGTTTCATGATTATTTCAAGAAACTCAAAAATAAGAAAATATGAGATAATATCCTACTGAGAAGTTGAAAATAATAATAAATATTTAATAAATATGAATGAAAGAAATTCCACAGCCCAAGTGCTGTCAAAATTTCTAAAACCTCCCTCGTATTTGTCACGTCATCAATTTATTACAAATATCTACGGCTTTATAGAAAAAATGTCAAAATATAAAAAATAATTGGAGAGGAAATTTGTCCTTATCACTTTTTTCATACAAAACGTTATTTTCGAGATAATTATTAAACTCCCGATAAAGAATTCTTGTGAAGTCGAAACACATGTCAAGTGATATTTTTTTTATTATGATTAAGAAACCAGTTTCTCCGTTTTCTAGTAAAATATAATACAATTTAAGAAAATTTTAATTGATCTTATTTCTACTTTTACAAGATATTGGAAATTGAAAGAATTCATAAAATATTTATTTACTCAGTTCGAATTTAATCATTCTAACTGATTGTGAGTTGGTAGTTTTCATCAGAGTTTATTCCGTTTCAATAACTTTGATGGTGGATTACATAAATGAAAAATAATCACGATTATTTAAAGGATTGTTTTCAAACCATTCTGGTATACTTTAATCCGAAACTTAATCCCAATTTCTAAATGAACAATTCACTAAATATGATTATACAGCTTTTATAAAACTGTCTGTTACAGTCAAATCTATCAACCGAATTTTCACTCATTTCCCGATGTCTGACTGTCTTGAAATTTTGTAAATTCATGTATTCTCAATCATTTCCAAAATAAATATTCTGATCATTTTTCAAATAGAAAAAAAATTGTTCTCCGAGTTCAAAATTTTTACTATGCAGATCTTTCCTTTTCAGGTCAAGACAAACACTTACCGTTTCGTGTGTATATATTCATTATTAATTAATTTATTACTCTGAACGTGCCTAAAGAATTATAACTTCAATAAAATGTAAATAAACTATACTGCGTACCTACTTTTGGGCCACTCGATATAAATATTCATATAAAAATTAATACAATACGAGTGAAGCCGCGGACGGGCTGCTAATTTGTTAATAAGTCTGAAAGAATTAGTTTTTTCAAAGAAAAATGTATTTTATTCAGAGAAACAACCGTTAGTTATCTTATAATACAATATATAAAATATTTCCTTATCGTTTTCAATATCAAAATATGTATTATGGGCTTCAGAAGTCGTCTGCCACCGTAAATGTCAGAATAGGCATGATGCCTAATTTCTAAAAACTATTTTATGATGATCTTACGTGTCTCCTATTTCCAAAGAAATACTTATTTCTGCAGAGAATAAAGGTTTAATTACAAAAACTAGTTTTGAGTTTGACGCCAAAACGCTCGCAGGTGTCATGGAGCATTTTTGACGTCACGGCTATGTAAAGACTCCTTGTCAACAATAATAAATCCTTATTCCATCGCTAACGTTTCTCGGTTTTAGTTTTGGTAACACAAAACTGAGCAAATTGATAATTTAAAACCACAAAATAATTTATAAACAGTGCAGATATTAATAAAACAAAAATGATGTTTAACTAGCCGTGACGTCATCCACCCTGACTGGTGTTTTATCAAACATGGCGGATTGCTGTATTTTGTGTTTTTATTTTTACAAAAATCTTATTAATCTCGCTTTTAAAATTAAAATAAATACATTTTTTAGAATCTTTTTAACCTATTTCATTATTTAAAATCATAATTTCAGTGATACTTTGTTACTGGCATCATGCCTATTGCTTACAACAGATTCCAAAATATTAAGACAAACATCATCGGTTATCTTTTTCTAGAACGGAGCTTATATAGTTACATCATTTTAAATAAAAACACAAAATATACGTCCATTTCATTAATTCATTTTATATCAAGTTAACATCTTTAAATACTAAATTTCGGAATATCAAATATACATTGCCACAAAATTTATTTATACAAGTTTCAATAGATTACATAATAATTTAGTCGCCAAATATATATGAGTACTATAAACGAAGAGTATTTCTTTATCTAGCAAATGAGTTTCAAAATATCTGTCTTTGTTTGGTACATGGAGAAATGATTTAAATATTATAATAATCAAATGAGAGAAGCCTACTAGCAATAAGTTTGTGATAAGCAAATTTGAATGAAAACTGGTCGACCACTTCTGCATGCGACTCTACCTATGTATTTATAACCACAATGACGTATATTATATAGTTAACTACGTTTTACAAAATTTGTAATAATATGGAATAAACGAATATTATAGATAGCTTGTTTTTGTCTTATGAAAAATTCATAAATACACCTATTTTATTATTCAAAGATTTAATATTCGATGACGCAAGTATTTGTTTTACCTGTATCAGAGATATTACATACTGCCATAGATCCATATTAGACAAATGTCTACAAGGTTTTCCTTTTTCTAATATTATTTAGGGTTACACCGGAATTTGGCTAGATCTTCTATTTATTCATCTTTGCTATGCGGTTTATATTAAAATAGATATAAGTAGAGGTGTACCGGGATTCTGGCCGGAACTCACGATGTAGATTTAAAGTGAATATTTTAACGTCACTACTATGTATTATATATATATTTTTATATTTTATTATTTTTGATACTATAAATGTAATTACATTAGATCGAAAAGAACGTATGCTATACAAATAATTTAACGAAATTATAACTATACAAATAGTTTGACGAAGCTGTAAAAATTGCAGAATATGTAAAAAAACACAATTTTTATAATTTAACGTATTTTCTTAAAGAAATACCGTATAGAATAATGTTATACCTATTAATTTAAGATAATAATCTATGTATTTATATTAAAATATAATAGTAGTGACGTGAACTCCGACCGGAATTCCGGTACACCTCTAGATGTAAGGTAAAGGCACCAGTTACTGGGGTCCTTACAAGACTGGTGCCACTACCTTATCGACATTTAAACAGGGCCGTAACTACCACCGGGGCAGCCGGTTAGGGGGCTCCCGCGGCAGTGTAAAACTTTTAGTTTTATTTGGACCTTGAAAATGTTAAACACATTATTCATGAAAATAAAGTTAATAAGAAAAATTACATAAAAAAACTTGAGATTGTCGACTAAAAAAAAAGGTCTTCAATTTTTCATTTTTTGGGGTTTATAGTATTTTTTTTTTTAGGTATATTGATGACAGTATTTAAAAGAGCATTGTAGCACAAAACGATATTGTAATTTCTCTTGTACCAAATGGAATTTCAATTATGTAGATTGCTTTGAAATCAATCAAATGTAAATTGACAATTTTGTGAAAATCACCTCATTTGTACCCATTCACATAATATGGTTGGAATCGTTTGTAATCTATCCGTTTAGATTTCAACCTTTTTTCAACCCTTTTAATTATTATTTTTTTGTTTACATACTCAATTAATTCACTAAACATACAGTTAAATATGTGGAAATACCAAATTGTGAAAAGTTTAAAGTATTTTCATAATATTATTAAATCACAAATAAACAAAATGCGCGTTTTATAGCCATCATAATAAAAATAATTTGTAGTCATATAAAATTAACATTGAAATAATATTTTTTACTGTCTACAAAGTCGCAAGAACATTTGTCCTTGTGTGTTCAAAATAAAAAGTAACAAATTTTTTTTCCTAATCTATTCACAGAAAAGTTTGGAGAGAGCAATAACATGGTATTATATTTTTACTAGAAACTCAATCCCTTTGACTGATATCTAGACTTTTGAGACATACTGTATAGAGAAAAACAATCAACACAACGATATGTATATTATATGTATAATATTGTATACTTAACTATATTTTATATTTTCTACGCGCAGTTATAAAATGGCGCTATGAAAAAAAAAACATATATAAGTATATGAATTTTTTTACAGATAAAAATTATTTCTTTGTGGTAAAAATATTATTTCCAATATTTAATTTAAATTCTAATTTAAATTGACACGTGTTTTTACGATTGTTTTGGGTTAAAACAACTTTCAAAATGTTAAAATTGATTGACCTGCGTTTTTTGTAACATAATTTTGGTATAATTTTTATTTTTTGTCTATCTGCCATTTTATATGCAATATTATCCATTTTTATAGTGTTTAGAATTTTCTTTTGTCTGTTTATTTGTTCCGTCTTCACACGAAATTTACTGAACCGATTTTTATGAAACTTTACTATTATAATATCTAAGACATTAAAATTATTTCATACAAATTTAACTAAATATTGAGTTTCTAGTTGAGAATATTTTATGTTATTAATGAAACTATTATATCCGGTATTACAGCCTAACTAGCAAAAATTTACTAGCTTACAAGCACTTTCAAACGGAATATCAAACTTTTGACAAATAATTGCATGCACAGTTAATTTTTACCTTTTTTACTTAAGGTTAGTAAATACACTTTAGTAAATATACTTTACATACCTTGGTTTATACTTTATACTTATTATATATGAAACTATCTGTCAAAAACTTCAAGAGAAGTGTCATACAGTGTATTCCAAATCGATTAAGCCATAGGAAATTTAACATAGGGACAATTAGAAATGTTGTAGTAACCTTTAGTCAAATTTAACGATATATCATTGGTGCATTTTGAAATGCCGCCACAAAATTTTATAAAATTGCCATTAGTATTTTGTTTTCATTTTTATATCTGTCAAAAATTACTAATATTTATTGTAATCGTGTTGTAATCACAGAATAATTAAAACATTATTCATTCTGATATTATAATTAACTAGTACACGATTAAAGAAAAATTGCAAATCGATACATTTAGGTGTTATTTCTAAGTAAGAGATTTATTTAGCGTCGAATTTGAGAACTGACCAATACCATTGAGTAACAATACTTCATATTTCAAGCATATGTAATAAAATAAATAATAATAACTAAAATTAAATTAAGTAACGAAAATAAATTAATATGTTTTAGAGGGCATAATATGTATCGCAATTTTGAAGAAAGGAGCTGTTTAAAATCCAAACTTAACGTCAGAAGAATCATTGACTATAACCGATTCATAAACACAATATATTCAATAATTTAGAAGAACTGAAAGAACATTTGTTATACTTTATTTATTCTTAATGTGTTTTTAAAATTAAATATAGTTCTTTTTATGTATCCACTGTTTACTGATTTCGTTCCAGTAAAATTTTGTAAGTTTAAATTAGAAATTTACATACTATTACAATCATTTAATTTGTGTGTAAAAAATAAATACATAAATATAAACTGGAGTATCATAGAAAGTAAAGAATAAAACACAACATAAAATTAAATAAAACATCCAAGATAAAATTACAATAGTATAATTAATTAATAGTTTAATTCGTTACTTGCACCAATATGTTACAAATTCTGCGATTAAAATGTTTTAATTATGATTATTTTCATGAGTTTGACAGATATAAAATTGAAAACAAAATACTGATGACAATTTTATTAAATTTTGTGGCGGCATTTCAAAATGCACCAATGACACATCGTTAAATTCGATCAAAGGCTACTACAACATTTCTAATTACTCCCATGTTAAATTTCCTATGGCTTAATCAACTTGGAATACACTGTATAAGTTTTATACCACGTTTGAATGTGTTTTAAACAAAATCTTTAAAAAATAAATAAAAAATAAACTTACCCAACATCCTAATAACATGATTCTGCGACGTCGACAGCTTCGAACTTCTTCCTCGTGCTACCGATGCTTGCTCGCCATTCACCATCGAATTATTCGATGGTCTTTTCACTGTTAACACACGACTCCGTCTTAACTTAACACCGATAAGTATATAAAGCACTGTAATGACAGTCATTGGCCCGACAAAAATAACAAACGTAGATATTGCAAACACATGCTGCATTAACACCCACTTAATAGTACATCTACTTTGAATAATCTCACCGTTCGTTATTTGATCATAAACAACACCAAACTGAATAGCTTGAGGTAAAGCTAAACACACTGATAAAATCCATATACCGATAACGAATTTTATCGCCCGTGACAGCTTTGACATTGTGTGTGAAAGAAATGGAAAACATATAGCTACATATCTTTCTATTGTGAATGCTGTGATGGTAAGTACAGAAGCATTGACTGAGGTTTCTGCAGCAAGTCCTTGAAGGAAGCAGAATGTTTCTCCGAAGACGTACACCCATGGTGACCACATGTGAAATACTTCAGGAGGGAGACCGGAGGTTAGCAGGAGAAGATCAGATATCGCAAGGCTGAATAGGTAGTAGTTCGTTGCTGTATGCATGCACCTGTTTTTTGATATCACTATGCATGTTGATATATTCCCTATTATTCCTGTGAGGAATATTATCGTGTATACGATTGTGACTGGAACAAGGATTGTAAGAGGATCGCGTTGTACGAGGTTTCCGTAGTCTTCTTGGTACAACGAAACGTTGAGGACTGATCCATTTGTCAATAGATGACTCTGGTTGGGAAATATTATTTCCGTTTCTGCTTCCAAAGCCATCTTGTGTTTTTCATTCAAGTATTTTCTACATGTTATTATTTTTTATGTTTTACATTCTTCTGGTTCGCTTTAATTTTTAAAGTGACACTAAAGTCTAATGCACAGCATTTTAAAGTTCAATCTAACTTAATTGGTTTTAGTTTCATGTGTTCGTAATTTGGTTATTTCATATGAATTATTTTGAAGATCATATCTGTGAGTAAATTTAAAATCTTTATTTAGTTAATTTTACTTATTGTTAGTCGATACTATAGGTATACCAGGGATGGACAAACTATTCTTTGAAAAATTATTTGTTGTACTAATTTTCATGGTTTCCTGTTATCAAAGAATTTCATCGTTGTACGTTTTCTAATTATTTATATTCGATCTTTAAGAATTTTCAAAATTGCAAAAGAGCGCGCTGGTGACAAACTTTTTTCCGGCTTGATTTACTATTACTGTCACTGCTTATTACTTATGAACGTAACAAAATATATATTAAAACCTGGGCAAAGAACATATCTATAAATTAAAAAAAAACACACATTAATCGGATACATGGTTCTCGAGTGATAACGGACAGACAGACAGACAGAGAGACGTTGCGTTTTATAATATGTAAGGATATAAGTATACATATTTCAGTTTTTTAAAAGACGATTTCAAAATAAATTAATTTGTTTATTTTCCATAATCTTTTCATAATTTCAATAAAAATAAAATAAAATTGCTTCACTATAATAATGAATGACCTTTACCAATCGATTTTGTATAAAAATTGATAATTTTTTTGTTAGGATTTTAATGAGCGTGTGACGTAAGTTATATATAAATTATATATACAAATAAAATATAAAAAAACAAGTTTAAATATAGGTATTTGAATAAATACTTATTTCGCAAGAATGAAAATTCTTCATTTTTTTATTATAATTATACAAAATTTTATTGCGTTTATATTTTACATTATTTTCTAATTTTATAAAATAATTTAAAAAAAAATTAACTTTAACCTATTATATTTTTGTGTATCAAGTATTTTATCATTGTTCGTCCCCTTTGGCTATTTTAAAAATAATTCCTTTTCATTTATAAATTACCTTTTAGAAGAGAAATTGAATTGGAATAACCTCGACACGTTTTCAAATATGACACATTTTAACATGAAACTTTAAGTAGTATAGTATACTAATTAATAAATATATTATCCTAATATGTTTAATAAATTTATTATTTAGTACAGCAGTTCTTAAACTTATGTAGTCTAGGGACCCCCTTTTGAACAATTATTTCTAAGGGACCCTTTCCCTGCAGGGGTTATTTTAAGAAAATTTTAAAACTGCAAGACCTTATTTTTTGCTCCATACTTACAATTTTTGCTTTTCAACTGCAATGACCTTTGTTTTTTGCATTACATTTCTTATATTTTTTGTTTTTACAACTGCAATGACCTTTTTTTATTCTACATTTCTTACATTTTTTGCTTTTACAACTTGCAATTACATTTTTCCACACATTTTATTATTTTATTTATTTATTAAATATTGTTTCAATTTTTTGCACTAC
This sequence comes from Sialis fuliginosa, assembly GCA_961205875.1. Taxonomy (NCBI): domain Eukaryota; kingdom Metazoa; phylum Arthropoda; class Insecta; order Megaloptera; family Sialidae; genus Sialis; species Sialis fuliginosa. The sequence goes on from OY540820.1 coordinate 4,489,100, forward strand.
ACAAATTTGCTTTTACAACTGCAGAAACAAGCTACTCACTAAAATAACCCTTGCCTCTCTGATAGAAAAACAAAGGTCGTTAGATACTAATTAATTACCGGTAAATAGAAATGTACAAAGTACATATACATATACTTTAATTTATGCCAATCATGTTTCACGGACCCCCGCAAAAGTTTCGCGGACCCTAGTTTAAGAACCGCTGATTTAGTAGATTTAATTAAACAAGAGTCCAAGACTGGTGCCAGTACCTTATGTCACATTCTATCTTTTATCCATCCAATTTATCAATGAAATCGAAATATTTGTCATTTATAAATAATAAATATACAATATTAACACTGTGGATCTTGGCGTCTGGGTCCAAGCCGCGTCAATTTTGTCGTGTTAACGGCCAACGTTTCATCACACATTACAGTTGACCGATAACATGAGCAAATTGAAATGGCTTACACCCAGAAGACAAGATCCATATCCAAATCACCTCAGAAGCCTCAAAACGAATATTTAAAGTGTTTATTTTTAGTATTACGCATGAAAAACTCCCCATGGCAGATGTTTTATTTTTTTCAATCACCAGCTATAATTTAAAGGTAACTAAATTTAAAATGCCATAAGTGTCAATTTTTTCTAATTCCTGTTTCTATATTTAATTAAATCAATTGCTTATTTTAAATTCAGATCGTAAATTAATTGTTGAAAGCGTTTTATTTCAGATAAATGAATAAACAAAATAACAAATTTTCAATGTTTTCCCTATTGAACTCTAGTAGGAAGTCATTATTCTCAATGCCGTGTGACCAGTATTTATAACTAGTATTTAAAATGAAGTTCAAGGTTCTAATAGTGATGCCTTGCCCAATATGTAACTAATTGTATGATTTCATATTTTAGTATATGTGTCAATCATAATAAAAAACAGTTCATTGACAAATATCAATAGGTAAGGATATCTGTGTCATATTTACTATCGTCTTTCGATGGCCATTCGTAGAATAGTTATGAAACTTAATTCTGAAAGTAGTCAACTTTATGATGGTTTAGAAATAATTAAATTACTAAGATGCTAATATATATCAGCATTTTAATTAAAAACGTAATATATTAATATCAAATATATTAAGGTTGTCTATTTTAAGGGTTCCGTTTAGTTTCAAAAAAAATTTGGACCCACCTCCCATAGACTGAAAAGTGTACTCACATATTTTTTTCACTTACTCCAAAAAATGTCAAATGACCTTTTGATTTTAACACTTCAGTCACTTAATTAGTACTTTCAATAAAAATTATAACGAACAATATTTTTAGGGTCACTTTGTCGTCCGGATGTCTGTCTTTTTCAGTCAAAGCAAAAAATCTAGCTAGAAACTTGAAATTTTTACTGAACATGTAAAATGATGCCCTCTAGTAAAATATGTATAAAAAAATTTAAAAAAGAATATTTCAGAAGAGGCGCGAAGGGGCTAAAGCAAAACAAAAAAAATATTTTTTACACTTAAGCATGTGGCACGTTAAAATGTATAACCAAACCATTGTAATTTGACCCTTTCTCTTATTTTTTTTTAAATCAAAAAAAAAACTATAAAATTGTATACCAAGACGTGTGGAGTGTCAAATGTAGATCTCAATCAGTAGAATTTGCCCAAACAATTATGTATATACTTCCCTACATGTAAATAAAATAAAAAATTCAAATAGTTAAATGCAGAAATAACATAATACTCTTTATACGCGGGAATAAAAATAATTATATACACTACAACAAAAAACGTTAATTACATACATCTCTGTATGTATAAAGATATGTGAAAATAGTACCTACTTAATTTTTTAATTACAGTTTCCTTAATTGGGTTTTGACAATAAATTGCCGAAACATAATTATTTTTTAAAATTTAATGCACGGTACTAGATATCTAAATATTTAAATAAATATCGCAAAGATTTCATAAAGGCTTTAAAAAGAAAAACCTTTTAGGTAAGGTACTGGCACCAGTTATGGCCGCTATTAGGTTTACTGTTTTTGTGACTGATGGGTTTCTTTTTTGTAATTCTCATGAATCTTTATTTAATCAATTTAATTATCAAAATCCGCAAATACAGTTTGTTTTTTAAATTATACCCTTTTATTTTGTTTATGTTTTTCCAGTAATGGATAAAGTAAAACCAGTAATGAGCACGCAGTGATGGACACTTTCTAATTATTACAAAATGATAATTACTACGACACTAAAGATATAAAAGAAAGAATCGTCAAATTTGAAATCATGTAAAGCTGTTGCTATGATAATATAATAATACATAAATAAATTATACTAATAATTAGTTTAAATGTCCACCATTTTAACAACTATTGACCGATTGTCATCAAATCACGCTGTAAGACAGTTAAATGTATATAGATTAATATTCATAAATGGTAGTAATAAAATATCAACAAATATTTCTTATTTAGTACATTTAATTAAAAATAGTCATTTCTGGGGTCATATCCAAAACTGGTACCAGTACCTTATATGTTCTTAAAAATAAACATAGAACGAATTAAATCTTAAATAGACGTTTTTACGGTAACATTCATTAGATATTTTTTTAAACGCGTATTATTTGGAAACTTTCATAAAAATATAAATTTTTTAAAGCAATTAATTTTCTGTAAAAAAATAAATAATATGCTAACGAAAGAATTTTTTTGTAAACTATAGCGCTCGACGCGCAAAAAGAAACATAGTTCTATTTGATTTACAATAAGCAGCCAGCCTTTCCAAAAAAAATTCGGAATTTTCAGTTCATAATCTATAAACTTATATGTGTACATTTTTTTTTTTTATTCAACAATTACACTTGCAAACTTTATGAATAAAACGTAAAATTATATTAAATATTTCAAATTGTTTTTGAGAATAGGTACTTTTTTTAATTTTAATTTGTTTATTTTCATAACTGTTTGTATGTATCGATTTCAAACAAAATATTCTTCTATCAATATAAAAATACACTTGTATTATAACTATTCAAAATTTTAGGGGTAAAAAATAGTTACACAATAAATAGTATTTATTAGATTTTTAAAATTATATAAATAAAATAAAATTACATAAATACAACATTTATGAAGCCGCGGCCGTTAGTTTATCATAAATAAATAAAAATATGACGATTAAGCCCTTTGTAAAAAACTAAAAAAGAAGTTGAAATTCCATTTTATAACTTCAGGAGTTTTTTAAATTATTTTAATTTTTTTGATACATACATGAAATTTACTGTGTATAATAAATTATAGTAATCATGAAAAAAACGGAATTACACGTTTTGAAGGTCCATGTATGACCAATATGACCATTATCTCAATGGCGTATCTATGTATGTCTGTCTGTCTAACATGGAGTTTTATATTTAAAGTTCTTATATATTGTACACATCTAGATGTGCACAACTTATTTTTAAAAACTATGTTTACTCTTGTTCTGGAAAATATTATTTCTTTAATTTATGTTTTATACATTAAAAAATTATTTATAATATAAGTTTTAGAGAACGTTTTTTTCTATAGTTAATAATTTTTGGTTTCTGTTTTTTTTTTTAATATAATATTATTTATTTGTAATTTACTGTATAGAATATATTTGTTACAAATGTACAAAAAAAACTAGATAATAAAATAAGCATTTAATTTATTCTGTATAATGAAGTAGGTATATAAAATTCTTCATCTGGCCAAAGTAGAATTTTTTTAGTTATTTACAAAATTTTAGCTTACGAAATTACTTAAGAAATACCTTGATTAATTTTAATATTAAACAACAAGGTTAATTTTTTTAAATGAATCATACTCTTAAATAGGAATTCCATTAACAAAAAGCACAACACTTTTATTAACACGTACACTTCTTAACAACAACAATAGTTAACACATAGTTAAAACGAAATACCAATTAACAACAAAAACACGTTATTTTTAAACACTCACTGCACAGATATCAGCTTCAAACTGACACTGTTGTAAAAAACAATCTATATACAAAAAAAGTAGAGAACAACTTTTGCTCTCTCCGAAGTGATTCTTGATGTAGCTATCGATGTGGTAATTACCGCGAAACTAACTGCTTTCAACAAATCTGATGGCTCGAGAATCTGAAAAAAAGGGAAACTGTTAGTATATGTAATTGAAACACAACGTTAGAAAGAGAGGAAGCTATGCTATGTATCATAAGGCTGTTGTTTCACTATTAATAAAGTATAGAACGTATTTACTTGTTGGGTTTTTAAATGTAAATACATATTTTATATGTTGATATTACTCAATATGATGATTGATTAACTATCTAGGTATTGAGTTGTGCATGCCCAAGTACAAAAATATACTTTTAAATAAAGTATGACTAAATCATCGAAGATGAAAGGCCAAAAAAATGCAAGTACATCGCCAAAAAAATTGATTTAATTACATACAAATAAAATTACTTTTTACAAAAAGTACTTAATTAAGTACATTTCTAAGTAAAAGTATAATTCATTTTCAATGTGTCCAAGTATTTGTACTTAAATAGTTTTTCTTAAGTATTTAAGTACCTACTTAAAAATTGTTTTAAAAAATAGTACTTAAATACATTTAAAAAATTATTAAGTAAATTTCTGTACATTTTCAATAAATATAATAATTTATGTGTTAAAGTGTTTGGTAAATTATTTAAGTGCAAGTGCAACTGCTCCCAAAAGTTCACTCTTAGCTCTGTCAATGTTTCTGAAACTAATTGTAAGCATTTAAAAATATGTTTAAAATAAAAGTTGTTTAGTTTTTAAGGGGGGAACAAAATGGTAGTATTGTTTTCAAGGTGATTTTTTTTAAAAGGAAACTTACATGTTTTCTTGTTAATATTAATTATTTATTATTATTTTTTTGCGCATTTCTCTAAAATCGACCGTTTTCTTTCTTTTATTTGAAATAAGTGTAAAAAAAGAATATCCCAATAAAAATTAAAGTCAAATATTTAAAAAAAAAATATACATAATATAAAAATCCAACTTGTTCATTTTGTCTTCGTCATTTATAATGCTCTCTCTCTCTCTCATTCTTACAGTTAGCTACATTCAAGAGTGGCGAATCAAATTGAGGACACGTGGATTACCTTATATATCAGTAATCTTGCCCAGGGCGCCAGACTTGCTAAGGCCGGCTCTGCACAGAGACACACGCACAGCCGTCATGCGGAAATTAACTTTTCTTTAAGTTTTGAAATTAGTACATTCAGAATCTGCTCTTATCTCAGGCACGATTTTTTGACGGTATTACAATACTTCCATTTTAAATGTTTTACGTGAAGATACTGAGACGAGACAGTCAGTATTAAACTTTGAAATCAGCGCATTCCTAGTCAATAATTAATTTGAACATATGTTCTTCCATTTATACAGTATACCCAGAGACGTATTTACCATGGGGCCATGGGGGTCACAAAAAATGAGTAGCAAGACTAAAAAAAAAAAGGTCTTCAAGTTTTTATTTCACTATATTACAATCTTTTTTTATATTATAAAATTTGAAATTTCAATTAATGTGACTAAAAAAAAAAGAAAAAAGGTCATCAGTTTTTTATGTGGTTTATATTTTCCATTATTTATATAAACTTCTCACTTTTCAGTCCATATAGGAATTTTGACTGTTAAAAATATATTATATTTTCCCTTGGTGCAGGGGCGCAAATTTTTTTTGACAAGGGCGACAATTTTTTTGCCCAGAACGGCAATATTTTTTTACCCAGGGCGGCATTTTTTTTTGGCCTAGGGCGGCACTTAACGTAAATACGCCACTAAGTGTACCTGCCCCCCCCCCCCTCCCCCGCAATGGCAATTCCCCCAACCTTCAACGATGTGCATATATATATGTATATTATTGTATATGATGTGATACTGTTACATTCATGATTATACTTGACTTGTTCAACAAGTTCTTAAAATGTGTTTATAAATTCGCATATGTGTGTACATATGTGTATGTACATAAATTAAGCAAGTGTATACAGGTGTCTCAATAGTCTGCAACCGGTCAAATATTAATTCTGGTGGAAATAATGTGTACAAAAGTTCCAAGTTTTAAGAAAAATTAAATGATCATATTTATTATATTTATGTTAATTTTTATACCGGTATCTAAAATGATAAAAACAAGTAACTTTGTCTGAAATTTTTTTTTACTCGGCTTAAAATAACTGAACATTTTGGATTTGTAAGGATTTTTTACTCGAAAAACATGCGGAAAAAAGGAAAAAAGGATAAAAAATATTTATTTTACACACGATTTTGATGATTTTGAAATGAGACTGTCCTCAAGCCAAACCCAACCATCCGACCAAGTGTTTCATGAGTTATGCGTGGGGACAGACATACACACTGAAGGACAGGCAGACAGACTGACACGGAACGAAAAGTGTTCGTCTTGAAGTGAAACGGAAAGATCAATTTAAAATTTTGAAATCGGAGAACATTTTTTTTGTCTCACTCTAAAACGATTACAAAGCTTCTCGTATCTTTGATATTGCGAGGAAGCAAAACAATTTGACTAGGCTTTTCAAGGTCAAATAAATATGGTCATTTAATACATTTTTTAAACCCTGAAACATTTTTACCAAAAACTTTTAAGATATTTAACCGTTTTCATACTTTTGGGGCACCTGTATAATACTGTATATTAAATATTATAAATTGAAACTTATAATCATGATATTCGCTAGTCAGTTTAGTTAAAAGGGAGGTGAAGGTCACGGGATATGAACTACGAATGTTTATATTTAAATACAATAAGGAAAAAAGTGAGAGTATATAATTTTTTCAACTGTTTTTTCAACCTTTATTCACATTGTTTTGTGTTTTTTTTTTTTGACATTAGAAATAAAAAAAGATGAGTATATTTCGTAAATAAAATATGAAATGATATTCATGCTTGGAGTGTTTCGAAAATTATATAAATTTTCATATCATAAATTATTCATAATAAGACTTTTTGCAATAACATTTATATTTAAAAGCATCTATTTATAATACCGTTAAATAAGATATGAATTTAAAGATAAGAATCTCGATTTGATTTTTTTTAAATGTCTATACCAACATTATTGCAAAATTGTCAACATTACCCAAAAGAAATATTTAAATTGTTTTTATTGATTTTTTAATATTATTTTATTGGGTGCATGGTCGGTAAATGCGGTAACTATATAGGGTACTTTTATAGTTATTGCATTTACCTATCTATACACACAGGTAAAAATTGTATTATTAATTTTTTATGAAACATTTTTATAAAAACAGAAAGGCAAATTAAAAAAAAATCTTCAAAAATTCTTGCTAGGATAATTTTTTTAAATTAATACTTTTCGGGTAAAAAATAATTGAATATCCAGAAAATTATGTTTGTTTTGGTTCATTTCATGATAAATTGACATTTTTATCATCCTGAAGATAGGATCTCGGCTTCTGGGTGTAAACCACGTCGATTTGGTCGTGTTATCGGCCTAAAAGTGCACTTTTAGAAGAGCCCTGAATTAGTCCACTGTAATGTGTGACGAAACGTTGGCCGATAACACGACCAAATCGACGCGGCTTACACCCAGAAGCTAAGAACCATATCAAGAGCATCGCAGAAGATCATGAAGATAGGTTAGGTATAGATAATACAGATTTCTGTTATGATGGTCGTTAAAATAGGTTTTTAATTTTGCATTTGCACACTAAATGTCACTACGCCAAAGAAGTACAACTTCTAATGCGCACACACCCACTTTTTTTAATTGTATTTTTATTATTACGGACATGCTTAAGGATGTATGGTACGTACAGTCTGGGTCAAAAATAATGTAAATCTAGATGCAATGAACGATCAAAATCAAATTATAAATTATTCACTATAAATGCTTATAAGAAAGTCAAATTGGTTTATCTACTATATATAACGAAGTGTCCTCACTCACTCACTCACTCACTGATAATCATTTTTTTGACCATTTCCACTCATCGGAGAAACTTGAAATTTGGTATATACATTCCTTGGGGGTAAAAAATAACAACTAGTGGGCCTTTTTTGAAAAAGTTTATAAATGGGGTAACAAGGGGCCCCCAAATTTTCAAAAAAAAAGTTAGAATTTTTTTATTATTTTTTTTATATTCCTTGGGCGATATAATGTAAGGTTCAAATTTCAGATTTAAAAAAAAAGAAAAAAAAAGGAAAAAAAAAGTTTTGATGTAAAAAAGTATCAAAACGAAAACCGATATTAGATTTTTTTAATTTTTTTCAAATACTTTGGTTAATTGACAACCATAAACCCGTGTCTGATTTTTGAAAAAGATATGTTAAAGAGGAGAAAATAAACAAAATACGTTTACATATAATGCGCTTTAAGCATTTACTAAATTAATTGCAAATGTCGTAACTATGGATACATTATATTTTATTGATTATTTTAAAAAAATTTAAATGTCAGTGGCCATTTAAAATTTTGAAGTGAACAATAAAATATAACAAAAAAGAAATATAAAGAACATAACGAATGAAAAAATATGCACAACTCTAATGTAATATATAATTAAAATTTTCATAAATAAATTTGACAAAAAAATTGAAGACAAACAATTACAGCATTCGGACACAATTCGACCAACATTCGGCGATAGATATGTGTTCCCGGTACAAATAAAAATTAAGTATATAATGACATTTTTTTAATCTTAAGTCATTGAATTATCAATATTTTTACTTTCATAGGTATAGGTATTTTATTATATTTATTTGTAATCATAAATATCAGAAGAATTTATATAATTTCAAATTAACATTGTAATTTTAAATGATATTATTTTAATTGTTGTTTGAAACTGTATATCTGTCATCTTTACCCAATGTATTCATACTAACCTAAAATGTACATTTACAAAATTAAAACAAGATGTTGATTTATTGCAAATTGTTACGAAAGCTTCATTCAATTGACAAGACCTATATTTGATTGTAATTAATTAATTAATTGTACAAAGGGTGTACGAGTATCTACAAGAGCTAATAATGTATTTATATAGACACATTGATGAATTTTTTAAAGACACGAGCAGAAAAACCAAAAATGAAATTATTTTTAATATTCATAAAATGTTCAAATCATGTAAGTACATGATGTAATACAATACATGTACCAGAAGTCATAAAATAATTTTTTGTCGTTGTCATATCAGAAACAAATGTCATAATATGTATTTAGTATGCAATATATATTTTCATACGACAAGAGTTGAAAACGCATCGTAAACAAATATACAGGTAATCCTCGACTTATAATTGTCTTTGTCTCTTTCTTACATGCACATATTACATAAATGAAACAAACAGTTCCGGGAATTTCCCAAAAATGTAATTTATTATTATTTATGTAGATATTTTTGGGAACCCGCAACTGTTTGTTATGTATAGAAAATGCGATTCGCTTCACATCAAGGAAAACGTCCAAAGCAAAAATATGTACATATTGTACGTGTTAACTTACAACTTATTCTATTTACGATCGATGTTTAGAAACCTATCTCGGTTGTAAGTCGAGGAATACCTGTACTACGATATATAACGTATGTCTTATCAGTTTAAGCGTAAAAAATATCAAAGTTAATATTCAATGTTTTTAAATGCTGCGAGAAGTTCAAACATGCTTGACTGATTTAAATTTACTTTTTTCCTTATTTTATATATTACTTACAAAATAACCAAGACGTTCCATTAAAATTTCAGGATTTGTGATTAAGTGTTCTGTCGTAGGAAAAGTTTAGGAAGCACTGTTCTACATCATACTTCAATATCAACCAAATTGAGTTATTGAGGGTAAAAAATATATTGAAAAAACCTCATAGAGAAACCATATTTAGTTTGTGCAATAAAGTTTTAACAGGTACGATTTTTCTAAAATATCTTAAAATTAATAAAATTAAAATTAATAAAAACCCAGCTCTAATGAATAAATAAGAAAGCACTCCGTCACAGCACTATATTATTCCGTCGCGGGAAAGTACCTACCATATAGGCCAGTCAGGATCCACTCAGGGCTAGCTACGTCACTGGTTACGATACTATATTATTGTTGGTTACGATATTTCATAAAACAGATATCGGTGCTTAGAATACATTGTCTGGAGGAATACGATAAAAGTTTTAACAGATTTTTTAGCGGAAAAGAGAATTTTGTCGCTTATATATGAGATTTTTAGAATCGATAACTCAATTTCGCAAAAAGTGTATCTTACGATACTTTGCCTTGGAGGGGACGATATAGAAATAATTTAACCAGGTATGTTATAATTTAGGTATATAAAAACATAGTACCTAGCCATGGAATACGGAATTTCATAATTTACGGTTTCAATATTTTATTTTATTAATTTAGGTTACTATGATTATGTCTCTTTAAAATATTTTGTCGAACAATTAAATGATTTTTGACACATATTAACAATTAAATATTTTGAAATGCCTATATTGATTGAAAATTTATATATGAAGAAACATTTCACTTCTATGAAAGGTAAAATATCGAAATTAATTATTAGGTTTGGTGTAAATTTTTCGAAACACAATTTTTCTAATCACAATTTTTCAAATCAAAATTCTTCGAATGAACAATTTTTCGAAAAATTTAAGTTTTATTGTTCAAATTTTAATTAGTTAATAAAATATTAAGTAAAGTAATATTTGGACATTTTACGATATCCATACTAATATTATAAATGCGAAAGTGTGTTTGTCTGTCTGTTTTCTGTTTGTTACCTTTTCACGGCTAAACCGCTTTACCGATTTTGATGAAATTTGGCAGTGAGATAGCTTGCATCCCGAGGACGGACATAGGCTATTTCGTATCTTAAAAATTCAACCCCTAAGAAATTGCAAGGGGGTAGAAATTTTTTAATTTTTTTTAGTAATTATTATTTTACCCCCCGATACATATGAAGGGTTGTAAGTGGTTTTATTCGATCCGGCGGGAAAAATACCACGGGGGCGTAGGTTTTAAGGGGCAAAACAACCCTCTATCTCGCATAGGAGCCGAGATATTTACGATTTTGTATAATGAAAGAAAACTAAAAATAAGAAAAATTTAATATTTTACCCCCTGTCACATATGAAGAGTTGTAATTGATTACATTCGATCTGGCGGGCAAAAATACTACGGAAGAGGGATTATTAGGGGGACAAAACAACCCCTTATCTTACATAGGAGTCGCGACTTATATTATAAATGCGAAAGTGTATCTCTCAGTCTGTCTATTTGTTACCTGTTCACGACTAAACTGCTTTACCGATTTTGATGAAATTTGGCAGTGAGATGGCTTACATCCCAAGGACGGATTAAGGCTATTTCATATCTCGAAAATTCAACCCCTAAGGAATTGCAAGGGGGAGGAAAATTTTAAATTTTTTTTAGTAATTAATATTTTACCCGTTACATATGAAGGGTTGTAAGTGGTTTTATTCGATCCAGCGGTAAAAATACCACGGGGGAAAAACCCCTCTATCTCGCATAGGAGCCGACACATTTACGATTTTGTATAATTAAAGAAAACTAAAAATAAGATAAATTTAATATTTTACCCCCTGTCACATATGAAGGGTTTCGAAATCCACGCGAGCGAAGTCGCGGGTAGCAGCTAGTACACTACATAAACTATAAAAAATACTTTTGTTTAAAACCTTATTTCTTATTTTTGTTGATAATACGAAAAAAATTTATTCTGACTTCATGTGTCAGATATAAAAACAAAAGAAGTATTTTATTGTTATAAATGACATAAATTAAAACATTTTTAAATAACACTATTTAGAACATATGTGGAACATACAAATGTAATGAAAATAACAATATTAGTACTTCATATGCTTACATATATGAAAAAATATGTAATAAAAACAAATCATTACATTTCAGTACGCCATTTTTTTTTTTAATATTTTTCAGTAATTATTTTTTTTCACAATTTAGTTCTGTATGTGTATATTTTTTTTTATGAAACTTGTTGCTAAATATGTACATAAGTGACGTGTTGTGAAAATTTCAGATTTTTCTCGATGCTTGAACCATGTGTTTTATTGAACTTTAACCGTAAATACACCATTCTTCGATAAGAGCCCATGTTAATTTATAAAAATAATAACTTTGAAACTATGTTGGAAAACCTTTTGAAATTTTGTGTGGGTACTTAAGATTTATAAAGGAGTAACTTCTCCAAATTTCAACTATTTCTCATTGAAATTAGATACCTGCCATACATCCTTAAATACAACCCTAAAAATGTTTTACCTCTGCTATAAATTTAACTCTTCGTTGTATATACATACATATAGATAGATCTCCTTTACTGGGCTTGTACATATTAGTTTAGCGTTGCGCAAACACATCACACTCTTTGACAATTATTTATAACGACAAAAAATTTGATTGTAGCCAATTTCATACATTATTGCACACCCCAAACAGGCTTGGTTAGTGTACTACTACTCTCATTTTAAATTTTTAGCATCTATAAGGTACTGGCAGCAGCGTTGCGTGAGCTGTATTCAAGTGAGGCCATGCGAATTGCTATCATAGATCGAACACATTCGGATTTTGTCGTGTCTTCCTAAAGGGTAATTCTCTGCGCTACGGAATATGTCGAACGTGTCTGTTCTAACCATAAACCGTCACTGGACTCACATGAATATAGCTCGCGCACCGCCACTGGGTACTAGCACTTGGATATGACCCCAGTAATGGCTATTTTTTAATCAAATGTACTGAATTAAAAGTATTTGTTGATATTTGATTACTAGCATTTCTGAATATTAATCTATATATATTTAACTGTCTTACAGCGTGATTTCATGATAATCGGCCAACAGGTGTCAAAATGGTGGACATTTAAATTAATTATTAGTATAATTTATTTATTAATTATTATATTATCATAGCAACTCACGGTGCTCTGGAAGCCAACTTTAATAAAAAAATTGATTACCTCTGATTTTTTTTGTACAGTTCAATTCTTTAGTATTTAAGGAACATTTTAAAATCAAAAAGAAAAAAATCGCCTTGGCACTTTTTTAATAATTCATAAAATAAGAAATAAATAAAGCGTATGCAGAATTATAACGCGAATTTTATTTAGCATTTATTGTTTATTAACTTTTTACTCTACAATTCTACAATATAAACAAAAAAATAAAAATAAAAAATAAAAAAATATTAGGATTCGAACTCGGGACCCTTAGTTTACAAGATTTGTTATAATTTTTTGTAAATTTTAAAATATCAACCAAACGGCACTTTATATCGAAAAATCATAAGAAATACAATAATTTGGTTTTATTAAGAGAATTCTAAAATATAATTGATAATATCGATCCGACAATTAGTACCCGAGTGATGAATTATTTTCAATTTTATTATAAGGTTTTTTTCTTGTGGAGTCTCTAGCCTTTCAGGTATTCTTCCGATCTTTTTAAAACTTAGTAGAAAAATCGATCTTGTAAATACCTCAGTTAAGTTTGTTAGTTAGCGGAATTCCTTTATGAATTACAAAATGGCGGCCGTTCAAAATTGAAAATAATTCATATCTCGGGTATTAATTATCGTATGGAATCCCCTTAATAAAAGCAAATTATTGTGTCTCTTGTGATTTTTCGATATAAAATACCGTTTGTTTTATATTTCAAAATTTACAAAAAATTATCTTATAAACCAGTGGTTTCCAAACTTTACGTCACTACGCCTCCCATTAGAAAAAATCTAATCTTGGCGCCTCCCCTCCCCATATTTTGAAAGGTATAAAATACAAAAAAAGAATAAATCAATAATAACAAGTTTTTATTGTTTAATTAACAATTAAATTTAAAAAATTTAAATGAAACAATCAATTTTTAATGAACTATTATTTTATTTGAAATTCCTAGAGAGAGGAGAGAAATGTTTTCCATTATATTAATAAGTATGTAATATTTGAGAAAACAATAATAAATAATATATTATATGTTATGTTATCAAAATTACATTTCTAGAAAACTTTTCGCGCCTCCCTAGGGAGGCGCGCCTCCCAGTTTGGAAATCGCTGTTATAAACAATGGATCCCGAGTTTGAATTCCAATAATTTTTTTTTTTTGTTGTTTATTTTGTAGACTAAAAAGTGAATAAATAATAAATAACTTTAAAAAATCGCGATATGACCTGCACACAATTTATGTATTTTTTTGTTTTATGAATTATTAAAAAAGCGCCAAGGCGATTTTTTTCTTTTTGGTCTTAAAATGTTCCTTAAATACTAAAGAATTGAATTGTACAAAAAAATCAGAGGCAATCAATTTTTTTTATTGAAGTTGGCGATTCTTTCTTTTATATCTTTTGTGTCGTAGTATTTATCATTTTATAATCATTAGCAAGTGTCCATCACTGCGTGCTCAATACTGGTTTTATTTTATCCATTACTGGAAAAAAAACATAAACAAAAGAAAAGGCTATAATTTAAAAAACAAACTATATTTGGTGACTTTGGTAATTAAATTGATTAAATAAAGAGTTACTTGTTTTATTAGTAACATGAGTTCATGAGAATTACAAAAAACAAGCCCATTAATTAAAAAAAAAACGAAAACTTGCTCTTATAGCGGCAATAATTGGTACCTTTACCATATGTAATTTCTCAAAAATAAAATCTGAAAAATCTCATATATTCCCTTTAGTGTTGTATATAGGGTGACCAGGTTTTGACCCGGAGTCTCAGTAGACTAAAAAAAAGGTCGTCAAAAATAGAGTAGGGAACATAACAGTGCATATTAACAAATTTTATGAAATTAAAAATAAAAAGAATAAAATTAAAAAAAACAAAATAAGATAAATCTTCATTTACATCTCAGGGTTTACCAAAACTAAAATCTGGTCACCCTAGTTGTATATCGCATCGGAATGTTGGCCACTATAAAAACGACTTACATATATAATTATTTTTAATTAGAAAATACGAATAATTATAAATACATATGTAGTAAATATTAACAACAATTTTATTTATTATGCTCAGATGAACCTTGGCTCGTAAAAATTGTCGATGTTACAAATATTATCGAATTATAGAAAAAGAAATACACTGACACTCGTTTTACCTTAGTATTACAAAAATGTCACATTAGAGTTCACAGTTATACGCATGGCTCTCTGCCAAGATTAACCCAATTTTGTTTTGACATGGAGAGACATTTAGTACAAAGTATTATAGAGTATATATAAAAATTTACTTTTGAAAAATTATTTTGAAATATGATAAATTTCTTATACAGGATGACCCATTTTAAGTGTCCACCCCCTTTAATTTTTTATGGCGAAACTCTATCGAAAAAAATTCCAACGAAAATTGCACAGTTAAGAGGGGGGGCATCGATGGCGGTTTCAAGGTCATTTTAAGATAAACTTCATTTTTGTAATAGGAACTCCATATTCTAAATGCAGATTGTTGTACTACATGAAAAATTATATAAGTTTTGCTTAAAATATTTTTTTCCTAAAAATTCAAGCTGGCCCAGTAAATTCAAATTTCGAATAATCTCAACCACAAAGTCCCTCGCCGTGTCAGTCTGTCTGTGCATGATATTCTCAGTAACTACAGAATGGATTTTATTCCAGATATTCACTAATACAGTCGGGACTCGTTTATTCTAAGCATTCTGAATCATTTTGAATCGAGGAAGTCGCGTTTATTCGAAGTCAAGAGGGGCTCCCACCAAGTTATGTATAGATCCTTGACCAATCAGCGTTGGCGCGGGAATTAACGTCACCACAAAGATGTATTCAAATGTTATAAATGTATAATAGAATATCAATTACAAGAAATCTTTTATTTATTCTTGTCTACGTATTTTTTAATATTTTAACAACATATACAATCAAAGAAATACAAATTCGACATTGCAAAATCATGAAAAAGCTGTCACAGACAATTTTGTTTATTCGGGAAGTGTCACTTTTACTATTCTTAAGTTTGCAATACGTTCTGTCATTTTGACAGGTTTCTATGTTTTTGCAATGTCGAATTTGTACTTCTTTGATTGTATGTGTTGTTAAAATATCAAAAAATACGAAAACAAGAATAAATGAAAGATTTTTTTGTAATTGATATTATATTATATATTTATAACATTTGAATACGTCTTCGTGGTGAATTCAATTCCCGCACCAACGCTGATTGGTCAAGGAGCTATAGAGACTATGTATGTAAACCTTGGTATTTAATATTTATTGTTAATAGTTAATCGTGATAGTGAACTAATTTTATTTTACTTTTAATTTTGAATATGAGTAAGGTGACGAGTGACGACGGTGATAAGTGTCTCTAATTAATTCTACAAAAATTTCAAAAATATGTTCGTTTACGCCATGACTCGAGAATGGTGGGAGGTGAAAGAGGAGAAAAATTTCGAATAAACGAAACTCGGCATTTCAGATAAACGAGACTTACAATAAACGGATCCCGACTGTAGATCGAGTGTTTCACGAGGAAGGTTTAAGTGTATAATTTATGGATATTTCGTGTAACTTTCATGAAATCGGAAAAAAAATAATGTTTAATAGGTTAAGTTTATATCTTCGGGTAACACCGGATCTAATGCACTAGTTTAGTTACTACACATATGTATAATGGTAAAACATTACTATCTATCCTAATTGCAAACGTATAATGCACCTTACTGCAAACTGTTTCTTCTTTAAATTAATGTTAATTTACTATATTTCATTATTCATTTCAACTGTAATGCATAAATGTTTACTTTGTGTATTATTCAAGGGTCAGGTAGTCATCAATATATGTATGCGTCATTTTGCAACTGTACTTTTAAATATCCTTGAACTTTGCAGCTTTAATTATCGTGCAATGAACTGATCATCAAGTTTTAGAAGGCATGTACTATAAAACAGCTATATCAAATAATTAAATAGATATAAATGTATTGTACCTGTTTATATGAATTTTGTATAATTGAAAAAGGTACTGGCACCAGTTATGGCCGCTATAAGAGCAAGTTTTACTGTTTTTGTGATTGACGGGGTTCGTTTTTGTAATTCTCATGAACTCATGTTACTAATAAAACAAGTAACTCTTTATTTAATCAATTTAATTATCAAAGTCCACAAATATAGTTTGTTTTTTAAATTATAAACTTTTATTTTGTTTATGTTTATTCTCCAGTAATGGATAAAGTAAAATCAGTAATGAGCACGCAGTGATGGACACTTGCTAATGATTATAAAATGATAAGTACTACGACACTAAAGATATAAAAGAAAGAATAGTCAAATTTGAAACAATGTAAAGCAGTTGCTATGATAATATAATAATTAATAAATAAATTATACTAAAAATTAGTTTAAATATCTACCATTTTGAGACATATTATCCGATTGTCATCAAATCACGCTGTAAGACAGTTACATGTACCTACATATATAGATTAATATTCAGAAATGCTAGTAATCAAATATCAACAAATATTTCTAATTCAGTACATTTATTTTAAAAATAGCCATTACTGGGGTCATATCCAAGACTGGTGCCATTACCTTATATTATTATAAGTCCATACCTGTAGAGAAACACAAGCATTGCACGCACATTCTTTAAACCTGATGTTTCCATTTTTGAAACAACAAGTTGAACATTTACAGGTATCTAACATTTATTTATTTACGTAAAAGGTGAATCGAACATTTTCATCTTGTGATTCTTTTTGTTATAATAGGTATGATATTATTTTATATCAATATAAGGTAGTGGCACCAGTATTGGCAAATTTTTAATTAAATGTACTGAATCAGAAATATGTGTTAATATTTCATTACTACCATTTCTGAATATTAATCTATATACATTTAACTGTCTTATAGCATGATTAAATGACAATCGGCCAATAGGTGTCAAAATGATGAACATTTAAACTAATTATTAGTATAATTTATTTATTAATTATTATATTATCGTAGCAACTGCTTTACATCGTTTCAAATTTGAAGATTCTTTCTTTTATATATTTGTGTACATATCATTTTGTAATCGTTAGCAAGTATCCATCACTGTGTGATCATTACTGGTTTTACTTTATCCATGACTGGAGAAAAATTAAATTGAGTTAGTTGTTTTATTAGTAATATGAGTTTATGAGAATTATAAAAAAGAAGCCCGTCAATCACAAAAACAGTAAACTTTGGTCTTATAGCGGCCATAACTGGTGCCAGTACCTTATTCCTAGTTGAAACCGGAGTAAATAAAACTACGGGTACAATATAGTGGGTTATAAACATACAACCCCTTTTCTACAGTTTCCGGTTCATATTTGCAATCGAAATGCAGGAAACAGCGAGTCCTTTTTGCAGAAAACAACATAATAAATTTTGTTATCTTATTCAAAAGAATGATATTCTATGTTATGTTTAACACACGTTTGGTAGGGTTTCATAACATGGTACCAAGGGACTATTTTATGCGCAATACTAATAATAATTTATCTGGCTAACGATGATTCACACGAGACGAGAGTCAAGTAAGTCTCGATCTTGTCTCGAGAAAATTGAAGCTGTCTGTCTCGGTCTCATTTTGAAACTAACAATAAAAAAAAAAATGAAAATTAATGTGATTTTTTTTATGTATTCTGTGTTTAATTATTTCCACTGTATTTAATTATTTTTTTTGTAAACCACAAAAACAATTTTGACATTTGGGCGAAACTTTAGTATCCGACGTACACACAGATTTCATATTTTTGTTTGTTGGCAATACATTATTTGGGTGTGCGTGCGCATATGATTTATGTTAGTGATTGAACGGTGTTCAAACGGTGGAAAATATGCGACCGCTAAAAGTTTCTAGTACAATAAAATAATATTATAATTATATTATATTAATAAACATATAACTGATTATTTAAAAAAATATATTTAGTAATTTCATGTTCACACGTGACACCTAAAATATGTGTGTGTATTTTACTTTTCATATAGGTATATAATTAACCAACGTAATGTGTAATAAGAAATTCTGGCAGGTTCCGTTACATTTTGGGTTTGGTGTAGATGTTACCTTTATTTGTATCTTTAATATACAATATTATAATTTTGGCTACACAAAAAACAGTGTACGATACTAAAAAAAGCTACCTAGTCGAAATACAAAATTTTGAAATTTTCTGCTTACCAGTTTTTTTTTATTTTAACTTGAATTTTGGGTTCAAAAAAGTCAAACTGGTTTTTAATATTATATTATTTTATTATACTATAATCTTTTAGCGTTCGCATATGTTCCACCGTTTGAACACCGTTCAATCACTAACATTAATCATATGCGCGCGCACACCCAAATAATGTATTGCCAACAAACAAAAATATGAAATCTGTGTGTACGTCGGATACTAAAGTTTCGCCGACATTTGGGAATTTTTTTATCCTAAAGGGTAAGTTTTTAGAAGAAGAAGAAATATTTTAGAAGCGATACTCCACATAAAAAAATAGCAATCGTTTTTACATAAGTACACTCTAACATTTTTAGATTAATTAATTTAACAATAATTTGAATTTTATTGCAACATGAATTAGTGAATCTACATAAAATAAATTAAATAAAGCAAACTCATAACGTTTTGATACCTCATAGAAAGTGTTTGGTGAGGATTTTGTCTAGATCAAATTCTGTATAATACCGGACATCAGAACTCAATAAAATAGCTTATATGTATACAATGATTGATTTGAAAATAAATGGCATTAATAAAGTTTAATATATTCTTACTGTCGAAAAACTACAATAACTTTATGTATTAGTCAATTTTGAGACCTTGTTAAATATTTATGCAGAAATCATAGACTATAATAATATATGAAGCCACATCTTTATAAAGAAATATAGCGAATTCATGAATTTATTATTTATTAACTGTATACGATACAATATCTTGAAGAAGTTCGTATTATAATTTTAAAAGTTGAGAACAGACGACAAAAACATAAATTACAATTGATAGGAGAAGAAAACTTTTCAATTTCTTCTAACTTCTATACGTATCGCTTACATATGTATTTATGGTTGTTAATTTAAATATACCGGGTGATGAAAAACGATCGGACTCCTGAAATAAATCGAAGGGGTCGAGTTATAGAGGAAAATGTTTATTGTAAAAGTTTTAGGGTTTAAAAGCTTTAGAATGGTAATATACGTACCTTTTTTTAAAGTCAACTTTTGTTGAAACTTGTAAAAAAATCTTTTGTCTGGCATAATTTTCAATACATTTAACAAAATAATTAGAGATTTTTGAACTTTTATTTAGCAGTCATTAATTTTAAACCCTCTTCCCTTAAGTATTTTTCCCGTCGGATCGAATGAAACTAATTAGAACCATATACGTGACAGAGGATGAAGTTTAAATAATCATTTTTATGGTTTTTTATTCATTATACCTAATCGTAAATATCTTGGCTCCTATGCGAGATAATGGGTTGTTATTGACACACTCTGTATAATAAAAATACTATTAAAATATACAAAAGACTAAAAATACTGAAATAAAAATAAATATACAAAATATTTTTGTACGACTCAAATAAAATACAACTTCCAGAAATGCACGAAAAAGTTAATTATAGATTTATTACTAGTTTATTCAAATACGCTTTTGAGTTATAGTAGAAAGTAAAAAAAAGTCTACTTGGCCTACATATATGATATATGTGAATTCCAAAATGAATTATTGGTCATTGAAAATGAAAAACTGATTTTTCTATTTTTATAGCATCTTCTACAATTTATGCTATTCAGTTAGGTGAATTATTTTTATAGCAAACTAGCGCATTGGACCCGGTATTACTCGGATTAATATGCACTAAATCATAGTGAACTAAAATATTCAAAATACACATCCAACATGCCCACAATATACGGTTCACCGCGAATTGTTTTTTTTCGACTTGAAATTTGAAACAAACAAAAAAAATTCAGGCAAGACATACACGAGTGTATGCCATAAGGGTTTCGAAGTACGTACTACGAGGAATGTTTGGAACCACTTACAGGTGCATTTTTAAGTTAGATTTTTTTTTAAAGTGTCAAGTTCTACTAATTGAGATATATATTTTGACACCCCACTTGTCTAGATATCAAAATAAAAAATTCTATGACGCCCCTCCCTATAATTCCAAAATTTAAAATTATATTGTTGACTTAAGTATTTGTCGTTGGTAGTCCCACCAAAAACTCGTTACCAAATTTTTTTCAGATTTTTTGAGCCATTAGTTACAGAGTTAAAGGGGGGGGGGGGGGGGGGGCAGAATAAAATACTGCTTTAAGCCCCCTACAGGCGCCATTTTTAAGTTAGAAAAAAAAATAAAAAATATGGTCAAATTCTACTAATTGAGATGTACATTTTGATATGCCACACGTCTAGGTATACAATTTTTTTGTTTTTTTGGATTTGCTTTAAAGCCCCCTACAGGCACCATTTTTGATTTAGAAAAAAAATAGAAAAAGGGTCAAATTCCGCTTGTTTGGTTATACATTTTAACATGCCACATGCCTTGGTATAAAAAAAATATTTTTTTAGCTCTTTATTACCCCCCCCCCCCCCCTGAAAAATTATTTATTTAATAAGTTTGTACATATTTTACTAGAGGGTGTCATTTTACATGTTCAGTAAAAATTTCAAGTTTCTAGCTTATATAGTTTACGAACTATTTAGCTTTGAGTGAAAAGGACGGACGGACGGACGACAAAGTGAGATTAATAGGGTTTCTTCGGAACCCTAAAAATGAAATTTACATAAAATAAAATAAATACATTTCTTAATTTACTGTTAAAGTTTGGCACATCAGTCCTAAATCATCCTATATATTTTTTTTTTTTAGTAAAAATCATGTTCCATTAATAAAATTGCCTGTAGGTCAAAAAGAACGTATGTATATTTATAATCTTTAGAAAATGTTTATTTATTCAAAAGTTGTTTACTATATATATTTGAGAAATATTGATATTTACGATATAATGTTGATAGATGTATAAAGCATTTTAATAAATATTTTTGAGTAGACATGACGGATTAAAGAACGACTGACGAAATGTGGAATTAAAGATTATTATTGCAAAATTTTATTTTTGCGCACGGTACAAAGCATTCTGTAGTATGGGAAATTTATTACTTAAATAATAAACATTCCTTTATTTCTTCGAATCGTATAACACAGATCTTACTAAAGAAATAAAACCTTATGTTTAATTTCCTCTTAACAAATTCGATAAAGTTTGTTGAAGATTTAGTTGGATTTTCTAGATTATTCTTGATGTCTGAGTTTTCCGCGTTACTTAAAAGATTTGTTTGTTATTTTTAATTTACAATTGCATGTTCCATTATTTCGTGTTTTTCTCAGTAAATATATTTAATTTAAATTATTAGAACTGTTTATATAACCTATATAACTTGCAACTGTTAATTAAAATTTATAACATAAAAAACATTTGTAATACGAGAAGCTTTGTGATCGTTTTAGAACGAAACAAAAAAAATTTTAAATTTTAAATTGATCTTTCCGTTTGACGTCAAGACAAACACTTTTCCTGTCTGTGTTCATCTGTCTGTCCGTCCGTCTGTCCCCTGAATCCTTGTCACACGCATAACTTATGAACCACTGGACCGATATTATTGGAACTTGGCTGGATGGTTGGGCCTGGCTTGAGAACGGTTCCATTTCTTCAAAATCATCAAAATCTGTGTAAGAGAGAGGAGTGACATCCCAAAATATTTATTTTTTCAAGATATCTCAAGAACGATACATGTTACGTATTTTTTGTAGAGCATTCAATTTCCTATAATACAGGTCTACAACGTTTGTTGTAAAATATTCCCTTACAAAGATTTATCTCAATTTGCTTTAAAAAATCGTGTTCTTTCTTTAAATTGATATTTACTTTGATATATTAAATGTCATTTTGACGTTTGCATTATAAATTTAGATTAAAACTGACAAAAAATTAAAAATATACGAAAAAATAATCAGGTGCGTCTTAAGAAAAATTTTGAAATCATATTTTTTTAGTAAAATTGTATAAAAATTAAATCGGTAACCAATGCCAGGCAATTTATCTGAAAACTTTATCGGTTTTTATTTAAATTGTTCAATAATTAACTACCTTTGGTGAATTTGGCACGAGGGAGCACTGTGCATTTACTTGGCAGATGTTTTTTTAACTAACAAAGACTTGAAAAAAAACCTACAACCGGGCAAACTAACATAATTAAAAAAATAAGAACAGTTACCACAAACAGGGAAGTAATATTATACAACTTAGATCATTTTTTCCTTTCTTATTCATAAAATTTTATGCTTATTCAATAACCAAACTTTCCGCATTGTGATAAATTATTTCTATTGTTTTTTTCTTCTTATCTTATTAAAATTATGATTTGAGGCAAATCTAATCAAGTATATTACTAGCCACAAATATACAAGTCTGTCAAATTTAACGATTATTTCCAAAGTTTTGGTTCGAAATATCATTCACACAATTCTTTGTTATGCGCACTGCTGAAATGAAGAATTTGTTTTTATTAGGTACATTATTTCTCGATAGTGTCTTTTTTGTCAATCCTTCTGGCGACAACGAGACAAAAATCTTTGAGTATGTATATAAAAATGTCTTCATTCATTGAATGACTCATCAACGTCCACCCCAAACTCCTGTATACTAGAAAAAAATAATTAAAATTATTTATCTATTAGTGAAAACCGCATTAAAATAGGTTCAGTAATTTTTAAGTTATTTGATAGTATATTACACACTACACAATTTTTACAAAAATGAATTGCTTATGTAATTAATTATGATGAAAGGAACAAATTCGTTTAAAATTCAGGTAATTATTTTGTGGAATAACGCTCGGACCCGTCGATTAGTATTTTTAGTTGCGGATTTTTTAACATAAGAAAATTGTATACAGGGTGTCTCAAGAAGAACATATACAGTCATCATTGATTTTTTTAAATAGAACACCCTATATATTATGCCATTTTTGAATTAAACGGTGTATTCTGAACACTTTTTGTACAACATACCATACCTCTAAAATCAGCGGTTTTCGGAATAATGACGTTTGAATCTTGACATTTTGAAATGCACTCAAGTCAAATAAAATGTTTAAATTGAACAAAAACACCTTAAACATTTTTTTAAAAGCCAACAAAAACAACCTGGTATTGTAAAAAAAAGAAAATAAAAGAAAAAAAAAGAAAAAAAAAGGAAAAATAAAAGAAAGAAAAAAGATCAATGTTTTTTTTGCCATACCAGGATGTTTTTGTTGGCTTTTAAAAAAATGTTCAAGGTATATTTCAAAATGTCAATTTTCAAACGTCATTATTCCGAAAACCGCTGATTTTAGAAATATGGTATTGGTACAAAAAGTGTTCAGAATACACTATACAATTCAAAAATGGCATAATATATAGGGTGTTCTATTTAAAAAAAATCAATGATGACTGTATATGTTCTTCTTGAGACACCCTGTATACAATTTTCTTACGTTAAAAAATCCGCAACTAAAAATACTAATCGACGTGTCCGAACGTTTTTGCACAAAATAATTACCTGAATTTTAAACGAATTTATTCCTTTCATCATCATAAATGGAAGCATATATTTGTATCTTTTACCGCTAATCTCGAAAACTACTCAACCGATTTTAATGCGGTTTTCAACAATAGATAAATAATTTTTCAGAGCAGGTTCTTGATTATATTTTTTTAATATTGCTTGTTCTATGAAGCAATTTAATTGGTTTATAATAAAAAACTTTATAACTGTTAACATTTATATGGGAGTATATTCTTTTGAATAAACAAACATCCAAATCGGTGTGATTGAATTGAGAACCTCCTCTTTTTTGAAGTCGTATAAAAAAACATCTGCCAAGTAAATGCACAGTGCTTCCTCGTGCTAAATTCACTAAAACCGATAGTGTTCAGATAAATTGCCTGGCATTGGTTAACCATTTAATTTTTATACAAATTTTACTAAAAAATCTTAGTTCGAATTTTTTCTTAAAACGCACCTGAATATTTTTTCATATATTTTTAATTTTTTGACAATTTCAATCTAAATCTAAATTTATGCAAATGTCAAAATGACATTTAAAACGTCAAAGTGACATTTAAAACGCCAAAGTGACATTTAAAACGTCAAAATGACACTTAATATATCCAATCAAATATCAATTTAGAAAAACAAAACACGATATTTTAAAATTAATTTAGATAAATCTTTGTAAGGGAATATTTTACAACAAACGTAGTAGACCCATATTATAGGAAATTTAATTCTCTACAAAAAATTTTCTATAAAATTTTCTCGTAACATGTGTCGTTCTTGAGATATCTTGAAAAAATAAATATTTTGGGGTGTCACCCCTCCCCCTTACACACGATTTTGATGATTTTGAAATGGGACCGTCCTCAAAACAAACCCAACCATCCGACCAAGTTTCAATAATATCGGTTCAGTGGTTCATGAGTTATGCGTGTGACAATGATTCAGGGGACAGACGGACGGACGGACGGACGGACAGACAGACAGACACGGAACGAAAAGTGTTTGTCTTGACGTGAAACGGATAAATAAATTTAAAATTTTGAAATTGGAGAACTTTTTTTTTGTCTCAATCTGAAACGATCACATAGCTTCTCGTATCTTCGATATTGCGAGGAAGCAATAAACTAAAATTTTACCAAGTGAGTAGGTATATAATATTAATAAATGTGAGGTCTAAAAGTGTTCAAATTACCCATATGTTAAGTGTCTAAATACATAATTCTCGTGTACATCAAACTGTTAGAACTTTGAAAGCTTCATTTCATTCTACAAGACCACAACCCTCTGTCTGTTCGTTGTCACTTGTCATTTAATCTAACTACATACGTACCTACATATTCACTAAATTTTGACGCACTTTAGCGTACTAAATATTTACTTTAACATTTAACTTTGTAGTGGTCATATGTAGTTTAGTGTTACATATCATTAAAATGCCAACCTGGACCGTCTGTGGCATACAATTCATATATATATGTAGGTAAGCAAATATTTAAAACCCATTTCATATTAGAAGTAAAACTTGAATAATATTAAATCATGTAAGGTACTGGCACCAGTCTTGAATATGACTCCAGTAATGGTTATTTGTTTATTAAATGTAGTGAATTAATATTTGTTGATATTTAATTACTACCATTTCTGAATAATTAATCTATATACATTTAACTGTCTTACAGCATGATGTCAAAATGGTGAACATTTGAACTAATTATTAGTATATTTTATTTATTAATTGTTATATTATCATAGCAACTGCTTTACATTGTTTCAAATTTGACGATTCTTTCTTTTATATCTTTTGTGTCGTAGTACTTATCATTTTGTAATCATTAACAAGTGTCCATCATTGCGTGTTTATTACTGTTTTTTTCTTTATCCATTACTGGAGAAAAAATAAAAACAAAATAAAAGGCTATAATTTAAAAATATTTGCGGACTTTGGTTATTAAATCGATTAAATAAAGAGTTACTTGTTTTATTAGTAACATGATTTGATGAGAATTACAAATAATTCGGGCCAGACATACACGAGTGTATGCCATAAGGGTTCCGAAGTACGTACTACGTGAAATGTTTGGAACAAAGTTCTACTAATTGAGATCTATATTTTGACATACCACATGCCTAGATATCAAAATAAAAAAATCGATGACGCTCCTCCCTATAATTCCAAAATAAAACACTGCTTTTAGCCCCCTACAGGCGCCATTTTTGAGTTAGAAAAAAAAAATATGGTCATGTTCTACGAATTGAGATGTACATTTTGACATGCCACACGTCTTGGTATACAATTTTTTTATTTTTTTGGATTTGCTTTAAAGCCCCCTACAGGCACCATTTTTGATTTAGAAAAAAAATAGAAATAGGGTCAAATTCCGCTTGTTTGGTTGTACATTTTATCGTGCCACATGCCTTGGTATAAAAAAAATATTTTTTTTACCTAACTTTAGCTCCTTATTGCCCCCCCCCCCCCCTGAAAAATTATTTATTCAATAAATTTGAACTCATTTTACTAGAGGGTGTCATTTTACATGTTCAGTAAAAATTTCAAGTTTCTAACTTATATAGTTTACGAGCTATTTGGCTCTGAGTGAAAAGGACGGACGGACGGGCGGACGACAAAGTGAGATTAATAGGGTTTCTTCAGAACCCTAAAAAGAAGCCAGTCAATCACAAAAACAGTAAACCTTGCTTTACAGCGGCCATAACTGGTGCTAGTACCTTATAGATGAGTAATATAAAATATAAAATCAAGAAGATTAATTAAAATCATTACTTTGTAATTGTAAACGATATTAATTAATATTTGAAACCTCAAATTTATATATGAATGATGCCTTGAGTAAATGATGGAAATTAGAAGTTAAATCTAGCATGAAATTATGGATGGTGAGCCCAATTTTTAATAAATATTCAGAGGGTAGTAAATGGTATCTTTAAGTATAGGAAATTCTTGTCGTGAATTAACATAAGGATGAAATTAAATTGCTAAAATGTATTATTTAAAGACATTATGCAAGCTAATTATATATAATAAAGTTTTTATGTGTGCACAATTATTTAAATTTTTCGGATTTTGTTACTTTTATTAGTAAATTTTACCTCTTATGTATCTAATTTAATTCAATTTAATTCTCATTTAAATTAATAAAATTGGTCAAGACAGTTAAATGTATTAATTTTCAGAAATGGTAGTAATCAAATATCAACAAATATTTCTAATTCAGTACATTTAATTAAAATCCATCGATTTACGTATTTTGTTTAATACATACATAGTTATGTTCTTTGCCTTGGTTTTAATATATATTTTGTTACGTTAGGTAACATATGGTAAGCAGTGACAATAATAGTAAATAAAGTCGGAAAAACCGCCAGTGTGCTATTTTGCATAACGTTGCCTAAACCGTTAAATATTGAACAATATAATGTAGTAATAAACTTTGTAAAAAGATCTAAAATAATTAAACTATATTTTTCAAAAATCCTAAACAATAATTCCGTTGTTCACGCAAGCGAAGCCGCGGGCACATCTATAGTATTAGTATAAATAAAGACAAAATAAAAACGTATAAAAAAAATCATGTCAAATTTTTTCGAAGCGAAGCCCTAAAGTTACTGGAATAATATAACAAAAGATGTAACTTTATTTTAAATTTGATGCTTTTGAATTAAATCCGTACAATATTTAAGGTATATTGTATAGAATATACATGGCACAATAATACCTAAAAGTTAAAATATGACGCATAACGTAGCACTTTTGTTAATTGTTTGAAATTTTAACACTCACAAATATGTTTACAAAATTGTAACTAGATTATTCAATGATAACATGCATATCTATACAGATACAGAGTTATTCAGCACTGTCGTGAAAAACTTGAACAGTACATTGAGAAAAATATTTTAAGCAAAAAACATTATATCAACATGTGTCCGGAATTTATTACTGAGGGAGCTACAGTCATTTACACAAAATTAGTGTCTATTTAATATCTTGAGAACCCATTATGCTACAGTTATGAAATTTGATACAGGATTTAGTATTAATAAGTGTTATCCAGTATTTTTTTATTCTTCAACTTTTTCCTAAGTTAAAAATTTGAATGAAAAAAATATACTTTGCTCATTTATCATAAGATAAACCGTTTACGAGAAATATCGATGCAAAAGAAAGCATGCAGAATTTTACTTAATACGAATGCTTCAAATTACACAAAATAAATTTAACATATCTTATAACATTATTTAATATGTTATCAGATATTTTTAATTCATACTAATAATAATTCAGGCAAGACATACACGAGTGTATGCCATAAGGGTTCCAAAGTACGTACTACGTGAAATGTTTGGAACCACTTACAGGTGCATTTTTAAGTTAAAGTTAAAATATAAAAAAGTGTCAAGTTCTACTAATTGAGATCTATATTTTGACATACCACATGCCTAGATATCAAAATAAAAAATTTTATGACGCCCCTCCCTATAATTCCAAAATTTTAAATTATATTGTTGACTTTAGTATTTGTCGTTGGTAGTCCCACCAAAGCCTCGTTACCAAATTTTTTTCAGATTTTTTGAGCCAGTAGTTACAGAGTTAGAGGGGAGGGGAAAGAATAATATACTGCTTTTAGCCCCCCTACAGGCGCCATTTTTTAATTAGAAAAAAAAATAAAAAATATGAGCTTATTCTTCTAATTAAGACGTACATTTTGGTATACAATTTTTTTGTTTTTTTTGGATGTGCTTTAAAGCCCCCTACAGGCACCATTTTTGATTTAGAAAAAAATAGAAAAAGGGTCAAATTCCGCTTGTTTGGTTATATATTTTAACGTGCCACTTGCCTTGGTATAAAAAAAAATATTTTTTTTACCTAGCTTTAGCTTTTTTTTGCCCCCCCCTGAAAAATTATTTATTCATTAAATTTATACATATTTTACTAGAGGGTGTCATTTTACATGTTCAGTAAAAATTTCAAGTTTCTAGCTTATATAGTTTCCGAGCTATTTAGCTTTGAGTGAAAAGGACGGACGGACGGACGGACGACAAAGTGAGATTAATAGGGTTTCTTCGGAACCCTAAAAACGGTACACAAAATTAAATAAAGTTTGAGTAACAAAACATTATAATATATAAAATTAGCAATACAATATTGATTAAAACATTAACTTTGTACGGGTTCAAATGTTCCATAAAACAAAAGTACTCGAGAATTACGTACAACTTGTTATGGGCTTTTTCTTTTACTAGTTTATGTGTTTTCATATTCAGTAGCTAACGTAAAAACACTCTTATCACACTGGGGTATACTCTATATTTAGCTGTTAACAATAGAGATTGTCCATCAGGAATATTACGGAAACCCGTATCCGAAAACAAAACTATCGTATATCCCAAACTATTTTAACAACTAAAATTATATTCATAATAGATTATGACTTCTAAAATCGAAACCGTATCCGAAAATAGATAATACAGTTCAATAATATAATAGTAGTGACGTTAAATATAAATAAAAATTACATAAACTCGAAATATAAATAAAAACAAACTTGTTTGTCTAAAGCTAAACATCAAAATTTCTGTGAATTATAAATGAAATCTATCAAAATTTATATATAGGGCACTTGCTAATGATTACAAAATTATTAGTACTTTGATACAAATGTTATAAAATAAATAATAGTAAAATTAGAAACAATGTAAAGCAGATGCTATGATAATATAATAATTAATAATTAATCGAAAGCTTGCGATTACCTTTTCTTAAATAAATTTTGACGTTTAGACAAACATATTTGTTTTTATTAATTCAGTTCAAACTAGAATTGAAACAGATTTTTTTTTATAAATGAAACCTATCAAAATTTATATATAGGGCACTTGCTAATGATTACAAAATTATTAGTACTATGATACAAATGTTATAAAATAAATAATAGTAAAATTAGAAACAATGTAAAGCAGATGCTATGATAATATAATAATTAATAAATAGATTGTACTAATAATTAGTTTAAATGTCCACCATTCTGATACCCATTTGCCGATTGTCATCAAATTAAGTTGTTTTACAGTTAACTGTCTATAGATTATGATTCAGTAATGGCATTATGTAATCAAATATCAACAAATATTTCTAATTTAGTACATTAAATTAAACAAGTGTCCAACACTGCGGTATGATCCAAGACTGGTGCCAGTACCTTATACATGTAGGTACTTTTTAGACATATAATTTTATAAATATTATTAAATTATATTAATGTAATTTGTAATACATACATATATAAGTAGATACTTATGAAGTATTTAAATTTAATATAATTATAAAATGGGTATAATATATAGAAATAATTAATGAATGTAATGTTTCATATCGTTTTAAAAAAGAGCTTTCCAACCTAATTTATCACTAATTGAAATCATAATTAAATTTTCTTTAAAGCTTTGAATTCTAAAAATAAATTCCCTAAAATTAAAATCAAAAATGTTTCGTGTTCATTATGAAATCGAAAGAAACACAACAATATTTCGAAACCAAATATAAACATTATACATATCGGCAGGGCCGCATTTAGGTGCCTAAAGGGTAAAATTAAGAATATTTTTTTAATGACCGAGAAAAAAATCACAAATATATTAGAATTTAATATTTAATAGGAACCTATAGTTTTTAAATAAATAAGATAAATTAATTCAAGATTTTGAATATTCAAGAATTTTTTCTTCTTTAGTTCGCGCGAATAAAATGTTACTGTATGTATATTTCAAGTTATTTCTTAAACTTTAAGACCTAACGTAAAGAAATATATCCTATAACCTGGCCTTCATCTATGAATTAAAAAAAAACACGTAAATCGGATAAGTGGTTCTCGAGTTATCAAACATATTAACAAACAGACAGACAGACAGACGTTGAGTTTTTTAATATATATGAATTAGCATGGATAATGCTAATTGTATTGAATATTTTATACATACGGTCGTAAAAGAAAATAAAAATAAATAGAATATCAAAAAGAATGAATAAAACAAAAGGACATTTCCCATGTAATTTGTTTCTATTGACTACAGTTTCGATTTTATCGAAACATTGTTTTTTTTTCATTCCTGTTTGTTTCGTATCATGTTATTACTTTTTTGTAAATAAGGGGGACATTTAACGCCCCAACCCCAAATCGTGTAATATTAAGATATCGATAGAATATATCTTCAGTTCTTTTTTTAATATTAACTTGTGTATATTCAATTTTAAATAAAATATTTATATATAGAATTATTTTCACAGGGATATAATTTGTCAGAAATACAAAAAGTAAGAAAATAAAATCTATAAGAGGAACATACCAAAATTTCACACAATTATGAGTTAAATAATATAATAAACATATATTTGTATTAGATAAAGTCTCTTAAATTCTTACAAAATACAATAACATTGAATTAAATTTTAGAACTTGAAATTTGTTTGTACCTACAATTTTCATATTAATTTTAAATAAAATATTTTCCTTATTAACGCCTTTTAACCTTCTTCATTAAAATGTTAATTATACACTCAGCAGCAACTTGTTTACGGGATTTTAATTAAAAATTTATATTTGCTTATATTATTTACAGCAACAAAAGGGTAAATTATTGGTAATTGTTTTATAAGCGTTACAGTTAAGTTTTTGATAAATTTTTTATTTATGTACAGGGTGGTCCGGTTTGGGATACAGATATTTTAAGAGCTGATTCTTTGGTTCATTGTGAGTAAAAAAATTGGAAGGTAGAATCTATCTTCAACACCCTCTAAACTACAGGATGTTTAAATACTTCCTTAATGAGTCAGTTTCATAGGTAATTAACTAACTTATTTTTCAGTATTAGCGTTATTGCTAGCCGTGTAAAGTAAAAAAATATATTTATTTTTTGAATTTTTTTTTTAAATGACCTTTTTCCCCAAAAGTACCTATAATATGTGGTATGTTTTATCATTATTTTTGTGTATCATAATGTTACCTATAAAATCACTTTAACAAGTTTGGACCTGGATCTTATAGTTTTCCAGTAATATTATCTAAATAATCCCCAAAGTGATTATTTTGCTACCTACCCTATTAAATGAAACAGTCATAATTTGTTTTACTTATAATTATATAATTTTATTGTTAACGTTAATTCAAATAATTTTAAAACTAATTATGTAAATATAAACAAAAAAAATTATGACTGTTTCATTTAATAGGGTAGGTAGCAAAAAAGTCACTATGGGGATTATTTAGACAAATTTATAACTGTAAGACCCAGGTCCAAACGTTGTATAGTGATTTTATAGGTAACATTATGATACTCCAAAATAATGATAAAACATACCACATATTATAGGTACTTTTGGGGGAAAATGTCATTTTCATAAAAATTTTCAAAAAATAAATATATTTTTTTAGTTTGATGAGCAATAACTCTGAACTGGAAACACGACTAGCAATAAAGCTAATACTGAAAAATACGTTAGTAGATTATCTATGAATCTGACTCATTGTGGTTGCTTTAGTTACGTTACTTTGGAAGTTATGAGATGATCTTTGTTTGTAATTACTACTCTAAGGACGTTTTTAAACATCCTGTAGCTCAGAGGGTGTTGAAGATAGACCCTACCTTCCCGTGAATTTTTTTACTCACAATGAGCCAAAGAATCAGCTCTTAAAATATCTTTATCCCAAACCGGACTAACCTGTATATTTATCTAATTATTCGTTGTGGGTGTTTAAGAAATTTTATTTCGAAAAGTAAATTATTTATACAAAAACTTGTCAGGTAAAAGTTGCTTGGTTTGGAGTGTGTAATATCACGATATTGATTCTTCGTAATATCGAAGATACGAGAAGCTTTACTCGTTTTTACTCGTTTTAGAATGAGACAAAAAAATTGTTCTCCAACTTCAAAATTTTGAATTGATCTTTCCGTTTCAGAGCAAGTGAAACACTTTTCGTTCCATGTCTGTCTGTCCGTTCGTCCGTTTGTCTGTGTGTGTGTGTGTGTCTGTCTGTCCCATGAATCCTTGTCACACGCATAACTCATGAACCACTGAACCGATATTAATTAAACTTGGTAGGATGGTTGGGTCTGGCTTGAGGACGGTCTCATTTCAAAATCATCAAAATTAGAAAATATATTATAATACTGATAACTTCAAGCTGAAACTTTTATTTCGAAATAAAAATTCGCAGTTTTATTCTAAACAAAAAAAATCATCTAGGATTAAAAAAAAGTTTCGGAAAAAAGTTTCTTATTTTTTCACGTAAAACCAAATCCTTTAAACAAAAATATTGTCTCTAAAAAATGAATTGCACTATAAAAAAAATTAAAACGTCATTTTTGCCTTTTTGGATAGCAATGGACATTATTTTGAACATTTGTTAAATTAATTTTAGTTAAGTTAATTTTTCGTACGCAATGTCATTAAAATTTTTATAGGGTTGTATGAAAAAAATTAAGATCTATTTATAGAATCAATAAAAAAAGATATACTGTCATTTAAAAAAGGACGTAACTGATAGCACCAATTTTTTTTATAAGATAAGCATTACAAAATAAATAATTTCTCTAAAAACTTTATTTTTACTCACCCTGAGAATTATAATAAATTAGCTTATATAATAAAATAGAAAATAAATCTTACTTTAGAACTAATCACTAACAAGTACAAAAATAGCACCAATTTTTTTAAGATCAGCATTACAAAGTAAATAATTTCTCTAAAAACTTTATTTTTACTCATCTTGTGTATTATAATAAATTAGCTAATATAATAAAATAGAAAATTAATTTTACTTTAGAACCAATCACTAACACCTACAAAAACAGCATCAATTTTTTTAAGATCAGCATTACAAAGTAAATAATTTCTCTAAAAACTTTATTTTTACTCTCCTTGTGTATTATAATAAATTAGCTAATATAATAAAATAGAAAATTAATTTTACTTTAGAACCAATCACTAACACCTACAAAAACAGCACCAATTTTTTTAAGATCAGCATTACAAAGGAAATAATTTCTCTAAAAATTTTTTTACTCACCTGTATATTATAATAAATTAGCTTATATAATAAAATAGAAAACAAATCTTACTTTCAATCACTAACACCTCCAAAAATATCCAACATACATATTTAATTTAAACCACTTTTTAACAATTGAACGAGATTCAAAGTTTCGCGCGTCGTATAGCTCTCGTTAAACGAACCATCGGTCGTTATGATGTGCGGTTGTAAACTGCGACGCATCGTCATTTGTTGCTGGTTCGGTTATGTTCGGCTAACAACCGCTAAAGCCATGCGCGAACTAGTAAAAGGGTTCACAATTGACAGTAAAAATAAAATAACAACAAATGGCCCTTTATGACTTTATAATGCTCCTTATAATAAATGCTTCCTTGTATACCTTTTTGAAGTTCCTAATAATCAGTCGAATAAAATAAACAAATGGCACCAGTCTTGGATATGTCCCCAGTAATGACTATTTTTTAATTAAATATACTAAATTAGAAATATAAGTTGATATTATATTACTACAATTTCTGAATATTAATATTGTATATACAATTAACTGTCTTACATCGTGATTTGATGACAATCGGCCAAAAGGTGTAAAAATGGTAAACATTTAAACTAATTATTATAATGCTCCTTAAAATAAATGCTTCCTTGTATACCTTTCTGAAGTTCCTAATAATCAGTAGAATAAAATAAATAAATGGCACCAGTCTTGGATATGTCCCCAGTAATGACTATTCTTTAATTAAATGTACTGAATTAGAAATATTTGTTGATATTTAATTACTACCATTTCTGAATATTAATCTATATACATATAACTGTTTTACAGCGTGATTTGATGACAATCGGCCAATAGATGTCAAAATTGTGGACATTTAAACTAATTATTTTATAATTTATTTATTAATTGTTATATTATCATAGTGACTGCTTTACATACATTGTTTCAAATTTGACGATTCTTTCTTTTATTTCTTTTGTGTCGTAGTACAATTATTTACTTTATGCATTACTGGAGAAAAAACATAAACAAAATAAAAGACAATAATTTAAAAAACAAACTATATTTGCGGACTTTGGTAATTAAATTTAATAAATAAAGAGGTACTTATTTGTTTTATTAGTAATATGAGTTGATGAGAATTACAAAAAACAAGCCCGTCAATCACAAAAACAGTAAACCTTGCTCTTATAGCGGCCATAACTGGTGCCTTTACCTTATAATACTCAATCCTTTTAATGAAATTATTTCGGATGCTGTGGTTTTGTTTTTATATAAGTACGTTTTATTCACGATTTTTCTCTTCAAAAATGTTAATTAGCAGTTTTATTTTGTATTGTCAGGAAGAGTAATAATACCATCAAGCAAATTACAGAATTACTCAATGAATACATTATTTCTTAGAATATTGTGAAGTTTTTTTTTAATTTATTTGTTCATGCAGAATAAAGAATTAAACGTGGAAAAAATTTTAAACGAATTCAAGGAACTATTTTCGACATTTTCGTAAATTACCAATGTATGAAATGAAGAAAATGGTGATTTTACATCAAAAAGATAAACGGTCTCTCGTATTCGTAACAGAGACTGAGAAAAGTTTCAGTTATGTGGAAAGTCTTTTATAACCATTATCCCCCATTTATTCTTATATATTAAC
Organism: Sialis fuliginosa; assembly: GCA_961205875.1. NCBI lineage: Eukaryota > Metazoa > Arthropoda > Insecta > Megaloptera > Sialidae > Sialis > Sialis fuliginosa. The sequence goes on from OY540820.1 coordinate 4,525,473, forward strand.
CCATATTTAACAATTATTTATAACAGACAACAATAAACAATAACTAAATTGACGCGGCTTACACCCAGAAACCAAGATCCACATAGTAATTATACATTGTGTCGAGTTTTTGGTAAAAAAAATATTATTTAAAATTTTATTTTTTTACGCGATTTTTGGCCTATTTTAATTGATGGATTCGGTTTAACGCGGTTTTAAAAAAAATATGGAACATATCCAATGTAAGCAATGTTTTTTTAAGCGATTTTTTAAGGATGTATGGCAGGTATCTAATTTCAACGAGAAATAGTTGAAATTTGGAGAAGTTACTCCTTTATAAATATTAAGTACCCACACAAAATTTCAAAAGGTTTTACAACATAGTTTCAAAGTTAAATTAACATGGGCTCTTATGGCAGAATGGTGTATTTACGGTTAAAGTCCAATAAAACACATGGTTCAAGCATCGCGAAAAATCTGTTATTTTCACAATATGTCACTTACATATTTAGCAACAAGTTTCGTTAAAAAAATTATATACATACAGAACTAAATTGAGAGAAAACAAAAATTATTGGTGAAAAATATAAAAAAAAAAAAAAAAATGGCGTAGTGAAATGTAATGATTTGTTTTTATTACATATTTTTTCATAACATATATGTATGTAAGCATATGAAGTACTAATATTCTTATTTTCATTACATTTGTATGTTCTAAATAGTGTTATTTAAAAATATTTTAATTTATGTCATTTATAACAATAAAATACTTCTTTTGTTTTTATATCTGACAGATGAATTCAGAATAAAATTTTTTCGTATTATCAACACAAATATTAATTTTTTGGCTAAAATTCTAAAATAACAGTCAATAAAGGTTTTAAACAAAAGTATTTTTATAGTTTATGTAGTGTATAAACCAATTTGACTTTCTTATAAGCATTAAAAGTGAATAATTCATAATTTGATTTTGATCGTTCATTACATCTAGAATAACATATTATTTTTGACTCAGACTGTATCGTATTTAACAGATTGTATGTATTAAAGTTAATGACCTTAATTGCTCATAAATATCAATTGACTTGAATTTTGTGTTCTAATTAAAAATGTACATTTCTGTTACTGAAATTCAAATATATTCTACGAGTACAAAGAAATAATAATAAAAGAATAAATATTAATATAAGCATACATTGTTTTGTACTTTCCATTTTCTTATCTTTGCTTTTCACTGACGTTTCAATATAAATATTGTACGAACAATTTTCATAAAAGAATGAATTGTTTACGCACGATTACATTTTTCTTTTATTTCATAAATTTTTCTCTATATGTATATAATATGTATTTAAAAGAATATATAAAATAACATGTGTCAAATAAATACGCAGTGCTTTCTCGTGCTAAATTCTTTAAAGGTAGTTAATTTATTGAACAATTTAAATAAAAACAGATAAAGTATTCAGATAAAACAACCATTTATTTTATTAAAAAATATTCACAAATTTTTTCGTACATTTTTAATTTTTTTTACAATTCCAAACTTACTTATTTTTTGTTTATTTTTTGAAAGTGTGTCTGTCTGTTTGTTACCTTTTCACGGCTAAACCGCTGAACCGATCTTGATGAAATTTGGCAGAAAGATAGCTTATATCTTGAGGTGCGACATAGGCTTTGTATCCCGAAAAATTTATTAGATAAAAAAATTTGTGTGTGATATTTGTACTTGCGACATGTTTTATCGACTATCATAACAGAAATATGTATTACCTAACATTCTTCTTCTTGAGTTTTACGTTTGACATCTCCTACCCAACCTAACTTGCACGCGAACGGAGTCGCGATTAACAGCTAGCTGATAATATAATGTTTAATGACAAAACATATAAATTACAACACTAATATCCGGTATTCTAAATGAGCTAACAAAATTTACTAGCTTGCAAGCACTTACAAACGGGGTATCAAACTTATATGACAGTTCTCTTTGGAGTTTTTAACAGATAGCTGATAATATAATATTTAATGACAAAATATATAAATTAAAACACTAATATCCGGTATTCTAAATGAGCTAACAAAATTTACTAGCTTGCAAGCACTTTGAAACGGGGTATAAAACTTATATGACAGTTCTCTTTGGAGTTTTTAACAAATAGTTTCATGCATAGTTAGTAAAAACAAAGATATGTAAAGTATATTCACTAAAGTGCTAGAGGCGTACCGGAATTCCGGCCGGAATTCACGTCTAACGTCACTACTATTATATTTTAAATATAAATACATAGATTATTATCTTAAATTAATATAACATTGTTCTATATGGTATTTCTTTAAGAAAATACATTAAATTGTAAAAATTGTGTTTTCTACATATTCTGCAATTTTTACAGCTTCGTAAAACTATTTTTATAGCTATAATTTCGTTAAATTATTTGTATAGCATACGTTCTTTTCGATCGAATGTAATTACATTTATAGTGTCAATAATAATATAATATAAAAAGAATAATAATATAATAGTTGTGACGTTAAAATATTCACTTTAAATCTACATCGTGAGTTCCGGTACACCTCTATAAAGTGTATTTACTAACGTTGAGTAAAAACGGTAAAAACCAACTTACGGCACATTGTAATGTTCCGATTCCTAGGGTATGATATAATAATCATTGATGTCAACTCAAAATCTAGATTTCCCGCAATTACAAAATAAATTATTAGAATACGAATTATTATTAAAGTTTGTGGATTTGTGAAATAAAAAAGTGAGAATATTTCATGAACTGAATTTATTTTATTGTTGAAAAATTTCATAAACTCAAAAAATACACATATAAAAATAATATCCTTATAATAAATCCTTTTTATCTAAAATCTAAATCTTTCATTCAAATCCTTTCACAACCTTCATTCTATATTTATTATTTCTTTTCTTTTTTTAAACAAAAATCTTTCTTTTTCAATACAAAAATCTTAAAACTAAAATCTTAAATCTACAACCACTTATCTTAATTTCAGAAGTTAACCTTTATTTTCATTCTTCCAAATTTTTCATTATTATATCGAATTAATTGTAATTTTAAATTCTGGTACTGGTCCACTGTTCTTCAAACTATCAAATAATCCCTTGATTACTGCACTGGTCCACTGTTCCGCTTTCGCTATATGTCTATCTTTGTTTAACTTATACTTTGCGTACTGTCACTGTTCACCTCTCTCACACATGTTCAAACAACTGCTTTTATTTGTAACAATTGTCTTTTATTTATTTTATTTATTGTCTTTCGTTGTTTTATTTTATGCTTCTTGTTAAATAATTTCGATGATTTTATTTAAATTCACTGTAATATTATTTATTAACATATAATTGGTTAGTCTTTATTTTTTATTTATTTACTATTTGTTTAACTGTTTAAATTTGTTGATGATGGATAATTTAATCTTTTATTTGTTATTAGTTATTTTAAAACTTCTTTATTTCAATGTTATTTCATGTTTTCCCATTTTACGTAGTTTTATGTTTTAAATAATTTTTTCTATTGTCACATATTTTATTCGTTATATTTTTTATATTGTCTATTTCTGTTGCACTCATTTACATTTCAGGTCTTCTCTTTCTGTCCCACTACTTTTTATCGATGCTATTTTATTGTTTAAATTTATTTATTTATTAATCTCTCCTCGTCGATTTCTTTTTGTTTAACATTTATTTTATTCACTATTTCTTATTTTTACTTTCTTCATTCACCAAATACTTTATTTATTCTTTATGCCGTTTTAAACTTTGTTATATCTCTTCTATTCTTAAATTCGCTGCGTAGCTTCTTTTATATCTTATTATAACTATTCTTTTAACACTTTAATTCACTTTTTCAATATACTTTTTCTATATCTTTGTTTTAAATATTCAATCTCCCGTTATCAAACTATAACGAACTTCATATATCAATTTTTCTCTCTCAAACGACTCTCCCCAACGACTCCTAAACTTGTTCTTACTCAGTTTTTCTGCACTTCACCCCTTTCTCTCCGACACCTTCACAATTCCATCCCCACTAATCTGTCTGGATTGTTATTTTTCGTGCTACAAATACTCAGCGGTACCAAACCAAACCTTTTCCTTATTGTTTAACATTTATTTTGAAATCCAAGGGGTGTACCCATTTGACCTCTCACAGTCTGCCCCCTCTCTCAAACAAAAATCTTTTCACTGCAAGGTATGGAAATTTTTTTCCATCCTGGAAGATATGAAAATTTTTTTTCCTTCTTATTATCTATTTACATGACCTATTTTTTTACACTTCTTTACATTTCTAAACTTATATGCTAACTTATATCTAACATCAAATATCTCTACTCATCTTCCCAATCATACACCTCTTTATAATAAGGTTTTAAGTTGGCAGTAAATAATTCCTTGAAAAATATTTCTGACTTAAATTTTTTCTTTACATGCTTAAAACTTTTATTCTCATTACTTCCTCTTTTCAGTTTCTCTATCCGAAAACGTACATTTTTCTTTTTCTCTAACTTAAACTTATTTAATATTTCATTTGCCTTTATTAATAATTTTCTGTCCATTATCAAAATATCTTTCTTTTTTCTAGCTTTCCCTCTAAATTTCATCATCTTAAACTTTCTCGTCCTTCGTCGCAGCATTCGGTTCATTTCTTTGTCAATATTCAAGTTTTTTCTCCACATCCTCTGAAATTCTAGTTTACTTTTGTAATTTCTATCAGCTATTTCTTTTACATCTATTTCATTTATACTTCTGATATTTAATTTTACTCCATCAATTATCTCTGAAATTGTTTCTCTACCTTCATCAATATTCTCCTTCCAGTCATTCTCGCTATTTTCTTCCTTTTTCTCAAAATATTTCTCGTCTAACAAAAATAATATGTCTAAATTCAATTCTTCATCTTCTGAATCTTTAACCTCCTTGATTTCTTCAGTATTTTCCTTATTCTGATTCTCTTCTATGACTTTTAATTTTTCGACTAACATTAAATCTTTCCTTAGGACGCACTCGTCTTCTATCTTTACTGATTCTGTGATAATTTCTTTATTTAATAAGTATTTTCCTAAGACGCCCTCGTTTTGTACCTTTACTGATTCTTTCGTTACTTCTTTTTCTCTGAATAAATATTCTAATCCTACATTTCCTTCAATCGCTTCTTCTCCCGTTTCCCTTAACCTTTTTCTTTCTCTTCGCGTATCATGTTTCTCGGTATTTAATTTACTTTTTCCGGTAACTTCAAAATTTTGCTCATTTTTAATAAATTGATTTTCTACTGACTCCCTTTTTTTTTCTTTTTCCTTTGCATAATTCTCACATATCAACAATATTCTCTTCAAACCCTCCGCTCTCTCATTTTCTAAAACTTCGTCATTATTATCATTCTTCTTTTCATATAATAGATCTTCTTCTTTTAACAAAATATCTAAACCTGTACTCTCCTCGTTTTCTTCTATTCTAGATTCTTTTAACATAACAACTCCATTATCATTTATTTTCACCTTTAAATTTTCCTTCTTCAAATCCTCATCTTCTCTTTTAGTTAACCCGTTTCTCTCCACGCACATCACTCCGGGCTGTCGGTAATATGCGCCTCCTAGTTTTCCGACATATTCTGCCTTTCACTCCTTGTATTCCCATTTCTCTCTTCTCCCCTCTGTTCCATATTTCTATCGTTATTTCCCTCCCTATTTTCTTCTCTATTGTTATTAATATTTTCTCTATTCCCTTGGTTAATTGTATTGTCATTTCGGCCGTTATCCCCTCTACTGTAATTTCTTTCGTTGTTATTATATCTATTCCTATCATACCTGTTATTATTATCATATCGGTTTAGTTCATAGTTTCTATTATAGTTATTTTCATATTTTCGCGGGTATATTATTTCTGACTCGTCCAAAATGCTATATACCTCAGCGACGTCATACCTCCCCACTGCTCTTAATAACGGCCAGATACATGGTTCAAAATGTTTTGTAATTATATTGATTATTGTTTCTTTTTTCATGGGTGGTTCGAGGTACTTCGCTTCATTATATAATTTAATAAAATACTCTTTCCTATCTAACCTCGAATATTTGTAGTTATTTGTATTATATAACTTTTTTAACACCTCCTGCTGCCTGTTTTCGGACCAGAAATTTTTCTTGAACCATTTTTTGAAATCGTCAAAATTTTCAATATCACAAGCCTTAAAAAGCTCGAGGTGTTCCCCCCATAGACTTTTCTCTATTATATCTAAAATATCTCTCTCTTTCATAAACTGATAATTTGAATTTACATATTTTTCTAAACGCCTAATGAATTCTATTGGGTGTTCATTACGTTCCATTTTTGTGAAATCTTCTCCTTTACCCCTTGATAACCATCTATTCCCGTTCTCCCTTTCTTCTAAATCCTTTCCACTATCTGACATTTTTGTTTCATTTTTTGTCTCTATATCTTTTTTCAAAACTACTATTTCTGCCTCTTTACTATCCAGTTCCCTACTTTTTTCAATATCGTTAATTTTACCGTTCATTTTTGTCATTTCACTTTTTAAGCTTTTCATTTCCTTACACATTTCCCTAAGAAAATCTTTCACGTCATCCATTTCATTATTTTTTCTGATGGGCGTCGATGCCCCGAACCCTGAATCATACTCTGGTTTTCCTAAATCTACTAATTTTTCTTCAGCCATCATGAATACCTTTATTATGTCAATATCTTTCTAAAAATATATAAAACAATATTTCTTTTCCCTTATTCACCAAATTCAGCTCATAAAAATCTTCCCCCCTTCTTAAAAAATCCCTTTGGTTAGAGCCCCCAATTTTGTAATGTTCCGATTCCTAGGGTATGATATAATAATCATTGATGTCAACTCAAAATCTAGATTTCCCGCAATTACAAAATAAATTATTAGAATACGAATTATTATTAAAGTTTGTGGATTTGTGAAATAAAAAAGTGAGAATATTTCATGAACTGAATTTATTTTATTGTTGAAAAATTTCATAAACTCAAAAAATACACATATAAAAATAATATCCTTATAATAAATCCTTTTTATCTAAAATCTAAATCTTTCATTCAAATCCTTTCACAACCTTCATTCTATATTTATTATTTCTTTTCTTTTTTTAAACAAAAATCTTTCTTTTTCAATACAAAAATCTTAAAACTAAAATCTTAAATCTACAACCACTTATCTTAATTTCAGAAGTTAACCTTTATTTTCATTCTTCCAAATTTTTCATTATTATATCGAATTAATTGTAATTTTAAATTCTGGTACTGGTCCACTGTTCTTCAAACTATCAAATAATCCCTTGATTACTGCACTGGTCCACTGTTCCGCTTTCGCTATATGTCTATCTTTGTTTAACTTATACTTTGCGTACTGTCACTGTTCACCTCTCTCACACATGTTCAAACAACTGCTTTTATTTGTAACAATTGTCTTTTATTTATTTTATTTATTGTCTTTCGTTGTTTTATTTTATGCTTCTTGTTAAATAATTTCGATGATTTTATTTAAATTCACTGTAATATTATTTATTAACATATAATTGGTTAGTCTTTATTTTTTATTTATTTACTATTTGTTTAACTGTTTAAATTTGTTGATGATGGATAATTTAATCTTTTATTTGTTATTAGTTATTTTAAAACTTCTTTATTTCAATGTTATTTCATGTTTTCCCATTTTACGTAGTTTTATGTTTTAAATAATTTTTTCTATTGTCACATATTTTATTCGTTATATTTTTTATATTGTCTATTTCTGTTGCACTCATTTACATTTCAGGTCTTCTCTTTCTGTCCCACTACTTTTTATCGATGCTATTTTATTGTTTAAATTTATTTATTTATTAATCTCTCCTCGTCGATTTCTTTTTGTTTAACATTTATTTTATTCACTATTTCTTATTTTTACTTTCTTCATTCACCAAATACTTTATTTATTCTTTATGCCGTTTTAAACTTTGTTATATCTCTTCTATTCTTAAATTCGCTGCGTAGCTTCTTTTATATCTTATTATAACTATTCTTTTAACACTTTAATTCACTTTTTCAATATACTTTTTCTATATCTTTGTTTTAAATATTCAATCTCCCGTTATCAAACTATAACGAACTTCATATATCAATTTTTCTCTCTCAAACGACTCTCCCCAACGACTCCTAAACTTGTTCTTACTCAGTTTTTCTGCACTTCACCCCTTTCTCTCCGACACCTTCACAATTCCATCCCCACTAATCTGTCTGGATTGTTATTTTTCGTGCTACAAATACTCAGCGGTACCAAACCAAACCTTTTCCTTATTGTTTAACATTTATTTTGAAATCCAAGGGGTGTACCCATTTGACCTCTCACAACATGCAACTACATGTCTACTAAAATCTCAAAGAGAACTGTTATACAAGTTTGATACCCCGTTTGAAAGTGTTTGCAAACTTGCAAAAATTTTTAGCTCGGCTGTAATAATATCGAACATAATTGTAAGCTAATTTAACGTTCGCGTCGTTGTTAAAATTTACTTAATTTGGCCGCTATTTTGACAGAAATGTGACTTTATTTCTATAATATTCCCTGAATTCATTTTGTTATTAGAGAGTGTTTTGGAATTAAATTTACGGTACACAAAATAACAAATAAATTTAACTTAACAAATGTTACTGCCGGATCGTTTGGCATTTCTAGTGTTTAAACATTGATGATAATAGGGAGAATGTTTATTTCGGGTTTAAATTTAAACATACACGTTTTGAGGAATTTCGTAACAGCAGTGTTACCCTTCAGGCTATTTGTTAAAATTGTCATTCAGTACATATAATATATGTACATATATATACGTGTAGATGTAAAGTTTCGATCCATTTTGATGAAAATGTATTTAATTTTCATTTTTGTTCTTGAGATTAATAATTACAACACACAAGCAGTGGAGTGCGACTTTTTAGGTCCACCCAACCAACTTCCCAACATGGTATGATTATCAATACTTGAATACTGATTAATTATTGTTTCCATATAGTTTATGTGAATAATTTTTCTACTTCCTTATATCTTGTATATGAAATATACAATAGTAAGGTACTGGCACCAGTTATGGCAAGGTTTACTGTTTTTGTGGTTGACGGGCTTCTTTTTTGTAATTCTTATAAACTGATGTTACTAATAAAACAAGTAATTCTTTATTTAATCAATTTAATTACCGCAATCCGCAAATATAGTTTGTTTTCTAAATAATAAACTTTTATTTTATTTATGTTTTTTCTCCAGTAATGGATAAAGTAAAACCAGTAATGAGCACCCAGTGATGGACACTTGCTAATGATAAGTACTACGTCACAAAATATATAAAAGAAAGAATCGTCAAATTTGAAACAATGTAAAGCAGTTTCTATGATACATAATATAATAATTAATAAATAAATTATACTAATAATTAGTTTAAATGTCCACTATTTTGACACCTATTGACCGATTGTCATCAAATGTATATAGATTAATATTCAGAAATGGTAGTAATCTAATATCAACAAATATTTCTAATTCAATACATTTAATTTAAAAATAGCCATTACTAGGGTCATATCCAAAACTGGTGCCAGGACCTTATATTGTTTGTGATCTTAAATTATTATTAATGTAATTACCTTAAACAATTTGAAATAATTAAACAGATATTGTATTCAAAATAAAAATAAACCAACTGTGAATCTTTTGTATAAAAATGTACACTTAACATACATAGATAAAATTATTTCTAATTATGTACAAGGGGGGTTTTTTTTTTAAGAATTCTGTTTCTCATCGAGTTTATGTGCCGTGAAAATAATTGTATTTTTGTTAAGGATATTATCTCATTGCAATTACCTTGTAGCTGGAGTTTGTGATATTTTTATTTTAAACTTTGTAATAATATTTAATTAGTAAATTAATTACTAATTTTAGAAACAAGCTTCTCAAAATAAAACATTCATCATTTTTATTTAAAATTAAGCTGAAAAGTAAACTGTTCCGTAGAAACCCTATTAATCTCACTTTGTCGTCCATCCGTCTATCCTTTCCTTATATATATTATTTTAATTCATATCTTATAATATTATAATTAGAATTTAACTTAAATAATACCTCTGGGTGACCAAGTCTACTCACGAATTCATTTTTAAATGAGTTTTTAGTAATTATTACTTAATTTCGTAACTAAAGTTACATTTTTACTCGGCTACTACAAAGACGATATTACCCAAGGATAATGTTCTTTCGTTCGAATGTACAGGCTGACTCAAAAGTCACTAAATCATTTTAAAATAGAATAACTAATTTTAAATTAATTTTTAATGAAAATACAATAAATAATGCCTGATAATTATATTAATGCCATTTTTGTTTTATTCACAAATACTCAGATGGTTTTTTGAGTGCTTGAATATTATTTTAATGTTGTTAATAATTTTACGTTAAAATTATTCTGATTTTTACTTTTTTTCTCTATACATATATATATTTTAGTTGTAATGCTACTTTAGAGACAATTTAAATTCTGAACTTGTTTCCGTTTAAAACACATTTTAAAACATGTTTCTGTAATAAAATGTATTATTGCAAACATGCATTACTGTTCTAAATTTTACGCCAAGACAATACTAACATAGGGTAAAGTGAGGCAAATGCCAACTCTCGTTAATATTGTATACACTACATATGTATGTACTTGTTTATTTTTACTATTTCATAACTTTATAGTATTCTTATTTGCTGCGGTCGAATGACCTACTATTACACTATTGTAACATGTACAGTAGAATATCTTAATTGTACATCACACATTGGGGTATTTGCACCAAAAAATTGGTCAAAAATCAATTTTGTTGAATCCGTTTTATTTTTCCACCCTCTCTCCCCTTAAAAAAATGTTCAAAAATCACCGAAAATATCAATAAAAATTGATAAATTAACAAATAAGTTAAACAATTATAGTTAATATCGCAGTTTGGTGTAATCCTACAGACTCCAACCTTTTTTTTAGAATATAGCTTACATCATTAACTTTAAGACAATCAAATGCCTTAAGACCATCGAGACCTCCTTCCCCTCTTATTAACAAATTAAAATTGATAAATTAACAAATAAGTTAATAGTTTATATCTCAGTATATCATCTCACACATTTTTTTAACGACTCTGTTAAAAAAAATTCACAAAACTTAATTTATACTAGACTACATTACGAATAAATTAAGCTTATTGTTAGTTTGAACTCTCTAACACTAATAGAACCGGAGATATGACGTCGTGAAATTGGGTATCCGTGCATCATAAGTATATATGAGCATTCTATAGGTCGCAATTTAACAGATCAAAACTAAAATGACTGATTGACCATATCTCCTAGACAAATAAACATAGTGAGTTCGTTTTTAATTTATTTTCTTTGTAATTTTATAGAGAACAAAAATTACCTTCAGTTTTGATGTATTTCGCGATAAGGTTGCAGTTAAAACGCAAAACATGTAAAATCGTATACATATTTAACTTTTATCCCGATGTTGTATTTACCGCACTTTACTCTACAATGTTCCACCAGTACCAATTATACTCGCAATTAAATTAATCTAGTTTCACATTATACCCGCTGTCTTTTTTCTTGTAAAATCCTACGTTCTTTATTCTTATTGTTAGACCAGTTTATGGCAAAGCTAAGCTTACATAAAATGTTAAATACATAAGTTGTTATACAGTATGAGTCAATAATATTCATATTTTGAATGATATTATTTTAAGTAAAAAATGCAGATTAAATTAGTGCGGTCTCCAAAAACTAACCTAGCACCCCCCAACCCCCCCAACCCCCCGCCCACCCGAAAAAAATCCGTCCCGTATAGACTTCTCAAAAAATGGTTACCCTATTTTAAATTACCTTATTTTGCAAAACATGACAGACAGTTAGTGGTTGTGTGAATTTTTCATTAACAGTGGGTTAAAAATTCGAAATATGCTAGTAATTAAAAATTGTATGCTTACATATCAGATAAAAAAGGCGTCCGACATATATTTAATTATTTTCAAACGTTATCCCTTTTTTTAATACAGTCGGGACTCTTTTTACGCTGTAGATACGTTCTACAGCAAATCGTGTATGAAAAATTGTTTAAAAAAACATTGCTTACATTTTAAATTTAGAGATAGGCCGAAAATCAGAATTTTAAAAAAAAGGCAAAGAAAATTAGTTTAAAAATTTGAAAGAAATTGATGTAAAACTAAAATAAAATAAATTTGTTTTTAAATTTTATTTATTTAATTTTATTGAAAAGTAACAATATATTTTTAATATTTTTTCATCGTCACTTTTCTGAAAATATGAACATAAAACTCGGCACCGTTTATGAATTGGTGTGAAATCTTGTTAAGGATGCATGATAGGTATCTAATTTCAACGAGAAATAGTTGAAATTTGGAGAAGTTACTCCTTTATAAATCTTAAGAACCCACACAAAATTTCAAAAGGTTTTACAACATAGTTTAAATGTTATTATTTTTTTAAATGAACATGGGCTCTTATGGCAGAATAGTGTATTGACGGTTAAAGTCCAATAAAACACATGGTTCAAGCATCGAGAAAAAATTGAAAATTTCACAACAAGTTTCATAAAAAAATTATACAATGACATACACAACTAAATTGTGAGAAAAAAATAATTATTGCTGAAAAATATTAAAAAAAAAAATTGCGTAATGAAATGTAATGATTTGTTTTTATTACATATTTTTTCATATATGTAAGCATATGAAGTACTAATATTATTATTTTCATTACATTTTTATGTTCCACATTTGTTTTAAATATATATTATTATATGTCATTTATAACAATAAAATACTTTTGTTTTTATATCTGATATGAGATGAATTCAGAATAAAATTTGTTCGTATATCAACACAAATATAAATTTTTTGGCAAAAATTCTAAAATAACAGTCAATAATGGGAAATAAGATTTTAAACAAAAGTATTTTTATAGTTTATATAGTGTATAAACCAATTTGACTTTCTTATAAGCATTTAAAGTGAATAATTCATAATTTGATTTTGATCGTTTATTGCATCTAGATTTACATTATTTTTGACTCAGACAACCTTAAACGAAAATCTGAATGATAACAAAACGTTTACATATTTAAATTCCTTGATTTGTCAGTTTTCATCAAATACCCCACTCATCCTTGAATTTGAATGAAAATCGCACCACGTAACTAACAAATCCACATAAAAAAACATCCTATTGTTTATCACTTTTCTTATGTATTACAAAAAAATATATATATATATATATATAAATATTCATAACATGTATTTAAAATAATAAAAACATTGCTTTTTTCCATTGATAATAAAACATTTTTAGCGATGAATTTTTTACAGTAAAAATAAAAATAACAAGACATCAAAAGAATCGAAATATAAAAGTAAGGAGTTTCAACAATTATTTATAATTTCATTATTTTTATTCTTACCAAGAATATTTGTATGTTAAAGGAAGATGGTGCTTCAAACTTTTGGGCGTAAATAGAAATGTAAATGTCGAATTTTTGAATAAATAACTAATTTCTTATGTACTAAAATACTACCTTAAAGTTTGCCAACTTCCATAAAGAATACAAATGGGAGTATTTAACTTAAGTGTATAACTTTTTATTTAAAATTAATTTTCCACAATTTGCAATATTTTCAAATTGAATATAGGTATAAATTAAGAAGAATGGCAACAAAATGAAAACCCTTTCAAAAATAGGGCTGTACATGAGACGAAATGAGACGAGAGTTATGTAAGTCTCCGTTTTAATTGAAATATCGTCTCTGTTTTGTCTGATAAAAAATAATCTCATAAATAATCATAAAAGTCATGCTTTCGTATAAATTTTGCTTAAACATTTTTTTTATGTAATAAACTAATAAGCAATTAAAATTTGTTGGTAAAGGAAAAGCAACTTTTTCTTAAGGTATGTATGTAGTGTTAGAATTGTGGTGTGACACGTTTTTTACATATTTTGAAAGTAAAATATACTGTTATAACACATAAAAGAGAATGAGCCGTTTTAGTGTAAGTACATATATATTTTTTATAAATGAAAAATATGTTACTAAATTTTTAAACGCATTTTTTTTTCGGTTGGTGAGAAGCAGAAACGAAACTCTAATCAACCAATCGGGTTAAAATTTTATCACGTTGTTCTTATACACACTAATAGTTATCGTATTGCCTAAAATTATTTAATTTTTTTAACGAAAAAAAATTTTTTTTTTATTAATATAAATGTCTGGTTCTAGGTAATAAGAGGAGATCCATTTATAACCTTCAAAAAGTTCAAGTTAACGCACCTGTACAATGTATTTCTAAATATCACATTTGGTACCATTTAAAAACATAAAAAAAAGATTTTGAACTAATAAAAAATAGATAAGAATGGACCCTCATCCTTTATTTGTTTAATAATTTATTTTTGAGTTACAAACAGTGTAAGTTGACTTTTAAAAATATACATTTTAAATAAATTTAAATGTTTTTATTATTTTTTGGTTTTCAGAGAGCTGTATAGAAATACCCAACCCCCCACCCCCTAATCTTGGGCCACTAGGCAGTTATCTGTAGTACCTATTTTGTAACGCGCCGCCACCAGTAACAGTCAGAATACATTAAAACTATTTATTTTGTTTCATATAAATTCAATATTTTATTAAATAAATACGTACTGTCATCTAACGGCTACTATTCATTATTATCCAAGTTACACACTAAAATAACGTCATTACGACATTAATCACTAGATGGCAGCACCACATCGTTATAAATTGTCATTGATGGGACATAAATATGTATTTATGCTTTCTTGATACCTTCTAACAAAAAATGTTTTTTTTTTTTTATTAAAATTGCAAAACAAGGGAGAAAATATAATCGGCCAAACTATAATCGTATTTTGCTATAAACATCTACAGGGTTTATTTTTAACAACCCTGAATATGAAATATTGAAATAAGTACAAATTCGACATTGCAAAATTATAAAAAAGGTGTCACAGACAATTTGGTCATTCGGGAAGCATCATTTTTACTATTCTTAAGTTGGCAATACGTTATGTGATTCTGACAGCTTTTTATGATTTTGCAATGTTGAATTTGTACTTATTTGATTGTATGTGTTGTTAAAATATCAAAAAATACTAAAACAAGAATAAATAAAGGATTTTTTTTAAATTAATTAGTGACGTAAATTCCCACGCGGCCGCTGATTGGTCAAGGAGAAGGAGCTGATGAGACTACCTTATATTTATATACTTTGTATAATAATATAATAAATACTACACCAGATTACAAAATATCCATAGTTGTCTTCATCAGTCTTCATTATGATAGCAAAGAAATATATTAGAGACCGTGTTATCTCAATAGACGTAATATTTTGCCTCACCGCGATAGATGGCACGCATAAACATTACTCAAGGTTTCATTTATCATTTTTATTTAAAAGTTAGTCCATTAAATTAACCAATTTATATTCAACTTTACAATTGATAGCGTAAGATAGTGGCACCAGTCTTGGCAAATTTTTAATTAAATAAACTGAATTAGAAATATGTATGTGTTGATATTTGATTACTACCATTTTTGAATATTAACCCTCCAGCCGAGGGCGATTATTTTATTTATTTTTTGTTTAAACCGCGGGATATTTTTATTTGCTATTTATAATAGTTATAAGGATTGTATGTAAATAAAAGAAAATAGATTCAACGGGGAAATAACGTTTCCCGAAGCTTAAATATCATACAAATTATAAGCAACGCAATAATAGCATTACCCCGCGGAATTGTATAGAATAAGTAAAACGCGATATCCACGTCGCCCGCGGCTGGAGGGTTAATCTATATACATTTAACTGTCTTACAGCGTGATTTGATGACAATCGGCCAATAGGTCTCAAAATGGTGGACATTTAAACTAATTATTAGTATAATTTATTTATTTATTATTTTATTAATTATTATATTATCATAGAAACTGCTTTACGTTGTTTCAAATTTGACGATTCTTTCTTTTATATCTTTTGTGTCGTTGTACTTATCATTTTGTAATCATTAGCAAGTGTCCATCACTGCGTACTTATTACTGGTTTTACTTTTTCCATTACTAGAAAAAGAACATACAAAAATAAAAGGCTATAATTTAAAAAAACAAACTATATTTGCGGACTTTGGTAATTACTTAAATTGATTAAATAAAGAGTTACTATTTTGATTAGTAACATGACTTGATGAGAATTACTTGCTCTTATAGCGGCCATAACTAGTATATTTACCTTATATTATAACCTTACATATTATAAAACGCAATCTCTGTATGTCTGTTCCACTTATCTGATTTACGTATTTTTTTTTTAATTCATAGGTATGTTTTTTGCCCAGATTTTAGTATATATTTTATTGTTATGTTAGGTAACATAAGGAATAAGCAGTGACTATAATAGTAAATCAAGTCATGTTTGCCACCAGCGCGCTCTTTCTTTTACAATATGCTTTTACGTTACGTTAAATATTTAACAATTTACCTAATGTAGCAGAATAAAAAGATCTAAAATAAACTCCGCGATACCATATACCATATCTAACTTAGCGAAGCCAGCTAGTACAATATAATTGCTATATTATATTTTAATCCTACTTCCGTTTTTGCAAAAGTAAACAAGTTTAAATTATTGTCAAGCTACATTTCTTTCGCTGCAAATTAAAAGAATATATTTATGTGCGTGAATGTTTATTTTTTTATATAAATAAATATAAATAAACATTCCGGGAAATATTTTTGCCACCATGTTATTCTGTACAAAAACTATGTTTTCAAACTCCCTCAAAACACATAAAAAGTATAATTTATACAGTAAATAAATTAAAAAAATATATACTACATTCAAAAAAATGCCGGCTACAAAAAGTAAAAAATAAAATAAATACCGTCGTATGAATATGGGATGAAATGTTACGCAGGCTTTTATCAGTTAAATGTAATTTTGTCTAGTGATTAAAATACTGGGATCCCGAGATATTTTTTTAGAGTTGGTAAAAAAATATCGGTATTTATAATTGATATTAAAAATACGTATAACTACATTATTGGTACTGGCAGCGCCGGCTTTAGGATGGGGGGCGAACCAGGACGACCGCCCGGGGCGCCAGGCCCGGTGGGGCGGCGCACAATGGTGCATAAATCTTAAAGTTAATGGTGTAAGCTATAT
Organism: Sialis fuliginosa; assembly: GCA_961205875.1. NCBI lineage: Eukaryota > Metazoa > Arthropoda > Insecta > Megaloptera > Sialidae > Sialis > Sialis fuliginosa. Next base: position 4,542,758 of record OY540820.1, read on the forward strand.
TTAAAAAAAAGTTGGAGTCTGTAGAATCGCGCCAAGCTAAGATATTAACTATTCAACTTATTTGTTAATTTATCAATTTTAACTGTCATTTTCGGTGATTTTTGAACATTTTTTAGGTGCGGGGGGGATTAAATTCTCGAGTCAAAAAATTTGAAAGAATATAATAAATATAAAAAAAACATCTGCCAAGTAAATGCACAGTGCTTCCTCGTGCTAAATTCACTAAAGGTAGTTAATTATTCAATAATTTAAATAAAAACCGAGTGTTTATATAAACTGCCTGGAATTGGTTAACCATTTAATTTTTATACAATTTTACTAAAAAATATTAGTTCGAAATTTTTCTCAAAACGCACCTGAATATTTTTTCATATATTTTAAACTTTTTGACAATTTCAATCTAAATCTAAATTTATGCAAATGTCAAAATGACATTTAAAACGTCAAAATGACATTTAAAACGCCAAAATGACATTTAAAACGTCAACATGACATTTAACATGTCAGTGAAAATATCAATTTAAAAAAACAAATGACGAATTTTTAAAGCAAAATGAGATACATATTTTTAATATATATTTTACGTTGTAGATCCATATTATAGGAAATTTAATGCTCTACAAAAAATATTCTATAAAATTTTCACGTAACATGTGTCGTTCTTGAGATATCTTGAAAAAATAAATATTTTGGGTGTCACCCCTCCCCCTTACATACGATTTTGATGATTTTGAAATGGGACCGTCCTCAAACCAAACCCAACCATCCGACCAAGTTTCAACAATATCGGTTCAGTGGTTCATGAGTTATGCGTGTGACAAGGATTCAGGGGACAGACGGACGGACGGATAGACAGACAGACACGGAACGAAAAGTGTTTGCCTTGACGTGAAACGGATAAATCAATTTAAAATTTTGAAATCGGAGAACTTTTTTTTTGTCTCAATCTGAAACGATCACATAGCTTCTCGTATCTTCGATATTGCGAGGAAGCAATAATATTGTTTTAATCACAAAAATTATAGAATAATTAAATTTGAAGTTGATTAAATACTAATTAAAAATTATGTCAAATATGAAAGAATCGATTTTGAAATAAAATGTCACATTAAAACTGACAATAATTACTGCGCATCGGGAAGAAGAACCCTTTAATATTTCGTTCTACCAGCTATATTTAATATTAAATTAGGAAGTGTATACGTACATCGATATAGGATGTTGACTTATTAAAATATAGGCGTGGTTACCTTTGTTTCTATAACATGGCTGTATTTTAGAATTTTAATATATTTTTTATATATAGTGGAGGACAGTCCTGGCCAACCCAAATTGCTCCACGGCCACATAGACAACCTACAAATAATAATTCTAAAATTATTTCGAACGAATTTCGTACTTATTGATTTCTTTTTCTAATCACCTTCATTTTTTTAAAGTAGAACTACTTATAAAGCCGGTAACCTAGGGAGCAATAAATGCAATGTCTCCTTTTGAAAACTTATATCCCCGGAATTAATAATCGTACAGAAATACATAAAAAATATATATAAGTACTAGCAGTGCCCACGCGGCTTCGCTCGCGTAGACTACGGAATTATTGTTTAGGATTTTTGAAAAATATAGTTTAATTAATTAAGTACAAACACGATTAGTTATTATTGTAATAATAACTTATCAATACCTAAATTACCTAACAAAAACGAATAAGAAGAAAAAAGTACAAATAATTTGTGTTCTGTTTAAAAAAAGTTAATTATTGAAAACAAATTAAACTCACGACGATCAGCCGAGGGAATGCGAATATCTACCGAGCGTAAGCGAATCCAGTCTGTTGTACATCGCTTCGATGCGGTACGACACCGAACATTTAATATGTTACCTTTATAAATTTATTTTAAGATATTTTCCAAACTATACGACCAAATTGGATGCTGTAAAGGGCAAATTATATATACATTAAGTACTTATGACGATGAAATCATTTATTTCGATAAGGATTAATGTTTTGCAGGTCATAAGTCCATGTAAACAGAACCCAAATATTTTATGTTTTCTTTGTAACATGAAAGCAGTCATTGTGGCTTAAATATAAAAGTTAGACATATGGTGTCGCTGATTTTATTGTAGAACTTTTGATTCTACACAATTCTTTAATACATTATTTTGTTCTATATTGAACGGTTTAGGCAGCGTATTACAAAACAGCGCGCCGACGGCAAAATTTTTTCCGACTTGATTTACTATTATCGTCACTGCTTAGTTGTTATGTTACCTAACGTAACAAAATAAAGCCTATAACCTGGCCAGAGAATGTACCTATGAATTAAAAAAGAAACCACGTAAATCGGATAAGTGGTTCTCGAGTGATTAGGTAACTAACGGACAGACAGACAGAGAGACGTTGAGCTTTATATACATATGTATGTATATTAAGGATGTGACAAAATTTAATACATCATGTTATTAATTAACTTTTGTATGTATTCGAGTTGATATTTCGATGAAAAGTTGAAATTTTTCTATTAAATTTATATGAAAAGTTCATAGGGTTTCGTAAAAAACTAGGAACTCTTATAGTTTCACTCTGCCCGTCCGTCCGTATGTCTGTCTATATAAATTTGATACCGATTAAGATGAAATTTGATATACAGTACATTTCATGTATGTATGTATAAAAAAGTAAAATTATTAAACATTTAAAATATTATGATTATTGATAATTTTTCCGTAACCGATTTAAAATTACACTCTCCTGTATACAGGAAAATAAGAGAAGCATTTTTTTAACCGTTTAAATATAAACATTAATTCGTTCATACTCATCATTGAACTGAATTATATTATTCCGCTAATAATTTTGTAATATCGACATGAATATTTTATTAATACTTTATTTCAATACCAATATTTTCTTATTTTACATTCTATTTGTTTGCAAAAAGATTTTCTATATTTTTTTTTAAATAAAACTTCAGACTTCAGAGTAAATAATTATGTTCTTGAGACATTTTCAGTTGCCCCGGAAGTCCAAATATCGAGTAGCACTCTCCTCAATGACACCTAGATTTAATGAAATTGGTGCTAATAAACAAGCACATTTATTTATCAATTATGTTTTTTAATTTTTTTGTATTAATATATTTTTAAAACGTGTTTTTATTATTTTATAAAATAAAGGGGGGGAGGTGGCAAGATTAGATTTTTTAAAGGGAGGTGTAGTAACATAAAGTTTGGAAACCACTGCCTTAAAAAATTCTGAGAATCACTGTCATGCATATGTTTCTCCGTATAATGTTACGTGGGGAACATAATTAGAAACAAGATCTCTATGAGCCGTGTTAAAGTGTCATTTTGTATACCGTAAGATATATTAAAGATGAAAATAAGACGTTAAATCCTTAATATATATAAAGCTCAACGTCTCTCTGCCTGTCTCGAGAACCATACTTATCCGATTTACGTTTTTCTTTTTAATTCATAGGTACGTTCTCTAACCAGGTTATAGGCTATATTTTATTACGTTAGGTAACAAAACAACTAAGCAGTAACGATAATAGTAAATCAAGTCGGAAAAAAGTTTGTCGCCATCGCGCTCTTTTGCAGTACGCTGCCTAAACCGTTCAATATTGAACAAAATAATGTATTAAAGAACTGTGTAGAATCAAAAGATCTACAATAAAGTCAGCGACACCATATATCTAACTGTTATATTTAAGCCACAATGACTGCTTTTGTGTTACAAAGAAAATTTAAAATATTTGGATTTTGTTTACGTGGACTTTGACCTGCATAACATTAATCCTTATCGAAATAAATGATTTCATCGTTATGAGTACTTAATGTAGATATAATTTACCCTTTACAGAATCTAATTTGGTATTTTGGTTTAGGAAACAACGTGAAATATACATACAAAAACATATTATGTATTTGTTTTTGTGAATTTTGTTTTTTCTTTCTTTAGACTTATTTTACACTGTACTACAGTATATGAAAAAGAATTGTGTAGAATCAAAAGATCTAAAATAAAGTCAGCGACACCATATATCTAATTTTTATATTTAAGCCACAGTGACTGCTTTAATGTTACAAAGAAATTTTTAAATATTTGGGTTCTGTTTACGTGAATTTATGACCTGTAAAATATTAATCCTTACCGAAATAAATGATTTCACTGTCATATGTACTTAATGTAGATATAATTTTCCCCTTACAGCATCCAATTTGGTATTTTGGTTTAGGAAATAACTTACATACATGAACATATTATTCGTGCGAACTATGTAAAGCAAACCCGTGTCGCAGCACGGGCGTGTGGTAGAAGGGGGCATTTATTTTCAATAATTAAATTTTTTTAAACTGATTCGTTTTTGTTAGGTAGGTAATTAAAGTGTTGTTTGGTTTTTATTACAATAATAACTAATCGTGTTTGTACTTAATTCAATTATATAGTTTTTAAATCCTAAACAATAATTCCGTAGTCCACGCGAGCGAAGCCGCGCGGGTCCAGATAGTAGTATATAAGAGTCAAATGAGAAACAAAAATGTTCTATAATATTTTTTTATAATTTTTAATATGAAAAATTTCAATGAAAATCACAAAACTATAATTAGAGATTGGAAAAATAGTTGTTATTTTCAATGAAATAGTTACTAATTGAATTTTTTTTCGGAAAATAGGTAGTTGGTAAATAGTTTTTTTTACGATTTAATAATAATTAGTGCAAACGAAGCAGTAAAAAGTGTCGCAAATAGTTTTTAAATAGTTGGAAAGGTAGTTGCAAATAGTTGATTTCAAATTGTGTTCAATCAAATCAGTTTTCTGAAAACGGTGGAGATATGTAATAAAAATTACAATAAATGCATTTTTACGCAATAGTTGAAAAACTATTTTTTCAATCTCTAACTATTATTAATAGATATTGGCTTAAAATCACGCCCGACAAAATTGTAACCACGCACAGTAACGCATTGTAACTCACAATTTCAAAATATCTCACGCTTGCGTCAAGCTCTACACTGGACTATAGAGATTAAATCAGATTTGATACAACATAGTTTAGCTATTAAGTTCTTTGAGTGATATATGAAGTGAATGAACACTTATTCAGGAGTTGTCTGTATATGTAGAATAATACAATTACATTTTGTAATATTAGCAAACTGGCGGAATGCCTAATCCCTATCCCCATCTTATTGCATCAGATCGCCAAGCTTTGAAGTTAAATAATGTACGTGAATTTATAAGTATGTTAGTATAACTATAAGGCCCTCCACACACGGTACGACTGTTTTGCAACGAGAATCGCAAACCAGTTGCGGAAGTGACACGAGCGCGACTTAATCTTGATCAGTCGACAGTTTTATGGGAATTGCCGTGATAAAAAAACGCGATTTTTTTAAGTTTTTAAGTTTTTTGACTTTTGGCAACATGTTAAGCATTCTTGAATACCCAGGAAGGTTATAATTGTATAGAACTTCATGTTTTTCCACCTCCTCGACGAATTTAATGTTTATTAACTGATCATTCATTCTGAATGAATTAACTAAGTAGGTAATTATTAATAGGAATAATAATAATTTTATTATAAATAAATAATAATATTATTATAATTATTAAGATAAAATATCATGCAAACACGCAACTGAAACCAATATTCGACCTGCAAGCACAGTTGCATGAAACCAGTTGGAAACTGATTGCAAATCAGTTTTGTTTCAATCGCACCGTGTGCGGAGGGCCATTACGCTACACGTGCAAAGTCACCAAACGGTTGCTTACGTAACTGGTTTGCGATTCTTGTTGCAAAACGGTTGCCTTAAGCAACAGTTTCGATTGTTTTTTTTTAAGTTTTATTTAGTTCCAAAGCTATAAGGTAAAGACACCAGATATGGCCGCTATAAGAGCATGTTTTCGTTTGTTTTTGGATTAATGGGCATGTTTTTTGTAATTCTCATGAACTCATGTAACTAATAAAACAACTATGTAACTCTTTATTTAATCAATTTAATTACCAAAGTCACCAAATATAGTTTTTTTTTTTAATTATTGCTTTTTATTTTGTTTATGTTTTTTCTCCAGTAATGGATAAAGTAAAACCAGTATTGAATACGCAGTGATGGACACTAACAAAATGATAAGTACTACGACATAAAAGATATAAAAGACAGAATCGTCACATTTGAAACAATGTAAAGTAGTTGCTATGATAATATAATAATTAATAAATAAATTATATTAATAATTAGTTTAAATGTCCACCATTTTGATACATATTGGCCGATTGTCATCAAATCACGCTGTAAGACAGTTTAATGTATATAGATTAATATTCAGAAATGGTAGTAATCAAATATCAACACATATTTCTAATTCAGTACATTTAATTAAAAATTTGCCATTACTGGGGTCCTTGCCAAGACTGGTGCTAGTACTTTATTCGTGCGTTATAAGTTACATACGCTTACAATTAGCTTACTATTCATAGCGAATCCTTACATATTATAAAACGCAACTTCTTATCCCATTTACGTGTTTTTTTAATTATTATCTATCTTTTATATTTAAGCTTGCGAAACTTAATTCATATCCGCGATTTTGGTTGAGAATAAAATTAAAAAAATATATTATAATTAATTGTCTATATATCAAAAGTCAATTGACAGTCATGAAGTTTGTTTTAAAATACACTACTAAATATTCACATTTTTAATGCCCGCGAGAAAGTAATTTCCTTGTTTTCTCATTAAATTAAAATTATTGCTACATTGTAATTTTCCATCATTTTCATTTCAATGTTTGTTTTTGTCTCCACTAAGACAACAGTTTTCAGTTTGTTGAACTTTTATTCCATTTACTTTTTTTATACGTAGGTATATGTACTTTAATCTTATATAAGCGTTTTAAAAAGCTGCAATTTTATTCATATTTTATATCATTTCTTTTTGGAATTGATATTTTAATTGTTTTATTGTTATTTTCAAATATTGTTGATACAATTATATAATATATTTATTTCTTATAATTTTTACAAACATAAAAACAATTAATTAATATTTACAAGCGAAATCGTGGAAATTCGAAATTTACTTTTTATTTTTTTATTCCGATTTTATTCCACCAAGTTTCAATTATATCGGTTCAGTGGTTCATGAGTTATGCGTGTGACAAGGATTCAGGGAACAGACGGACGGACGGATACACAGACAGACAAACGCGGAACGAAAAGTATTTGTCTTGACGTGAAACGGAAAGATCAATTTAAAATTTTTAAATCGGAGAACATTTTTTTTGTCTTAATCTGAAACGATCACAATGCTTCTCGTATCTTCGATATTGCAAGGAAGCAAAACATTAATAAAAAAATTAAAAACTTCACTATGTAGAGAATAAATTCAGTTAATTAATATTTACAAGCGAAATCGTGGAAATACAAAATTGACTGGTATTGTAAATTTTACAAACGTAACTGGAATCGTGGGTATTGGCGGCCCCCACTGAAAATGTATATTATAAATAAATCTGATCATTAAATATCTGCCTTGGGAACCACGGGACTTTCTTATACCTAACCTAACCTAACAGTGAATTGTATACGTGATTCTTTGTTTATTAAAACATTTCTAACAAAATAAAACAAAATGAATAATATAGGTAATATTATTCTCTCCATTATATAACAAGTAATTTTTTTTAACGTAATAACTGAAAACGGATGTTTACTCTTGTAAATTTTTGGATTTTTGAATTATTTTTGAAATAAGAAAAAAATGTTTTAGATAAAAAATGTCGAGTATGTTATTATCTATAATTTATTTCCCATACATTTTTTTCCAACATTTATGATTTAGCCAGAAAGAATTTTTTTATGTAATTATTTAGATTCACCTACACAGTTCACTTTCAGTATTACGTATAAGAAAGTCCCATGTTACCTACGGCAAATACACACACTGTTCAATCTCTGTAATACGTATAAGAAAGTCCCATGACACTCATGGCAGATATTTCTCCTCTGTTATGAACCATTTTAATTATAATTTTTTTTTTCTTCAAAAATTCGTTTTTACAAAAAAATGAATAGAACATAAATTATAGATATAGATATTGCCTACATTTTTTAACTTGACCATTTTTCTCTATTCCGCACTGTTTCAGAGTAATTCGAAAAATTAAAAAATCGACGTAGGTAAACATCCGTATCCGGTTGAAAGATCGTTTTCAAAAATAGGACGTTTTCTTCCCAGCCAAAAATTAATCTTAAATATAAAATATCAGCCTTCTACGATTTGTCGTATTTGAGTTACAGCGCTTACAGACAGACAGACGGATAGACAGACAGACAGACAGACAGACGGACACACAGACATCATGGCGAAAATAGTCAGAATGGATTCAGGGAAGGTCAAAATAGATAATTCCGTCAAAATCCGGAGTTCGAAAAAAATCGGCTTCACTATACTTACTTATACCATGTATATTTCATATACATGGTATAAGAAAGTAAAAACTATATTATAAATAATTGTTATGAATAATTTAGAAATGTCTTTGTATACGCAGAACAATATTATTAATTATTATTGATAGGTTTACATAATACTATGCGACGACAGTTCAAAAGACTAAACACTAAACCGATAAATTTCAAAGCAGGTTTGTTTATTATTAAATTATATTCCGTCTTTGAAACGATACCTTTACACGAGTATAGTTTACAAATTCATACATATCTTCATATTTAATACATTTATCAATGAACACGTTATAGGTATAAGGGATATATTCAAATTCATTTATTGTAACTACAAGTAGGTACAGGTTCTTTACTCAAAAAAATGGGTGTGACCGTATTGAGATGCACAATCAAAGGATTCACGTGAATACGTGGAAGTGGGGTTAGATAAAACTCAGATTCATGGATTGATATATCTTTAATTTTTTTGTTACACAGAAACGTTCGAATATTTGTAAAATGGACATAAAATTTTGTCGTTAACTAATAAAATAATAATAAATAAAAATATATATAACTATATAGTATTGTATAATATAGTTTTTTTTTCTAATTATTTGTAAGAACATAAAAACAATTAATATTTACAAGCGAAATCGTAGAAATATGAAATTTACTTATTTTTATTCAATTTAAAAAACTTTAATCAAAAGATTGAAAACGTTAGGTCGTAGAGAATAAACTCTAATATAGTGTTACTTTTTTCAATTCAATGAATTAATATTTACAAGCAAAATCTTTGATATACAAAATTTAATTTCTTGTTGTTGTTTTTTTACTTTCTTATACATTTCGAATCTTGATGGAATTTTCCATTTTGACCTTCCCTTAATCCATTTTGATTATTTTCGTCATGATGTCTGTGTGTCTGTCTGTCTGTCGGTCTGTATGCGCTGTTATTAGTCAAATACGACAAATCGTAGAAGGGTGAAATTTTATATTAAAAATTAATTTTTGTCTGGGAAGAAAACGTCCTATTTTTGAAAACGATCTTTCAACCGGTACGGATGTTTACCTACGTCGATTTTTGAATTTTTCGAATAACTCTGAACCAGTGCGAAACAGTTAAAAACTGTAGGTAATATCATTATCTATAATTTATGTTCTATTCATTTTTTCGTAAAAACGAATTTTTGAAGAAAAAAATTATTATAATTCAAGAGGAGAAATATCTGCCATGAGTGTCATGGGACTTTCTTATACGTATTACAGAGATTGAACAGTGTGTGTGTTTACCATAGGTACCATGGGACTTTCTTATACGTAATACTGAGAGTGAACAATGTAGGCGAATCTAAATAATTACATAAAAAAATTCTTTCTGGCTAAATCATAAATGTTGGAAAATATATATGGGGAATAAATTATAGAAAATAACAAACTTGATATTTTTTATCTAAAACATTTTTTTTTATATTCAAAAATTTACAATAGTAGATAAACATTTGTTTTCAGTCATGACGTTAAAAAATATCATATGCTATATAATGTAGAGAAAAATATTACCTATATTATTCATTTTATTCTATCTTGTTAGTTTGTCAGAAATGTTTTAATAAAATAAGAATCACGTATACTATTCACTGCTAGGATTACGTATAAGAAAGTCCCGTGGTTCCCAAGGCAGATATTTTTTTTATTATATGAACTTTTTCGCTCATTAAAACTGGTTGAATGTGTTGATTTGTACTTAGGTTTCGCAGATCTAATCAAGATCTGCTCTGAGTGTCGAGCTAGCGCACAAACAAAACTCTGCGCGTTACATCAAATTTCTGAAATGTTCATTCATTATCTGACGACAAATACTATACCTTTTCAACTTCAAATTGAGACTAATCAATTTCAAATTGGGAATAATCAATTTCAAATTGAGACTAAACAATTTCATATTGGGAATAATCAACTTCAAATTGAGACTAAACATTTTCAAATTGGGAACAATCAACTTCACTTTGAAATTGATTATTCCCAATTTGAAATTGTTAAGTCTCAATTTGAAATTGATTATTCCCAATATGAAATTGTTTAGTCTCAATTTGCAATTGATTATTCCCAATTTGAAATTGATTAGTCTCAATTTGAAGTTGAAAAGGTATAGACGTTATTCACGTCAAATGTTGTATTGAGTCGTAAAAATAGTAACGAAAAATTATTTAAATTAAAAAAGATTTATACATATGGTATAGTACGTATTTCTTCGATATCTTTATACAAATAGAGACAATATTCAAATTTTGACCTTGAAACCACAAATTCACCACAGTACATCGATGTCCCTCTCCAAACCATGTGATTTTCATCCGGTATATTTTTTGATAGCACCTCACCATAAAAAAGTCTCAGAAGTGGTCATTTAAAATAGGTCACCCTGTATAAGAAAGTGTTGGTAGGTTAACAGATAGAAATGTACTACCAGTCCAAAGAACTTCTCCATTGAGTTACTAAACTGATTTAAATTAATGAATATTCATTTCGATTCCTATCTCTCAATATTATAACCGTAAATTAAATTACATCTTCCATTTTCAATACAGCATAGATGAGACAAATTTTCGCTTCTTGACCTTTACTAATTATCTATGTATTAGAGTAATACAATAAACAATTCAAATTAATTATTAACTAATAATTTATTTAAATTAGATTTCAATAATAATATAAGGTACTGGCACCAGTTATGGCCGCTATAAGAGCAAAGTTTACTGTTTTTGTGATTGACGGGCTTCTTTTTTGTAATTCGTTACTAATAAAACAAGTAACTCTTTATTATACAATTTAATTACCAAAGTCACCGAATATAGTTTGTTTTTTAAACTATTTTATTTTGATTATGTTTTTTATCCAGTAATGGATAAAATAAAACCAGTAATGAGCACGCAGTGATGGACACTTGCTAATGATAAGTACTACGTCACAAAAGATATAATAGAAAGAATCGTCAAATTTCAAACAATGTAAAGCAATTGCTATGATAATATAATAATTAATAAATAAATTATACTAATAATTAGTTTAAATGTCCACTATTTTGACACCTATTGGCTGATTGTCATCAAATCACGCTGTAAAACAGTTAAATGTATATAGATTAATATTCAGAAATGGTATTAATTAAATATCAACAAATATTTCTAATTCAGTACATTTAATTAAAGAATAGCCATTACTGGGGTCATATCCAAGACTGGTGCCAGTACCTTAGTTTAATTGTATTATGCACTAATATATTTAAGTTAATTTTAAGATATCAATGTTTTTGATGTGTGCTAACAAGAAAAAAAAACAGGTGCCATTCTCGAATTTGAATGAAACTTGGTAAAAATATTAATCAAGTAAAAATTAAGCATTTTAAAATGCCAGCTGATTAGTTTCAACACCTTCATGTGGGACATCCTGTACTGTCTATTTACTTTAATACTTATTATTGTATATCAACCGTGAGATGTTTCCCATCTTTTAATTACATATCACAAAAAATGAAACAAAAATGTTTACTTTTCGCCAACAGGATAATTGGAATTTCTTTTAAATTTTAATTAAAGAAATATTTTTACATTGAAATAATTATAACCGACATTCGTTTAATAAATCTACTTTAGGTATTTCAATTAATTAATATTTTTATAAATGTCAAGTAATTAATACACACATTGGAAATACCGTTTGGTTTATATTTTAAAATTTACAAAAAATTATAAAAGATCTTATAAAGAATGGGTCCCGAGTTCGAATCCCAATAATTTTTTTTTTTTTTTGTACAGTAAAAAGTTAATAGTCCACGGTCCTGGCTTGAAATTTTTAAATAAAAAATACTCCTCTGAAACTTCGTGAGTGGATTCATTTTGGCGTAACCTACAAACTTTATCTTCGAAAATTCTGAGAATTGGGACGTTTTTGATGTGGCATGCGTCAAATATGTCAATTAACGATAATAATAGGAAATTTACGAACAACCCTTTCTTTTTTACTTGAGTTACAAGATTTTACAATACAAACATCGGGAAATATATTGACCTATAAAAATATTGGGGCATTTAGCGAGACCTACACCCTCAACATGTCAAATTTATGATGTTATGTAATTTATAAATAACCGGTTGATTTTTGCACAATTACTAGATAAATAATAGTAAAATATTATAGTTATACTGACCTATAAAAATCAAGGATCTTTTTCCCTGACCTACACCCTAAACATGTTTGACTCATGCCACATCAAAAACGCCCCAATTCTCATAATTTTCGAAGATAAACATGTTGTAGGTTACGCCAAAATGAATCCACTCACGAAGTTTCAGAGGATTATTTTTTTATTTCAAAATTTAATACCGGGATCAAGGACTATAATACACAATACATTTTTTTTAAATCGCGTTATAACCTGTAAACGTTTTATGTATTTTTTGTTTTATGAATTATTAAAAAAGCGCCCAGGCGATTTTTTTTGTCTTTAAATGTTGCTTAAATATTAAAGTGCAAAAAGTTCAAAGGTAATCAATTTTTTTATTTAAGCTGGCTTTCAAAACACCGTGAGACATACAGACAGACGAATAGACCGAAACTATGTGCAACCCTCGGAAAATTTTAGGTCGTCAATGCGGCCCGTGGTGCAATTTGAGTTTTCCAGATATGTAGGTATTAAACATTCATATCTTCCTTACTCTAAAATATTTGCAGTATCATATTAATGTGATATTTGGAAATATAAGTATAAAAGGAACAGACGTGATAAGCATAATATACAAATGTATATTGTATATATACCTATAATATAATAAATAAATAATATATTTCTTTGTAGTAAGGTTTTCAGTTTCAACTCGATGCTTATTAAAAAATTCATGAAGACATCTGTGTTGCATACATACATACCAATGAAGCGCCTACCAGGAACAGCGAAATTAAAAAACATGCAATTCTGATCCAAATTAAATTAATAATTCAAGTGTTTTAAGAATATTATTTTATGGTCAAAATATGTTTTTTCTTAAAATTTTGTAAAAAGGATGTCCCACGGGAAGGTGTTGAAACTAAATCATATTATCAAAATTGTTTAATATTAAACATATTCTCAAAACTAATAAAAAGTGTATACAAGTTTTTGGAGAGTATTTTTTTTTTTACATAAGACTGGTCCATTAATATCGAATGAATTGATTTAAAAGAAGACAAGAACCTCAAAACACTTCACAACAATTTTTTCAATCTCTAGTATGCATTTTACATTTTAACCTTTTTTGGGAAAAAAGTGGTAAAAATATTTTTTTAAACTACCTATAATGAACCTAAATGCTTTCTACTGGAAAAACGGAGAAACTGTGGTTTCTTAGTTACTTAAAATAAAAATATATACTTTAACCACAATAAAACAATGGGAGCGTTCACGTCTGACCAAAAAACGAAACAACGAGCTTTGATTGGTTGATTCGTGGAATTTCTGGTGGAATGTAACAGAAATGAAAAGAATGTCATTTTTTAAACGTGTATGGAAGTGAGAAAGAAGTAACTAGAAAGAGATAGAAACTAGTGACCAGGCTAACCAAAGAACTTTTATGTTCACTTCATGTTGAGCGTTTCTGCCAGAACACTAGTTTCTATCTCTTTCTGGTTACTTCTTTTTACACGCTTAAAAAATGACATTCTTTAAATTTCTGGTACATTCCACCAGAAATTCCATGAATCAACCAATCAAAGATCGTTGTTCACTGTTTTTGGTCAGTCGTGAACGTGACCAAACGTGTTTCGACTTCACAAGAAGTTCTCAACAGGAGCCTAACAATTCCAGAATGACTAAATGCTTTATTAAATATATATATCATGAGTAAAAAATCAAAAGTTTAGAGTTGAGCTCGAATCTAGTCATTTTTACCAGTTTAGTATGCCCGAGTTGGGCGTTAAGAGGTCAATTTAACTAATTAATACACATAACTTATGTTAGGATAACATCAATACCGAAAATATTCAAATAGCATTGTTTCATTTTTCAGGTTTTACCTTTTTCATTAATTTCGAATGTTTGTGTTGACAATGCCGCGCTTTGTTTATATGGATGCTATCCCCACCTTACCAATTAGAAATTGCTTTAACAACTGATAATTGATTACTTTGTGAATTATCGAATTATTGAAATGTTCTGCATGTATTTTTAATTTCACCCGTAAGTATTCAATTTTGTTAATTAAATTAAATTAAAATTATGTTTATGAGGTATAAATATTATTCATAATATGTATATCAATTATTTTATTTAGAATTTAAGAAAATTACCATTTTTGATTTTATTTTGTTTGGTTTCGAGGTTTTAGGTCATTGAAAATGTTATATGTGTTATAACATTATTTATTCATTTAAACGTTTCGTCATATTTCAGTTTGTTTTTATATTTACTGAGGAAGTCTGAAATATGACGAAACGTTTAAATGAATAAATAATGTTATAGCACATATAACATTTTCAATGACCTGAAACCTCGAAACCAAACAAAATAAAATCAATTATTTTATTAAATTTTCATAGAAATATCAACTCAAATACATTTTGATACTTAATTTATAACATAATATATTAAATTATGTCACGAGCGTGACCGGGCATGAGTAAAAAATACAATTCGTGCGCAAAATTTACTCATACGACCAACTTAACGCAGGGTGGTATCGAAATCATTGAGACATTCTATAAAAATAAATTTAAATAATAATTCATATTTTTTACGAGATCGAGGAATGATAGTTTTGATTTTCACGAAATGAGACATACCTAGTTCGCGTTTAAGTCTGTACAATAAAAATAAATTCAAAATGGAGTGATTACTTTTAAATCATTCTGTATCCTGTAATTACCAGTTACTAAAATAAATGTCTGGTTCTACAAAATGCCTTTATTAATAAACATAAAACTATACTTCACTGATTCTGACTTTTTTTATTTTATACAAACCCTATTCATTAATTAATAGAAATTGAATAAGTTTAATAAAAAATGTTTTGATAAAAACATTTATAATTATTACAAATAATTAAAACTTAACAAGCGTTCTACAATTATAATGTCGAATTAATTTAGGGTAGTATTTAAGTGTCTAATATTTAATATACTTTGAATTGTATTTGAGTAATAACATTTTAAGTTCTGAGCATTATACTAAACATAAAATGTATTAAAAATAATTTTTTTGAGCAATAACATTTTCCGTTCCATATATGTCGGCGCGCGGAAGTTATTTAGTTCAAATTGGCGCTAAATCTGTAGAAGTGACGCAGACCAATCAGAAGTCAGCACCAATAATCAGTCAGCAGATCAGGAGACACGTGGGAGGTCAGTTGGAAGGGGCAGAGAAGAGACCTTCAATTTGGAGAGACGGCAGTTAATCAGTTCTGGCTTAGCGACCTAACCGACACATTATCGTGTCTTGAAAAGTGTAACATCACACCTGAACTGCAATTACCGAGTTTGGCGGTCGCATAATATTCTGTGTATTTATAATTGTTATAAAAATATTCGATTAGTGTTATTTTCTATAATTTAAAGATCTTGTGAAAAGGCAGTGTGTGATTTTGTAATTGTAACTTAATGATTAATGTTGATAAAAGGTGACAGTGACAGTGCGCGAGACGTGGCGATGCCACCATCTTATGTAATAATGTGTCACGCTCCGACATATAATTTAATTTGCTTTAATTTTATAACTTTTAAATTTGGGGGGAATGTTCTACTACCTTTACTGACGTCACAACTATTAAATATCACGTGTTGATATGTTAGAAGCTTAGATTAGTAAAGACTATCGATACATAACAACCAATGCTAGTCCGTATATGAAAGTGTTACCAAAATTTATTGGCGGCCAACTTTTTTTAATTATCCCATAGGCGTCAGTTGAAAATTTATAATTTGCAAATATGCTTAAATTACAATTGAATTTAATATGTATGAGAGATGATAGTTCCAAATAGACGTTTCTCTGTTTCAATTTTTTTTAGAGACAATATAAAACATGTATTCTTCATTAATTTTATGATTCAAAACAATTGACATTTATTTTAAAATCTGAATAATACGTCAATGATCCGTAGAGCGATTTTTCGTGGTGCGATATGGTAATAACGCTAGGTAATGTGTTATTTGTCCTTTATCTTTCCTTGTCTAAAGTTAGAATAGACCTAACATAACCTAACCTTACGAAAGCTTACCAACCCAAAACTAATATTAGCAACTAACTTGAAATAAATAATACGTTACCGTAATATCATTGAAAAGCCATGTCGTGGCGTCCGTAATCGCTCAGATAGAGGGGAGCATATACCATACGCTCGGTGTCGCTGGAATTCGGACTTTCTTGATCGATATATACATATATTGGGTTGGCAAGAAAGTAACTTCGGTTTCTTTCATGATTTCCAAAGCAATTTTATTAATACAAATAACAAACATTAATCAATTATGTATTGGTCATTTTGTTCGATGACCTTTTGCCATCTTTCAGTCAGCTTCATAATTCCGCTTTCGTAGAAAGTTTGGTTTTTAGAGGCAAAAAACTGAATCAACTCATTTTTGAGAGCCTCATTTGAATCGAATGTTTTTCCATTCAAATGGTTTTGAAGTGAACGGAATACATGATAATCTGATGATGCAAGTCAGGACTATGATGAGGCATCACTTCCCAGCCGAACGCTAATAATTTTTTGCGGGTTACCAAAGATGCATGTGGTCTGGCGTTATCTTGATGGAAGATGACTCCATTTCGATTTGCCAGTTCTGGCCGCTTTTTCTTGATTTCTTTGTCCAAATTCATTTGCTGGCAACAATAGACATCCGAATTGATAGTTTGGTATTTTTGGGAGCAGCTCAAATTAAACAGTACCTTTGATATCACACCAAACACTCAGCATAACCATATTTTCATGAATATCGGTTTTTGATGTTGATTGTGCAGACTCATATCGCTTGCTCCACGATCTTATTCGCACGATGTTATCGTAAACAACCCATTTTTCATCGCCCGTTATGATTTGCTTTAAAAATGGATCGGTTTCGTTCCATTTCAGCAGATGGAAATTCGTTTGGTGAGATGAATTTCTTTCTATTTGTGAGGAACCCAAATATCGGGCTTATTACCGTAACCAAATGGTTTTAAATGTCTTTCAACGTATGTATGTGATATGTAAAGCATCTCTGCGATCTATCGTGTCGTACTACGTCGGTTATTCTCGATCATTGCTTTTATTTTGTCGTCGTCAACTTCAGTTGGGCGTCCAGAGCGTGGTGCTTCTTTGAGGTCAAATTCTCCGGAACGAAAACGAACAAACCAATTCTGGCACTGGCGTTCTGATAATGAGTCTTCATCATAAACATCACATAACTTTTCTCGGGCTTGCGCTGCGTTTTTACATTTTCGTAAGTAATAAAGTAAAATGTGACGAAAATGACCGTCTGGAATCTTCATTTAAAATTGTGGAAAAATGTATGAAATTTTTTTTTTTAATATTTCGCTGCACAAAATTTTTGTTTAAATAATTTTTATTTATTTCAAAATTTGAATTGAAAATTTGGGGGACATAGTTTTTGAGATATTTCGTTTTCAAAAAAAGTACGTCAAATTTTCAAAAGTCGATATTTTTGGGGGGAGATCTTATTTTGATCTCTAAATACCGTTAAAAATCTTCTCTAAACTAGTACTAAAACATATTATGTAAAAGTCAAGAAATCAGCGACGACAACCAAAAAAGTGTGTAGTTATTTATGGAATGACCGTTTATATTTAAGTATGCAAAGCCGCGGGCACAACTAATAGAACATATGAAGGAGTTTAGATTTTGATTTTAGCATTTCGTAGACTATTAATCCTCCGTTAATAAGCGAAATGAAAAGCTTACAAATGAATTTCACAGTTCATGTAAAAACATGATTACTACAGAGTGAGTTTTTAACGAAAAGTTAAGTCGAAACTTATAATGCAAGTTATATAAATTGAGAGGTACACCTCCCTAGGGAAGCGTGAACTATTGCAAAGGAAGGCGCAAAAAGTTTAACAAAAATGTAGTTATAACATAACATATAAAGTATACAGGTTCGGTTAGGGCATCTAAAGTTTCACAGATTTTTATCTCAGAACTATCGCATATTTGAAAAAAATGTTTGGTTGTGAGGAGGTAATTGAATAATAATATTCATTTGTTATTTTAACGTAACCTCAAACATCATTTTTGTTTTTGTATTATTATAATATACAGTTTTTCACTCTTTAAAACTAATAAAAAGATTTGATTTGTATGTAGTACATATGTACATGTACGAAGACTTTGGCTCTTTACTATTTGATAAATATTCGCGTTTAAATTTTTTAAGTAATTTTTAAAAAGCTTAGTTATTTGTAATAACCTGAAAATCGTTATTTTTGGACTTACGTTCGTCTGGTTCTGAAGTACAGTAATTGTTCTCTATAAGCTATATAAATTGAAATTATCTATAGGTATCATTAACTTCATCTTACGTAAGTACAATGATTTTAGATTTTCAAAATTAAACGCTTACTTTAATAAAGAATTTTTAATTAAAGATAATATTAACGCCTTGGTATAAAAGTTTTTTTCATTCAAATTTTAAGTAGGTCACACTGGCGTATTTACGAATGTCAAGAAGATGGAAAGTACATTTCATTTTAATGTATAAGTGACATTGATTATTTCAATATAAAATATATACAGTCTGTCCTAAAAATGTGGACGGTTTATACGTTTTTAAATTATCAAAAAATACATTATTATGTATTTAACTATATAATCAAATTGCAGCCATCTGTGTTCTAATAGACGAACTAATAAATATAAAAAAATATGTATAGTGGTTGTATTTATATTTTTATATAATCGAATAAATTGAAAAACTATTCGGTACGGCACACTAGTGCGCGAGGCTCGACTCGCATTTGACAATTTTTTTCTATAATGCACTGATTTGGAATTTTTATGGTTCCGAAGAAGCCCTTTTAATCTCACTTTGTCGTCCATCCGTCCGTCCTTTTTAGTTAAAGCAAAATTTCTATTAAACTATATAAGCTAGAAACTTGAAATTTTTACTGATTATGTTAAATGACGACATTTAGTAAAAAATGTACTTTGTTAAATAAATAATTTTTTAAGGGGGCGCTAAGAAGCAAAAGCTAGGTAAAAAAAAATTATACCACATTATGGCATAACAAAATGTAATACCTAACCAGTAGAATTTGACCCTCTTTCTTATTTTTTTACAGTTTTTTTATATTATATTATAACTTTGGAAATAGTTTTAAAAAAAGATATAATAAAAGATATAATACAATTTTTCGTTTTAAATGAATTTTTAAATAATTATACTAATAATACACTATTAAATATTCCATAGATAAGGAATTATGTCTTCTCAACAAAAAAAAGTTGCGAAGGAAGGTATATTTCACTTCCGTTGTAGTATTAGAGACATTTTTGTTGGCGAGAGATGTGAGAGAAATATTTCCTTTTCCTTAAACCAATGTACGTGTAATGAAAGTGAGTGGATTTTAATTTGACAAGACAGTGGCCTCGTTTTCTTCGAGTGACAAAATTGCTGAACTGGATTTGATTTACTACAGACATTCGGAATTGTTTGAATATTAAATTGTGTACATTTGTACATCGCGTTATTTTTTGTTCGGTTTGTTCATTCATTTTTGTAGTTTTTCTTTAACAATAATATGGTTTCATATTTGTTTATTTGATTATACATAAGACAAGATTTTTTTAAATGTTTATAATAATATAAAAGTGCGATGAAAATTGAAGCATAAGTTTGAAATTGTAAATAGTATTTTTTTTTGTTTTACTTAACAATTTGTAGTTTTGAAATCGTATAATTCGTTCACATGTTTTTGACATACACGTATACCAACATGTCAATATGAAATTCAATATTCATCCTTTAATATTAAATTAAAGTTTTGAAAATAATTATCAATTTGGAAATTTCACATATAAGTATTAGGGTGTTTTTTTAATTTATTTTTATTTTTATTTTTTCGGTCCCGCAGGCCTATGTTTTAGCTTTGGATCAAAAGTCAAATTGTCCTAAAATTTCAGACTCATAGATCAAACCTGTGGACGGCGCAAACCGAGTCTTTTTCCCATTTGATTAACATGGGAAAAATTACTTTTATACTTACGCGTGAATATCTAGTTGAAAATTTTATTATTTGAAAATTTCTTAGGGGAATATTTTATAGAGAATTAAGTGCTCAATTCATAAATCCAATAAATTTTAAGTAATGTTTGTTTAAAAGTTATCATAAAAATTGGATTTTACTTTTTATGATAATATGTAAACAAACATATCTTTAAAAATATTCGATCTATGAATTGAGCACTTTGGATCTTTTTTGTAAGAAATTTAATTCTCTATGATATGCTGTTATAAGAAATTAAAATAAATAATTTTTTCAACGAGATATTCACGCATAAGTAAAAAAGTAGTTTTTCCCATGTTAATCAAATGGGAAAAAGACTCACGTTTGCGCAGTCCACAGGTTTGATCTATGAGTTTGAAATTTTAGGACAATCCAAAGCTAAAACATAGGCCTGCGGGACCGAAAAAATAAAAATAAAAAAACACACTAATAAGTATGTAGTCCTCAAGTTATACAATATCAAAAAAAATTTATTTGTAGTTTTTTTTACCTAATTTTAGCTCCATATGCCCCCCCCCCCACCCCCTGAAAAATTATTTATTCAATCAATTTGTACATATTTTACTAGAGGGTGTGATTTTATATGTTCAGTAAAAATTTCAAGTTTCTAGCTTATATAGTTTACGAGCTATTTAGCTTTCAGTGAAAGGACGGACGGACGGACGACAAAGTGAGATTAACATGGTTTCTTCGGAATCCTAAAAAGAAGCCCGTCAGTCACAAAAACGTTCAACCTTGCTCTTATAGGGGCCATAACTGGTTCCAGTACTTTATTCATGAATGAAAAAAAATAAACATCGTTTATATTTTTTTTTTGATAAATGATTTGAATATTATACATATCTCATTTCCCTTTTTCAAAAAAATGTCTCTTAATTAAGGTTTGAATATCTTTAAATGAAAGCCTGATTACAGCCAGTGTACACAGACACACGGACACACACACACACACAGCCAGAAACAAACCAGATATTGTGCGTGCGACGCACATTTGCTTTATCAGTATAGCGTCGCGACGCACTGTGTTTAGACGCGTCTTCGTATTCTCTCTCTGGACTTGTTAGTACCTACTAGCTACAGCCGGTTCTGCTTGAAGCAAACAAGTAGTTAGTTAAAAGTTGCGCGCTTGTTGAAAATAAAGGACTATTGATAGTTTGTTGTTACAAGAAAGATAAGGTAAGATATTTTTTCTTGATTTTATTTGTACTAGAAGTTTACCGGAATTCACGTCTAACGTTACTTCTATTATATTTTAAATATAAATACATAGATTCATGGGCGCCGGCAGAATTTCTTTCAGGGGGGTGCATTTAGATATATAAAATTAAATTACATGCGAGGATAATAAAAATAATAATAATAATTTTGTAATAATAAACCTGCATTGAAAACTAAAATTTATAAAATTAGAAATTGAAATTGACGCGACAAAAAAAAAAGATCTTCAGTTTTATATTCTGACCTGCGACCTAGAAAGTTCAAAAAGTTGGACACCTATGACTTAAACTGTTATTCAGAGTAAATTTTAAAATAAAAATTGTATTTCTTAATTTTTTCATGTGTTTTTTCTTTTTGCCAGGGGGGTGCAAGTGCACCTCCTTGCACCCCCCTCCCGGCGCCCATGCATAGATTATTATCTTAAATGAATATAACATTATTCTATATATGGTATTTCTTTAAGAAAATACATTAAACTATGAAAATAGTGTTTTCTACATATTCTGCAATTTTTACAGCTTCGTAAAACTATTTGTTAAATTATTTGTATAGCATACGTTCTTTTCGATTGAATGTAATTACATTTATAGTGTCAATAATAATTAATAATAATATAATAGTAGTGACGTTAAAATATTCACTTTAAATCTATATCGTGAGTTTCGTGAGTTCCGGCCGTAATACCGGTAAACCACTAATTTTTACGAAAGAGGTTTGATATAGGAGAGATACGGACAATGTCTGTATAGGAGGGGGAGGATTGACAAAATATGCTTTCCTTATTAAAAATTTCACGCCTCATATTTGAGTTCAAATCTTATTTTCATGTAGATGAAGTTTGTCAAGTAATTTTAAATTTTACTTACACAAACACATTGAAACGGATGTTTATTTAAATAGTATTGTTGACTGGCTAAAATATCTTAAATGCAATAAATAGGCATATGTAAATGGACTCCGGAACTTATTTTGTAATAAATGTAATTAAATAAACAATTTATTAGACTTGATGAACTAATTAAGTCTTTAGTAATAATACAAATATTAAATTTAAAATGATTATACATAGATCTCAAAAAATATTTTTTTTATATTATAAAATTTTAAATATAAAATTTTGTTTAATTTGAAATAAATTATATTTGTTAGGTACCACATATGTAGGTATCCCTGTCCGTTTCATTACATCCACTACCCTTTTCAATGCAAATGATATTATGAAACAGACAAAAATCTATTGATCAGATTTTCATTCTTTTTTCTCATATGAAATATGTAAATTTTTATAAATTGATTTTTAGTTCCCAAGATATAATAATTTGTATCTGTCTGCCTGTCTTATTATAACATGAGAACAACTGATCTGATTTCAATACAGTTTTATTTGATATGGTCAAGTTTTAGTTTAAATTAGCTGTGTAGTTCTCAATTTAATATTCCTCGTTGGTGGAGGCGCAGGGAAAGGCTAGAAAATTATAAAAATATAATAATGTAAAAAAAATATAAAAGGTTATATATCTCACAGATACATTTGTTTGTGTGTACGTTTGTCTATAGCTTTTTGAGATATTAACCGATTTAAAGAACCTCGTTCCTGGTAACGCCCAAGGCGTACTGTGTCATGGGCCAGCAGTGTGCTCAGATTTTAATTAAATACCTAACTCTTACTTATTCCATTTAAAAAGTTGAAAATTAAAATAAAATTTAACTTTAAAACAAAAAAGGACAAAAAACTTTATTATAATGTACATAAAACTATAAAGTATAAACTAATTTAGATTTACTTATACAGTAAGTACCTATATATTTTGATTTATCTTGACTAATTTCTTTTTATTATTTATGGAATTTTTTTAAGAATAGCTATTTCAAAAATGTCCATCATTTTGACACGTATTGGCCGATTGTCATCAAATCACGTTAAATGTATATAGATTAATATTCAGAAATGGTAGTAATCAAATATCAACAAATATTTCTGATTCATTACATTTAATTTAAAAATAGCCATTACTCAGGGCCGTAACTACCTGCCCCGGGGCCCCCGAGATTAGGGGGCCTCTGCAGCAGCGTAAAAATTGGAGTGAGTAAGAAAAAATAAATAAATTGAAATTTTTTTTAATGTATTTGGTGCTAACTTGAAAACGTGATTTACTTATTACTAATTTTTATTTTAATGACCTTTTTTTCGGCTTATGAACATCAATTTTACACTTATTATCCATTAAGTGTTAAATTCTAGCTGGCAAACAAAAAAAGTCATTCAAATAAAAGTTAGTAACAAATGTAAAATTTTTAAGCTACATATTATGATCCAAAAAAAAGATATTCAATTTTTATTTTTTGCATATCTGGGGGCCCCTCAGTCACCTCTGGTGCTAGTACCTTATATTATTGACCATATACCACTTTTTATTTATTTAATAATACTCTTACACTAATTATTTTCGCTACTTGAAATCAAATTGCATACGATATACTAAATCAGTTGATATATTTTAAAAAAACTGACAATAATTAAAAATATCTATTTCCCCCTCTACATGAAAATACGATGAAGGATATATTGCAGATTGGTTACATATAAAATACAATATTTTTCTGTACTTTAAATGATCAAAATATATGGTGATGTATATGTGTATTTAATAGCAGTAAAGATTTATTATATTACAAACAATGTAAAACCATTCCTAAGTTTGTATTATTTATAGTTCCAGAGTACTATGTCACAAAATAGAAGACAGTGTTTTATTATCCACCCAGTATATCCGGTACATATATAATTTATAAAACGAAATGAATCTGAGCCACCCAACCTAACAAAAAGTTATTTCTTTCATGTTTTATTGAGTAGTAAAGGTGCGGTTGTTAACATTACTTGAAAATGATGGTAATGAAGATGCAGTTCTTGTCGGCTGGATTGCTCTTTTTCTGAAATCTCATTGGTATATATTTCTTCAAGAAGATTTGTAGGTCATCATTTCAAATAACGTTAATTAATACCCGGTATTATGAAGAATTTATTCTAGACCAAAATTAAACCAAACGTTTCTGCGAAATGTCAAATCGTCATGAACTTGATCTGGGTTTTAGGCCGCTATTACACTATCAAAGAAATAAAGATCTGTCAAAAAACTATGATCATATATAGGAGACTGTCGGTATCTGTGAATTTTATATTTAAAAGCTGACTAGTAATTATCAAAGAAATTTGATCATATTTTTTTGACAAATAATTGATAATATACGAGATTTTGTTCTATTACACTACAAGAAATATTATGAAAGTAAATCAAAAAAAATCTGATCATATTTATTTGATAGTGTTATAGCGAGCTTAGACCAGAGGTAATAAATTTATAATAATGTAAAGCTGCTCTATTTGCTATGGTGTTCGTAGGGGTGAACCGGAATTGGAATTTTCAGTTCTGGCCGGAACCGGAATTAAAAAAATCTATTTTAGTTAATAATAATAACTAAAATCCATACTAATATTATAAATGCGAATGTGTCTCTGTCTGTTTGTTACCTTTTCACGGCTAAACCGCTGAACCGATCTTGATGAAATTTGGCTGTAAGATAGCTTGTATCCCGAGGAAGGACATAGGCTACTTTATATCTCGAAAATTCAACCCCTAATGAATTGCAAGGGGGTGGAAATTTTTTATTTTTTTTAGTAATTAATATCCCCCCCCCCCCCCCCCGGTTACATATGAAAGTTTGTAAGTGGTGTTATTCGATCCGGCGGCAAAAATACTACGGAGGCGGGGGGATTAAAGCGAAAAATAACCCTCTATCTCGCATAGGAGCCGAGATATTTATGATTTTGTATAAGAAAGAAAACTAGAAAACTAAAAATGTAATATTTCACCCCCTGTCTAATATGAAGGGTTGTAATTCGTTACATTCGATCTGATACTACGGAAGAGAGGTTATTAGGGGGACAAAACAACTCCTTATCGTACATAGAGTCGAGACTTATATTATAAATGCGAAAGTGTATCTCGCAGTCTGTCTATTTGTTACCTGTTTACGGCTAAACCGCTTTACGGATCATAATGAAATTTGGCAGTGAGATAGCTTGCATTTCGAAGAAGGGCATAGGCTACTTTGTATCCCTTACGGGATTGCAAAAGGGTTGAAAAATGTATATGGGGAATTTTCTTTAGTAATAAATATTTCACCCCCTGTCACATATGAAGGGTGGTAATTAGTTTTATTCGATCCGGCGGAAAAATATCATGTGGATGGTTGTTTTGAAATCCACGCGAGCGAAGCCGCGGATAGCAGCTAGTAATATATATGTATAATGTATGCTTTATACATAAAATCATATATTAAACATACTATGTTTAATATATGATAAAATGTTATCTTAAATGATAACATTGGTATTTCTTAAATAGTAGAGGAATGGAATCTTACATTATATTATAAAAAATAGTATTTTCTACACATCCTGTAATTTTTACAGGTTCGTAAGGTTGATTATTTAAATTGTTTGTATATCATACGTTCTTTTCGATCGAATTTTATTACATTTTTAGTGTCAAATTATAAATGCAATAATTTGTTTTAAAAAATAGGGTTGTAGTAGTGGAATAGACAATTTTATAATATAATTTTTATAATTTATAATTCAGTACATTTAATTAAAAATTTGCCATTACTGGGGTCATATCCAGGACTGGTGCCAGTACCTTATAGATTTTTACCAACATTGTGATTGTAAATCACCATCCAAAACAAATCTCTCTGTTTTAAAAATCACAGTTTATTTAATTTAATCAACCCCACTCATTACGTATGCTTTGAATACATTTTTCGATTACTCTCCCAGGATTATTGGTTTTTTCGCATACACATAGATATATGTATGTATATTGTTGTGTATTTAACCGCTGTCATTATGTGGCTCCCCATTCATTTCAACAGCCTTGTAAATTCTGTTGTATAATATGCTTATAGAGGTGTTTTTTTTTCTACATACAAACATTAAAGAATAAAAATAACATTAAGTAATCTTGATAAACGTGTTACATAAACACTAATTAACTAATGTTTCGTTACGATCTAATTCGGTTATCTCCCATTTTTTATACGCCAGGAACAGTAGCGTACCGACGGGGAGGCAAAAGGGGCGCCCGCCTAGGGTGGCACTATGCGAGGGGCGGCAAATTTTGAATAAAAAATGACAATTTAAATTATATGGTTACAGAGGTGTTCAAAAATTTTACTTAAGGTAAAAACTACAAAATAATGAATATTTATAAAATAATATCGATTATTTAGATTTAATAAAATTACATTCTTTACTTTCATACCAATTTTTTAAATTTATTTACATATTCTTTATATATTTACATTTTACATTTATCTTCTTTATACAGTGTATTCCAAGTTGATTAATTTAAGCCATAGAAAATTTAACATAAGGACAATTAGAACTGTTGTAGTAGCCTTTGGTCAAATTTAACGATATATTATTGGTGCATTTTGAAATGCCGCCACAAAATTTTATAAAATTGTCATTAGTATTTTGTTTTCATTTTTGTATCTGTCAAAAATTACTAATATTTATTGTAATCACAGAATAATTAAAACATTATTCATTCTGATATTATAATTAACTAGTACACGATTAAAGAAAAATTGCAAATGGATACATTTAGATGTTATTTCTAAGTAAGAGATTTATTAAGCGTTGAATTTGAGAACTGACCAACACCATTGAGTAACAATATTTCATATTTCAAGCATAGGTAATAAAATTAAATAAAACATCCAAGATAAAATTACAATAGTATAATTAATTAATAGTTTAATCCGATACTTGCACCAATGAGTTACAAATTCTGCGATTAAAATGTTTTAATTATGATTATTTTCATGATTTTGACAGATATAAAATTGAAAACAAAATACTGATGACAATTTTATTAAATTTGGTGGCGACATTTCAAAATGCACCAATGACACATCGTTAAATTCGATCAAAGGTTACTACAACACTTCTAATTGTCCCATGTTAAATTTCCTATGGCTTAATCAATTTGGAATACACTGTATATAAAGCTCAACATCTCTCTGTCTGTCTGTCAGTCTGTCCGTTAGTGCGCTTATCACTCGAGAACCACTTATCCGATTTACGTGGTTTCTTTTTTAATTCATAGGTACATTCTCTGGCCAGGTTATAGTCTATATTTTGTTACGCTAGGTAACATAACAACTAAGCTGTGACGATAATAGTAAGTTAAATCGGAAAAAAATTTGCCGTCGGCGCTCTGTTTTTAAATACGCTGCCTAACCCGTTCAATATTGAACAAAATACTGTATTAAAGAATTGTGTAGAATCAAAAGATCTACAATAAAATCAGCGACACCATATGTCTAACTTTTATATTTAAGCCACATTGACTGCTTTTATGTTACAAAGAAAACTTAAAATATTTGGGTTCTGTTTACATAGACTTATGACTTGCAAAACATTAATCCTTATCGAAATAAATGATTTCATCGTCATAAGTACTTAATGTAAATATAATTTGCCCTTTACAGCATTCAATTTGGTCGTACAGTTTAGAAAATATCGAAATATATGTTATACGGGAAAATATTATTCGTGCGATGGTGACCCGTGTCGCGGCGTATGGCGTGGGAACGTACCAACTAGAGAGGCAGGGCAGAGGGAACAGGCCGGTATTATTTTGATTGTCAATTGTTTATTTTGTTTTCAATAATTAACTTTTAAATTTAAATAGAACAAAAATTATTTTTACTTTTTGTTCTGATTCGCTTTTGTTAGGTAGGTAATTTAAATGTTGTTTGGTTTTTATTACAATAATAACTAATCGTGTTTGTACTTAATTCAACTATATATTTTTTAAATCCTAAACATTAATTCCGTAGTCCACGCGAGCGAAGCCGCGCGGGCCCAGCTAGTTTACCTATAAATATAAAATATGTTTGTAGTTAGTACACACATACTGAATTCCTAATATTTTCATCTAAATGTATACGAGGGTTTATTTATCAACAATTCAAATGTATTGAAAGCATATTGTAAACATTGTAGAATCGGGATGTCTGACGGAACAAACACAACTGTTTTCTAACACATAAGTAAAAATTCGATTTACTATTTTCTCGATCTTTTGTAGGTATCTTTCTACGACCGAAGAATGTGAAATGAAATTTTTTTCAATATATGTACATTGTACAATATTGTACATATACAGTTACACATAGAGAATTAAATTCCTTCTGAATTTTTCAGTTTTAATGTAAATATTTCTCAGAATCGGAATACCTTTTAAATATGTATGTAAAATTATATAAAAATTAAAACAAACAAGTGCGTGTTGGGCATGCACATGATAGGGTTCCGTAGCCATTCTCACTACGATTTATAAAAAAGAATTATTACAATGTTCATTATACATTTCATTGAACATACTAATTAAAAGCTACATTCTGAATTTTTTTCAGACTTTTTGAATCCATAGTTTAGAAATTAAAGAGGGGAGGCGTTTTGTTAACCACATTGAAAATCAAATATATCGTGACTGAAGAGTTAAAATCAAAAGGTCATTTAACATTTTTTGCTGCATTTTAGGAGACCTATCTAAAGATACCCCACTCAATGGGGTAAAAAAATGTGAGTATACTTTTCAGTCTATGGGAGCGGGGTCCAAACAATTTTTGACAGTATTCGTTATAATTTTCAGTAAAAGTATTATATTTGAAAAGTAAATATATCGTGACTGGTGGGTTAAAATCAAAAGGTTATTTAACTATGTCTAATCTTTGCAATTAAGTAAAAAAAGGTATGTCAAAAATTTCCGGATTACTCTAATGTGTAGAATAAAAATATCTTAAATAATTTAATTATATTTTTCAAAAACCCTAAACAATAATTCTGTAGCACACGCGAGTGAAGCCACGGGCACAACTAGTTTATCGTATAGTATAGATCAAATTTGTTTTGCAACAAGTTTATCGACAAAAATGTATCCTATAAAATGTAAACATAGTGTATTCATCAAAGACTCAAAAGTAACCTCGCTTCAGGCAATACAAACTATATCAACCTTTCAACAAATATTACAGATTTATTGAATAGCGTATTTTGTTGTTAAAATAATATGTTCAAGTCAGCGTTTCTCAACCTGTGGGGCGCGCCCTCATAGGGGGGCGTAATAAATCTAAATGGGGGGCGCGAGCATATCAAGAGAAAATATTATTAAAAAATGTATTTAATTTACTGAAAGAAAAGCAATAAAATACATTCTGACATAATAAAAAAAATATCTGCCAAGTAAATGCACAGTGCTTCCACGTGTTAAATTCACCAAAGGTAGTTAATTATTGAACAATTTAAATAAAAACCAATAGTGTTTAGAGAAATTGCTTGGAATTGGTTAACCATTAAATTTTTATACAATTTTACTAAAAAATATTAGTTCGAAATTTTTCCTAAAACGCACCTGATTATGTTTTCGTATATTTTTTATTTCTTGACAATTTCAATCTAAATGACATTTAAAACGCCAAAATGACTTTTAAAACGTCAACATGACATTTAACATGACATATAAAATATCAATTTAAAAAAACAAATGAATTTTTAAAGCAAAATGAAATACATGCTTTTAATATATATTTTACAACAAACGTTGTAGATCTATATTATAAATTTAATGTTCTACAAAAAAGATTTTATAAAATTTTCACGTAACATGTGTCGTTCTTGAGATATCTTGAAAAAATTAATATTTTGGGATCTCGCCCCTCCCTTTTACACACGATTTTGATTATTTTTTAAATGGGACCGTCCTCAAACCAGACCCAACCATCCGACCAAGTTTCATTAATATCGGTTGAATGGTTCATGAGTTATGCGTGTGTCAAGGATTCAGGAGACAGACGGACACACGTACAGACACACGGACGGACGGACGGACAGACAGACAGATACGGAACGAAAAGTGTTTGTCTTGATGTGAAACGGATAGATCAATTTAAAATTTTACAAAAGGAGAACATTTTTTTTGTCTCAATCTGAAACGATCACAAATTTTGTCGTATCTTCGATATTGCGAGGAAGCAATAAAATACACGTTTACATTTACGCTGATATAATACACTTATAAATAGGATTGTATCAGTACTGCACAATGTATTTAATAATTAACTTATCAATATTAATTAAAAATAAGATTAATAATTATTAGTGAATACCTTGCAGAGTAAAATTTTACGAAAGAAGGTTTAATATTAGAAATTGGCACTCAAATAAAATACAATTACATTATATAGAAACTTATATTACAATTACAGCACAATTTTAGTGAGGGGGAGGGCTTATAAAAATTGTGATTGAAAATTGGGTTGCAAATATTAAAAGGTTGAGAAACGCTGATTCAAGTACCATGTTGTTAATTTATACTTTCAGTTTTAAAGATACATAAAGTGAGTATTTATTTAATACCCATACAAAAATTCAAATGCCAGAGTTATTTTGAAACTTTTGTTTCTGGACGCATGTTCATATGAAACATTTTTCTCAATTGAAGTTTGTTCCATCTGATATGACTCATCCTGTATTATAATATTGAAAAAAATGAATCCCAAGCGAGAACAAGTAACAATGGAACTTTTGATATAAATAAGATTCTCGTAAGTGACAACGCGCACATCATAACAAGGGAAGCCATAAGAGCGGAAATTCTAAATTGGTGGGTTATATGTTCTAATTCATTCCGCCGTGCAAAAAATAAATTATCAAATAAAATGTGTTCAGAGTACGAAACTCTTTTATCAACCTCGATAAAAAAACAGAATCCTTTTGAATATATTGATATATATGTAAGTTTTCAAAGAATATAACAGCCTATCTGTATATTTTATGAATCATACATTAAAATTTAAAATTCCATATTTAACCGTAGCTTACTGACATAAATTATATTTTGGGCAGTTTTCATTATTAAAAACGGTTCGATGGATCAATTTCAAAATTTACAGGACTGTTAGGGGTACATTAAGCTGTAAAAATACCTGGCAACATTAGTCTTCCCATCAATATTTGTAAAGTAGCGATAGATTTACTAAAAGTCCATAAAAGGTCATTTTTTTGTACTTTTTCAAACTAATGGTGAGGGTAAAAAAAAATTTTTTTCTAATAAAGTCATAAAAGGGTCTTGTAGGAAATTTATTCAAATTTTTAAAACTGCCCTTAAATTTACTGTTTAATCATTAGTTGCTGATATATTGATGATCGAAGACAAAATAATTATTTTTCATTTAAAGTCAGATATCTCGGCGAAAAAAATTGAAAGAGACCAAAAAAAAAAAAAAATTAAAGCTGAATAAACAAGTTAACTAACCAATGTATTGGTATAACTGAAAAAAAATTTCCCGAGCCAGCGAACCCATAAAAAAAATTTTAAAAATTGGAAAATGTTTGTGTCCTACTATTTCTTATGATTGCGCAATAACCGTAACTCAAAAAAAAATTATGCTAAAAAATCTCAAAACTAGAAACTTGAAGCTTTAAAATGCTTTTTTATTTAATTCGATACGACCGTTTTTCACAAAGATACACTTCAAAAAACACCCAAAAAAAATGTTTAATTTCTTGTTCCTTTAATTGTTTGGATGAGTATATTATATTGATAGTCATATCATGTTGGGATGTTGGTTGTGTGGACCTAAAGGGTCTCACCCCACGGCTTGTTATGTTATGTTGTTTTATCAAATGCGTTTTATTTATTTGATATTTCAACAGTTTAACACGTTTTATATATTATTATATATTATTTCTGTACATAAATGTTACTCTTGACTACAAAGAAAAAAAAATGTAAATATCTACATTTATTTCGTTTTTCTCTTAATATTTCTTCCACGAAACTGAAATAGAAAAACCACATGTGGTGTATATACAAAATCACAATTTCAATAATATTTCAGATAAAAATCGTATATATTCTTATATAAATATGTTCTTTAATATATGTAGTTCTGGTGGTATAAGGAAAACGCGATCTTTTTATGTCCATAATGTGGCCTTCTGCCTTTGACATTATCAAATTCGTATATTATTGAAGCATTTAAAACTAATTGCGTAGCGAAAGACATTTATCTATACCATATTCTGTATTAAAAATACAAAAGAACAGAACAACCTAACGAATATGCGCCAAGTTTAAAGAAATAGCCATTTTTGTTTCGTTTTTTGTCAAGTTAGTTAAGGACGTTTTATACAGTAATACAACTGACTATCGATCTTTGAGGACTCATATTAAGAAGAATATGTGTCAGCAGCGCGTTTAACTTAACGAGTTTAACGCACTGCTGACGCGCCCGGTTGCAAGATTTTGAAGGCTGATTATGATAAACGGGGTTCTTACTTAGTATACTGCTTACAAATAAATTTTCAAATTTTATAAAGTAGTTACAACATTTTTACAAAAATAAAACCGCCCTATGCACAAAACGCTAACGAAACTAGCTAACTGACGATAGGCTGTATCTCTACACCACAAATGTGAGGTAATATAAAAAAATTAGCCTTTATAAAATAGTTGCAATTTTTGTCGCTCACCTCTTGGACTATTATGACAAACTAACAACAACTGTGCATTTTGTATCATAATATCTTATACTATAAAAGTGCCAAACACAGTAAAAATTTAAGAACAAAAAAAAAACTCAATTAACTTTTGATCCAAAGCTAAAACATAAACCAATGGGACCAAAAAAAAAAAAAACACTAATATTTATATGAACTTTTTCCTTGAAATATTTTTCTCGATTAACTGTTCAAGTTTGTTCCACTTGATATGACTCCTCCTGTATATTTACCGTATATCGTCCGCCGCTCTATCACAAAACTTCTTGGTAAATTATTGATTAGAAATCTATTGTCTACCTTCTTATCGTATTTTCGATTTAACAAAAATGCAGAAATGGTTTTCTGTATCTACGTTGATAAAATAGATAGGTAATCTATTTGTCAATTTCTTAAACCAAATTAATAATTTAGGGAAGAGTCATTATCTATTTTCGTCTTCTTTTTCTTCTCCTTATCTATGTTTAATGTATTTAGAACTACATTTTCCTTTGTATTTAATATTATCATAAGGTACTGGCACCAGTCTTGGATATGACCCCAGTAATGGCTATTTTTAAATTAAATTGTACTGAATTAGAAATTTTTGTTGATATTTGATTACTACCATTTCTGAATATTAATCTATATACATTTAACTGCCTTACAGTGTAATTTGATGACAATCGGCCAATAGGTGTCAACATGGTGGACATTTAAACTAATTATTAGTATAATTTATTTATTAATTATTATAAGCAACTGCTTTACATTGTTTCAAATTTAACGATTCTTTCTTTTATATCTTTTGTGTTGTAGTAGGTACTTATCATTTTGTAATTATTAGCAAATGTCCATCACAGCGTGCTCCTTACTGGTTTTATCCATTACTGGAGATAAAATAATAAAATATAAAAGGCATAATTTAAAAAAAAACAAAGTATATTTGCGAAATTTGGTAATTAAATTGATTAAATAAATAGTAAGTTGTTTTATTAGTAACATGAGTTGATGATAATTACAAAAAAGAAGCCCGTCAATCACAAAAACAGTAAACCTTGCTCTAATAGCGGCCATAACTGGTGCCAGTACCTTATTTATTTTCATTATCAATTTGTTATAAAAACCTAGTGAATTAAGAATCACATATTCCCTAATAATAGTTTTAGAAAATGTTCAGTTTATAAATTACTGAATATTTTAATGAAAAAATTAGAAATAACTTTTGTTTTATAACTGACTTATACTTTTATGAAGATTAAATCTTTTGTCAACATGAAAAAGCTCTTGATACCTATTGTCAAGTAAAGAATGTTAGTGAGAATGACTACGGAACCCTATCACATACGTGCCCAATACACACTTGTCCGTTTTATAAAATACGAACAGTTATGTCGTTTTGGTATACACTAATTTTAATCGGAGACTGAGTATTGCCTACTTTTATATACATTACAATTAGTAACCATTGAGATTATAATTATATTAATTACATAATTAAAAACATAAACCTAATTTGTACTGTCACAACTATAACCAGAAATTCCTCAAATGCCTTTGGCATTTGATTATTAATTTTGTTGTTCATCGACAAATTGATAATTGCACACATTATTTACAATTAGTATTAACTATGTATATTTACCAAAATTAGAGACGCAATGAAGTGATTAATTAATATCAACCTAAGATATATTGTATTGCGTGCCTAAGGTAAGAGGAGGATTAATTCATGAATGTGTGTAAGATAACATATTAGTATTTTTACTTTCTTATACCCATGTATATGAAATATACAATAGTATAAGTACCTATGTATAGTGAAGCCGATTTTTTTCAAAATCCGGATTTTGATGGAATTATCCATTTTAACCTTCCCTGAATCCATTCTGACTATTTTCTCCATGATGACTGTATGTCTGTCTGTCAGTAACTCAACTCAAATACGATAAATCGTAGAAGGGTGAAATGTTATATTTAAGATTAATTTTTGTCTGGGAAGAAAATCTCCTATTTTTTAAAACGATCTTTCAACCGGATATTTACTGCCGTCGATTTTGAATTTTTCGAATTACTTTGAAACAGTGCGAATTAGATGGAATTAAAGGAAAATGTCAGTTAAAAATTGTAGGTAATATTATTATCTATAATTTATGAATTCTATTCATTTTTTCATTTTATAATGGAAAGTGTTTTACTATATCTATTACTGGAGGTAAAACATAAACAAAATAAAAGGCTATTATTTGGTTATTAAAATGATTTAATTAATAATAAGGTACTTGTTTTATTAGTAACATGAGTTCATGGGAATTACAAAAAAAATCCCATCAATCCCAAAAAAATATACCGTGCTCTTAAAGCGGCCAAGAACGGTTTCTTTAAAACCGAAACTCTCGACGAGACATATTAATAAAGTTAATATCGACTTAGTCTAGTCACGTTGCTGAAATAAATAACTGGTACTTTTTATATGCCTGTTTTATTCTTTTATGTCGTTAATTTTTATATATTATTATATATATTACATACATATTTTATTTCTATAATATTCCTAACTATTGGACTGTTTAATTAATGTACTGGAAATTGTTCTCTATCCTTAAATATACCTTCCTTAGATTCATATTAGCAACGAATAATTGAAACTTAATAACAAAATTACGCACATGGATCAACCCACGTCTAAAGGTTTGGAACATTAGCTTATAGCAATTACACATTAATTACTTATTGTATGTATGTTGTATAATATAGGAGGTACTCATTGAAACGGACATTTGAGACTAACGCAATTTTTTATTAAAACTACGAACGTTATAAAAAATCTACTACGTTATACATATATCTAATAAATTTAGTTTCTTGAACTGATTTTTTTTACCACAAAAATAATAGAAAATAGTTAAATAATATGTTTAAAAAAAGACAATTTTTGTTCGTTTCATGACACCATAAGGACAGATACAGCCATTCAAAAATATAACAAACAACAGACAAAAAAACATCTGCCAAGTAAATGCACAGTGTTTCCACGTGCTAAATTCACCAAAGGTAGTTAATTATTGAACAATTTAAATAAAAACCGATACTGTTTAGATAAATTGTCTGGAATTGGTTAACCATTTAATTTTTATACAATTTTACTAAAAAATATTAAGTAGTTCGAAATTTTTCTTAAAACGCACATGATTATTTTTTCGTATATTTTAAATTTTTTGAGAATATCAATCTAAATCTAAATTTATGCAAACGTCAAAATGACATTTAATATGTCCAAGCAAATATCAATATATAATGCTCGTTTTATCAAATTTCATACGAAAAAAAAAATGGGACGAGAGTAAAACCACACTGCAAAGCATTGCATGCTTTGGGTGTGCTAATATAGAAAAACCAACAACGAATTTTTTTAATAAATTGAGATAAATCTTTGTAAGGGAATATTTTACAACAAACAAAACATGGTAGACCCATATTATAGGAAATTTAATGCTCTACAAAAAATATTCTATAAAATTTTCACGTAACATGTGTCGTTCTGGAAATATCTTCAAAAAATAAATTTTGATGATTTTGAAATGGGACCGTCCTCAAGCCAGACCCAACCATCCGACCAAGTTTCAAGAATATCGGTTCAGTTGTTCATGAGCTATGCGTATGACAAGGATTCAGATGACACACGGACGGACAGACAGACAGACACGAAACTAAAAGTATTTGTTTTGACGTGGAACGGAAAATAAATTTAAAATTTTGAAATCAGAGAACACTCAATCTGAAACGATCACAAAGCTTCTCGTATCTTCGATATTGTGAGGAAACAACTATGGTTATGACTTATCAAATACAAATCCCCTAAGTCTAAACTCTTACAATTTTTATGATTAAGGCATTCAAAAATATCTAAAAATATTGAAAATATTTAGTGATCTCTTAATTTTGGAGTTTAGTGTATATTATGTATGTATATCTACTTTAAGTTGGTTTATTATTAAAGAACTCGCTATAATCCTACCATTCACAAAACTTTTCAACTGTTATTATATAATAGTGGAAATGTACTCATAAGTTTACCCGGATTTATCCTCCTACACATGAGATAGTATAAAAATATACCTAAATGTATTCTTTTAAGCATACAATGTCTATTTTTATATTCGGTCAGGAAGAGATATACATATATTATACGACGCATTCTTTGTAACTCTACCCATTCATATAGAAAATATCGATTTTAATATGCAGAAGAAGCATTCAGAAATAAATTGTAAGACTTCGATAAGTGAATGAAAGACGTAGTAAATTTTGTGATAAAATTAATTTGTCAAGTTGGATAAAAAAAAACTAAATCAGGTCAAGATCAAAATTGAAATGCTACAGACAAATACCGATTAATGAGGTATAAAGTAGAACATTTTTCAATAAAGAGAAACGGAATAAAGTAACGGAGGTGGATTGTAATTTGAAATTAATGTGTTTTTTTTTATATGAAACATTTTTTTACAATTCAGTTGAAAGAAACAAAATGATTTTATTTAACATAAGTCAATATAAAATTTAATATAAACTCAAATTCGAAAACTCATTTAGTTTGTTATTAAATTTAAAAAATAACTCTCTTTAAATTTAAACTGTAATTAAATATTTTTAATATTGACCGTAAAATTGTTTTAATTAAAAATATTATAAATTCATATAAGGTAAAGGGACCAGATATGTCCGCTATAAGAGCAAATTTTCGTTTTTTTGGATTAATGGGCTTGTTTTTTTATTTCTCATGAACTCATGTTACTAATAAAACAAGTAACTCTTTATTTAATCAATTTAATTACCCAAGTCCGCAAATATAGTTTGTTTTTCTAAATTATAGCCTTTTATTTTGTTTATGTTTTTTCTCCAGTAATGGATAAAGTAAAACCAGTAATGAGCACGCAGTGATGGACACTTATTACAAAATGATAAGTACTACGACACAAAATATATAAAATAATGAATCGTCACATTTGAAACAATGTAAATCAGTAGCTATGATAATATAATAATGAATAAATAAATTATTCTAATAATTAGTTTAAATGTCTACCATTTTGACACCTATTGGTCGATTATCATCAAATCACGCTGTAAGACAGTTAAATATACCTATATAGATTTATATTCAGAAATGGTAGTAATTAAATATCAACAAATATTTCTATTTCAGTACATATAATTAAACATACTGGGGTCCTTGCCAAAACTGTTGCCACTACCTTATAATATTATATATTTCGCTTTTAATAATATTACACAGTCTGCTCCTAATAAAATGGCGACTGTGCGTGTGTCTGTCTGTTTTATGGTTGCACACAAGACTATACGATACGAGATTCAGGCAAATCTCGTATCATCTCGGTTTTATAAATTTATAATTATAATAGGTACAGTCACCTGCATTAATGGTCTTGCAGTTTGTATTCATTTTCGTTTATCACAAACTTAGTAGGCTCCTCCCATTTGATTATTATAATATTTAAATCATTTCTCCATGTATCAAACAAAGACAGATATTTTGAAATTCATTTGTTAGATAAAGAACTACTCTTTGTTTATAGTACTCATATATATTTGTGCATTTAAATTATTATGTAATCTATTGAAAATTGTATAAGTAAATTTTGTGGCAATAAATATTTGATATTCCGAATTTTAGTATTTAAATATATTAAACTTGATATAAAATTATATGTCTCATTAATATTTGATATGGTGAAGATTAAAACGTTTTGAAGGGGGGGTAGGAATATGTAAGCCCCCTCCCCCCACTGAAAGGCGAAGGATATTCGTTTAATGTTATGCTCCCCTTAAAAAAACTTATAAATTTAAAGTAATTTAAATAAAGGGGGTGGGATCATAGGGGTCCTACCCCATAAGAAACAACATATGTAAAACTATAGCAAATCAAATTTTGCTTTGAACTTCAAAACTTGTTTTGTCTACCCCCCTCTCAAATTTGAAGTTAGTATTGTTAAACCAATTTTTTCAATTTCGGATTTTGATGGCAATATCCATTTTAACCTTCTCTGAATCCATTCTGATTATTTTCGACTTGATGGCTATGTGCCGATCTGTAGTCGTTAACAAACGACAAAGCCATTGCACCCTTTTAAAAGTAATTTAAAAATTTGAAAATTTTAAACTGGTCATTATAATGTCTAATGACTATAAAAAAGGAATTTGAAATTTTTATATTTTGTTAAATATGTATACCTACGAGTGGGTTAAAATTAACGCAAAGGTAGTGATTTTATTGTTTATATTTATATTACAAGAAACGCAAATTATTATTGCAAATAAACTGCCCTGGTCGACACAAGACTTTTTTATACATCACGATACAGATAAAAATGACATTAGTTAATACTTTCTGCTAAGAAATTGAATATAAACTACATTACATTAATTGTTGTTTTTGTTAATGTTCGAGATATATTTTAATTCTATTATGTGATTTTATTCAAATGTTTTTATTATAAATCGATATAATAATTTTTATGTTTAAAAAAATGTTGTTTTGTCAATGGTTTCTTATTTATTTAATATTTCAACAGTTTGGCACGTTTTAGATATTATTATTTCTATACATCTATTTAATTGACAGTTATAATAATACATGATTTTATTTTCATAGATAATTATATAGATTTCATATTATTAAAATTAATTTTAAATAAAAACTAAATTATTATTTTTGGTCAATTCATAAAAGATACAAAAAAAGAATATAACAAAATTATAGAAAATAATGTTCTCTACAACTTTTATAGTCCAGGATGTGGAGGCTAAAACAGATTATTTTTGTAAGTTTGCTCCGATTTTGGTTGTCCGCGACAGGAGTTATCCATGGTTCATTTGCAAAATTCTTAAGATTTTCTGATTTTTGGTAAATAGCGGTCTAAATAAGTATTATACAAAAAAAAATTCATGTAAAATTTTGAAAAAAATTTAAAAAATCTTTTGTTTTTGTCCGTTACGCTGATTAAAATGGCTGAAAACACACTATTTTAAGCTGTAATAACTAATAAAGTTAACGTTTTTTAAGTTGATATCTCTGTAAAATAAACATTTTGTAGTACAGAACATTAACTGAAAATAAGGACCTGATATCTTCAATTGTTTTTGTTTAATTAAATTATTAATAATGGAATCATGCTTTTATTTTTGTAAAACTGTTTGTATGTGTTTCCAAAGCCTTATATAATCGATTGTCGCCATAAAATAGTAAAATTTATCAGTATGGCAAATAGTGGCATTGAAATCTTATTGTTGAGTTTTTTTTTATTATAAACAAATACAGTTGGTTCATAGAACCAGCAACATTAAAAAAATAATAGCCAAAAACCTGCTCCGAACAATTATTTATCTATTGGTATAAACCGCATTAAAATCGGTTCAGTAGTTTTTGAGTTATTTTATTGTATATTATACACTACACAATTTTTATAAAAATTGATTGTTTATACAATTAATTAATTAACTCTACCTACATAAAAAAGCTTATTTTTATATCTTTTACCGCTTATCTCGAAAAATATGATGTGTAAAACGTAAAATATAATAGCAAAAAATTGTTAAAATGTATAAAATAATATCCAAATGCAATATAAATTGTAGATACATATTAGATTTAAAATATACATAAGTAAATAACTATAATAAATGTAAGAAATTAGGTAACAAAAGCAAAATTTGTAATAATAAATCATTATTTGAAATGGACGTATATTTATTGTTTTTATTTAAAATGTTATAACTGTAAGTGTAAACTCCGCCCTAGAAAAAGATAACCGATGATGTTTGTCTTTAAATTTGAAATCTGTTGTAAGCGATTATGGCCTTTAGGGTGCCAGACGAGATCTACAGGCGACTGTACATATTATTTTTATTGTATTTTATTTTTGCTTAAAGTGCATACATCAGAGTTATTTATATAAACCATACCATTGATTACAACTGTCAGTGGGATGTATTTTGTATTTATAATAGAGCCAAACATTGACAAATTACTAGCAAAACACCAAGTTCATCCTTCACATTGAACAACTATTTTTTTTTTATTATTAATAACTAAGTAAGCAGTATACATGTGCAATTTACATTTCTTAATTTTATTAAGATCTTATCTTTGTAATTTTTTTCCAAAT
Organism: Sialis fuliginosa; assembly: GCA_961205875.1. Taxonomy (NCBI): domain Eukaryota; kingdom Metazoa; phylum Arthropoda; class Insecta; order Megaloptera; family Sialidae; genus Sialis; species Sialis fuliginosa. Next base: position 4,584,494 of record OY540820.1, read on the forward strand.
AGTTTTATTTTCAAAATACCTGTATGAAATAAAAAAAAAATACTTTCGAAGTTTCTGCAGAAATATTATTGCAAATAATAAACTACAAACTTACATACATATATTAATACATACATATATTATACATATATTATTAATAATACATATATTTATATGCAAAATTATATTACTATTATACAGTCCCTGGCCAAATTATTAGACGCACTATAAGATTTTATGTAAAATGTTAATTATCAGGTGATACTATACAGCTTTATTGTTTTTACTACATAGATGCATACATGTATGTATATTTTTTTATTATCCACTTAATTATCTATTTTTTAACACAAATAAAACATCATTATTATAGAAAAAATATGTATTTATTAACTTTTGAAAAAAAATTGTAATTAATGTAATTAAATGTTAATATTTTGTTGTGCCACCTTTAGCCACTATGAGAGCTTCGATTTTGCGCGGTATGCTATTAATGCAAGACTGGATGTTGATTTCACACATGAATGATCTTTTCTAAGAGTTACGTTTTGTTTGTGTTTACATCTTTTGCCACTTCTCTTTTCATCAGCTCCCACACGTTTTTAATCGGATTCATATCGGGGCTATTACCTGGCCAATCCAACAGAGGGATATTTTGAATTATTTTGCTCTTCCAAAGAAGCTTTAACAGACCGTGCTGTGTGACAGGGAGCTCCATCTTGCATAAAAATGAATGGTTCCCCATTTGGAAACCATTCTCTGTTCTGCGGAATCAACCGATTTTGTAAGACTAATAATATGGCCAGAGACTGTATGTATAACTCTAGATATGTGCAATGTGCATTTGAAAAAATGTTCACTACTAAAAATGTAAATTATCAGGGGAGCCTTGTGATTTTTTATAGCTGAAAAGGGGGTAATGGGTTAAATAAGTTTGGGAACCTATGAATTAGAGAAACAAATTTTAACATTATTTAATTATAAAGCTCGTTCATGATATACATTTTATACATAGTCTATCACTAAATCTTATTCATTTAATTGTTCTTCGGAATGAAGATACCTCATTTTAGAAAATACGAAGAACATATTATAATGATACTCATTATTATAAAGGTTATAAAGAGAAGCTTATGTGATAAAGATACATATACAACAAAAGGAGCACGTTTCAAAGACGTTGTGGGGCATTATTCTTTACTAAAATATCAGAAATGGCAGATATTATACAGGATGTCCACACAATCATTCTCAATTTTCCGTTAATGATTTTAAATAATGAAATAAGTTAAAAAGATTCTAAAAAATGTATTTATTTTTATATTAAAAGCGAGATTAATATGATTTTTGTTAAAATAAAAACACAAAATACAGTAATCCGCCATGTTTGATAAAACACCAGTCAGAGTGGATGACGTCACGGCTACGTAAACGTCATTTTTGTTTCATTAATATCTGCACTGTTTATAAATTATTTTGTGGTTTTAAATTATCAATTTGCTCAGTTTTGTGTTACCAAAACTAAAACCGAGAAACATTAGCGATGGAACAAGGATTTATAGTTGACTGCGAGCATTTTGGCGTCAAATTCAAAATTAGTTTTAAAAGGGTCAATTTTTGTGATTAAACTTTTATTTTCTGCAGAAATAAATATTTTTTTGTAAATAGGAGACACGTAAGATCATCATAAAATAGTTTTTTTTTAAATTAGGCTATTGTATAATTTTCGTTAATGAGTTATTTATATAGATATTATGTATTATTAAATAAGCATGAGCTAAACATTGACACCACAATTAATTTGTAAGAAAGGACACATTATTTCAGTTATTTTGTATTGTTAGATTCTAATTAAACTCATTGTTTTCTATTTGAGAGATAAGATGTAATAAAATCTAAACCGGCCCATTTAATTCCACATGCTTGTATGTAATTGTAAACGTAGAAGTTCTAATTGAAATATATGAAAAGCTTTTAAAAGTTCGAAAGTGCTAAAACATCAATTTGTTTTTTTTTTAGACAGTGGTAAAAATCTATATTCCTTTGAAAAAATAAACGTTTTATCACGCCCTTTTCAAAACGAAAATAAATAAATTAAAAATCAATTACATAAATTAAAAATAATAATAATATTCGTTTCGCCCTTGACTGGAAGATCAAGGATATAATGACATTTTTTATATATATTATTTTTTAATTTTTAAGAAATATTTAAACAAAATCCATTGGTAAGATTGAAAAAAATCATCCTTATAATTATAAAATAATTATAAAATGCTTTGATCTTTGTACGATAATGTTAAAATAACAACAACAAAGTAGATATAAGACAAAGCATTTAAAATTTAAATACTTAATGAATAAAATATTGCAATTGTTCATTTAGCCTCAACGTAAATACAGTCGGGACTCGTTTATTCTAAGCCTTCTGAATCGTTTTGACACGAGGAAGTTGCGTTTATTCTAAGTCGAGAGGGGCTCCCGCCATGTTATGTATAGATCCTTGACCAATCAGCGTTGGCGCGGGAATTGAAAAAAAAAGAAAAATAAATCCTTTGTTTATTCTTGTCTTCGTATTTTTTGATATTTTAACAACATATACAATCAAAGAAGTACAAATTCGACATTACAAAATCATAAAAAAGCTATCACACTTTATAAGTGTAAGTTGGCAATACGTTCTGTGGTTTTGAGTTTTTGACAGCTTTCTATGATTTTGCAATGTCGAATTTGTATATACTTCTTTGATTGTATGTGTTGTTAAAATATAAAAAAATACAAAAACAAGAATAAATGAAAGATTTTTTTGTAATTGATATTCTATTGTACATTTATAGCATTTGAATACGTCTTCGTGCTAACTTCAATTCCCGCGCCAACGCTGATTGGTCAAGAAGCTATAAATACTATGTATGTAAATGTGTTTATATACCTTGGTATTTAATATTTATCGTTAATAGTTAATCGTGATAGTGAAATAATTTTACTTTACTTTTAATTTCGAATATGAGCAAGGTGACGAGTGACGGCGGTGATAAGTGTCTAAATAATTCTTTTAAAATTTCAAAAATATGTTCGTTTACGCCATGACTCGAGAATGGTGGGAGGTGAAGGAGGAGAAAAAATTTCGAATAAACAAAACTCGGCATTTCAGATAAACGAGACTTAAAATAAAGGAGACTTAGAATAAACTAGTCCCGACTGTATATTTAACGCCTACAGAATAAACAGTTTAGGATGAAGAAACCCATCCCAGCAAGTAGATATAATTCAAAAACAGAAACTTAGTAATTAAAAACAAGAGGTAATTACATTTACATTGAACTTTTCATCTTATTCTTTTAAATAAAAACCAAGAAATCTACAAACCTACTTTAATTTTCAAGGATAATACCATGGGTTATTTTAAGAAAATTCCTCAACTGCAAATACCTTATTTTTTTTCTACACTTTGTATATTTCTCTCTTACAAATTATAGTAACTTTATATTATTTTTTTGCTCTACACTTACGCTTTTTTATATTTTTCTATCTACTTGCAATTTTTCAACTACACAAATTAGCTTTTACTTGGAAACTTTACTGGAACTGCAGAAACAAGCTACACAATAAAATAATCCCTTGATAATACAGGTGATTCAACACTGTCGTGCCAAATTTAAACAGTAAATTAAGAAAAATATTTTAGCAAAAAACTTTATATGAACATGTGTCCGGAAATTCTACAGCTACAGAACTTTTACCCAAAATTAGTTTTTATTTAATATCTTGAGAACCCATTATGATACAGTTATGAAATTTGATAACCGGTTAAATATTAATATGTGTTATCGATTTCCAGCATTAACCAATTATGTATGGGGCCAGTGGGCCCATCGATTTTTATTTAGTATTTCTATATTTCTCAAAAACGGTTTATCCTATAACAAATGAGCAAAGTTTTTATTTTGTGTATTGTGTGTCGTATAATATTATACAAATTAAATAACAAAAAAATACTAGATAAAAATCGATTGGCTTAAAAAATCCTTGGTTCTAAGACATACATAGTTTTATTTAGTCAACAAATAAGATTTTAGTATCAGTAAGAAGATTCCATTTTCTTTCTCGTACTGTTATTCTCACTGTACCTGTCTATCTGTCTGTCTGTATACATTGGCACTATAAACAATTCCCAAGTTGTTTAAAAAACGAGTGTATGTTTGTACTTGTTATGACAGGCTTGTACGTGTTTCTATTCGTTTTGCAGTACAAATACAGTAACTTATTATTTATACATAATATCTACTTGTACAATACAGAAAATGAATAATAAACTAACATGGTCGGCACAAGACTTTTATATACATCATGATACAGAAGAAATTACATAAGTTAACACTTTGGGGGGGGGGGGGGGAATGAACAAAACATAAATTATAGATAAGAGCATTTTCTATAACTTAAATCCAAAACATTTTTTTCTACTGCGCACCGTTTTAAAAATAATTCGAAAAATTCAATAATTGACATCAGTAAACATCCGTTTCCGGTTTAATGATGGTTTTCGAAAATAGGAGGTGCTGATGGAGGTTGATAAATACACTTTTGTCTCAATTTACGCGATATTTCGTGGAACCTATCTACCCTGTAAATCGAGGGATAAGTATATAAAATAAACATGGGTACGTATATTTATTTTTATTTTGACATTATCATTTCGTATTTATGTATTTCATGTCTTGTTATTGCACGAACCATAAAAATAAAATTCTTTTGTTTGTAATATAAAAACAGAGATAACAGTACTTTGTACATACATGCATTCATTAAAAAATGGAAGTTTTTTTTAATGAAGTTGGTAATTTTTATCTGTAACAAAGGCAAGTCGTCGGTAAAAAAATAATAGAACTGAGTTATGTTAGTAAAAATTAACAGTGAAAATGAATCAATAAATATTTTTTTAAATACTAGCTGTTAAGGCCTCTAGATTTTCAATGACCAAAACAAATATCAATTAGCTTAACCCCCCCCCCCCCCTCCCAAAAAATGTTTTTCCCAAGTACATTATAAAATAGAATATTACATCAATTTTCTCGATCCCTGAAGGGGGTGGGGTGAGGGGGGGGGGGGGTAAGTACCCATTAGCCCCCCCCATGGACGCCCATGCCTATAATGGTGTGGCGTTCTGCAATTATGAAAATCCCGTACGCTCGACATTGTCCTAAACTCTTTGTGGGGCTTTAAATACTCCCACGCAAAGTTTTTTTGAGTTAAACATGTCTATATTTTTGAAATTAGTAAAATATAATACACGCCCATAAAATAAAACCACTTTCTTACAAAAAATGATGAAAATAAAAAATCGAAGCACTACAAAAATAGTTACACCGTTAGGCGCGCGGCATACATGCGTAGACCAGCCGTTTTTGATTCGCTATAACTCAAAACACCGGGCTAAAAAATTGCAACTAAGTTACTAATAATATGTAAGGATATGTAATCGACAGCTACTCAAAAGGACACGTGCTCAAATAAAGCGTGGTTTGTATTGTTACCGTTTTTATAGGAGTGGTCTACGCATGTATGCCACGCGCCTAACGGAGAGTTAAGTTAGGTCAGACATTTCTGTATGATTGTCGATAAAACAGGTTTTTAGTTTCGTATCTACACGATAGATGTGACTAACTTAACCTAACCTAACCTACACGCGTACATGCCTTTTATCTAATACATTTTTCGAGATACAATACTTTGTATACCGAAAAAAAGGCTACTGCCTGTCCATCCTCAGGATGCAAGCTATCTCCCTGCTAAATTTCATCAAGATCGGTTTAGCCGTGAAAAGGTAACAGGCAGAAAGACACACTTTTGCATTTATAATATTAGTATGGATTATACGTAATGCTGAAAGTGAATTCTAATTATATAAAATAAATCTTTCTGGCTAAATGTTAAAACTTATACAGGGTTTGTCGAGGATATTAAAAATCGCTTTTTGTTAATAAGCCCATGCTATAAAATACAATACATAATAAATAAAGGGCGAATAAACTTGCTGCTTCCTTATTATTAAATTTATAGGTTTCGAAACTCACAACTTTCGCTAATTGTAAGATGCCTATAAATATTTATCAATAGAAACTATTTACTAGTTTAAGGTAAAACTTTGTGAATTTGATTACAATACAGGATAAGCTAGCCACGTTTCACGGCAATGTTTTGAAAAACATCTTGAATACAAATAAGGTATCTTGCGGATCTCAATTTTCTACTTGATTCGATATACGAGATTGAAAGGATCAGATTCAAATCAAAATCAGATTAAAGTATTTAGTTTTATTTGTTACAGATGCGAAATAATATATTTATATAAAGGTACATTATTTACCGGTACACTGATATAACTCAAAAGGATTGAATCTAAGGAAAAATGTTAAATACTCGTACACAAAAAAAAAAATTAAAGAAAAAAATAAAACCGACTTCAAAAAACTAAAAACATGAAACCATATATTGTGTATAATAACACAGCCACAAAAAAAGTGCGCTATCAAAAAAACAACCTATAAGGTAGTGGCACCAGTCTTGGCAAGGACTCCAGTAATGGCAAATTTTTAATTAAATCTACTGAAATATTTGTTGATCTTTGATTACTACCATTTCTGAATATTAATCTATATACATTAAACTGTCTTACAGCGTGATTTGATGACAATCGGCCAATAGGTGTTAAAATGGTGGACATTTAAACTAATTATTAGTATAATTTATTTATTAATTATTATATTATCATAGAAACTGCTTTACATTGTTTCAAATTTGACGATTCTTTCTTTTATATCTTTTGTGCCGTAGTACTTATCATTAGCAAGTGTCCATCACTGCGTGCTCATTGCTGGTTTTATTTTATCCATAACTGGAGAAAAAACATTAACAAAATAAATGGCTATAATTTAAAACACAAACTATATTTGGTGACTTTGGTAGTGAAATTGATTAAATAAAGAGTTAGTTGTTTTATTAGTAACATGAGTTCATGAGAATTACAAAATACAAGCCCATTAATAAAAAAAAAAACAAAAACTTGATCTTATAGCGGCCTCAACTGGTGCCTTTACCTTATAGAATTGTAGTATTGGTCGAGCATAGTCGAAATCCAATTTTTTTTAGTTTTCTGTGTACCAGTTTTTTTTATTTAAGCTTAAATTTTGGGATTAGCCAACTTTGAAAAATTCAACCTAAACGCAAAATTCAAGTTCAAATAAAAAAAAACTGGTAAGCAGGAAATTCCAAAAATTTGGATATAGGTTACGTTTTTTGTATCGCACACTTAAAATTAACAGTTTTTAAAGTCGGTTTTATTTTTTTATTAATTTTAATTTATTTTTTATGTTTCCCTTTTGACTGGCGTATCTTCAAAATCTATGGCTAAATTCTGATAAAATTTGTATGGGACCACCTCAGGAGTATACTCTTTCAAATAAAAAAATAAATACTTAATTCCCTCAACATCTGGAATTCGAAATAAATCGGTTTAGCAATATTTACTTATATATTTCATATATGTAGGTACAGTCGCCTGCATTAATGGTCTTACAGTGTGTATTCATTTTCGTTTATCACAAACTTAGTAGGCTCCTCCCATTTGATTATTATAATATTTAAATCATTTCTCCATGTATCAAACAAAGACAGATATTTTGAAATTCATTGATAAAGAACTACTCTTTGTTTATAGTACTCATATATATTTGTGCAATTAAATTATTATGTAATCTATTGAAAATTGTATAGGTAAATTTTGTGGCAATACATATTTGATATTCCGAATTTTAGTATTTAAATATATTAAACTTGATAGAAAAAGATAACCAATGATGTTTGTCTTTAAATTTGGAATTTTTTGTAAGCAATTCTAGCCTTTAGGGTGCCAGACGAGTTCTGCAGGTGACTGTACATAGGTATAAAAAATTTAAAAACAATTTTTTTTTAAATAAAATCGGTTAATTGGTTTGGACTCTGCGAGGAAACAGATGCAGAACTTACATGCATAAATACATACACATAGATTGCCAAATTCATAACCCTACGTAGTCGGGTAAAAAAAGTATTTTCACTATTGGGATAAATAACAACTTTTTCACCACCAAAAAAATTTTTTTTTCGACAGTTGCAAGAATACAATGTAAATACTATTTGAAATCTTGTAAGTAGGTACAGTCAATAATTCTCAGTAGTAAACAACGCCACTCTTGTAATCCTCTATATATAAGAATTCAGTCGAGTGCAACGGGAGAATATTGGAAAAGAAAATTAATCAAATAAATAGAACGAAAAACCTTTTTCCTTTTACGCTCCATCGATTGTTCGTCTTCACACTGTGACATGCACAGATACGTAAGTGGGGGAGTTCTTACATCTTAAACATTACACATATAACACATATGTATTGCAAACAAAAAGAAACTAATGTTTTAAAACAGTGGCGTAGCTAGATATCGCTGCGCCCCCAGCGAAAAACTGAAAAAAACTTCCACTTGATGTAATTAAAGACCTTTTTTTAAGGAGGTTGGGAAGTTACGTCAAACTAGTAGGAATAAGTTGAAATTTCACACAGTTGTTTAAACATTCAAAATGAATAATATACTGAAATTTCCGATTTTTTTACCAACTCGTTTTTAAGAAAATAAATTTTAAAGTCCAGTTGTAAATACGTGGCGTTAAATGCCAGTTGATAAAAATAGATTGTTAAAAGATATAAAAATGATAAAAATCAATTTAAAAAACAGTAAGATTGATTTGAAAATTAAGTATATTGTAAAGTATACATTTATGTAATTATTTCAACAAGAATTACGTGTTTCGACCACACCATTATTAAGAAAACAATAAAAGAAACATGAAAAATGTATGAAATTAAATATAAATATTTGAAATTAATGCGTAACAGCGCATTGTAAAATGACAAATACATGAGTGCAAGTGAGAAAGACAAGTCGTAGTTTTGGCAACCGTCTTACCCCACCGCCTTCCCCTCAAAGTCTACAGGTCATTTTTTAATCCTCATAATACTATTCTACCCCATTTTGCCGCCCACTCTACCTTGCGCCTCTGGCGGGAGCCGTTTTCTACTTTCCTTAACTCCTAGCTATGCCACTGTTCGAGAAATTGGTATTGCTTCCTCGCAATATCGAAGATACGAGAAGCTTTGTGATCGTTTTAGAATGAAACTTGTTCTCCGATTTCAAAATTTTAAATTGATCTTTCCGTTTCACGTCAGTACAAACACTTTTCGTTCCGTGTCTGTCTGTCTATCCGTCTGCGTGTGTGTCTATCCCTTGTATCCTTGTCACACGCATAACTCATGAACCACTGAACCAATATTAATGAAACTTGGTTAGATGCTTGAATTAGTTTTAGTTTTTTTTTGTTGGGTACTTTTTACAAAATTAATAAATGTCATAAAAAATTCAAAAAGTTATTTCTTTATATTGTCTGGTTAGTTCTAAGAATTTTTTATCCTTTAAAAAATTTTCTAAAAGTTCATTCTTTAGGAGATAAACATAAAAATAGAATGTTTGGGTACTCCCTGGAGTAGATTCTTTTAATGTCCTTAACAACACCTGAAAGTTTGTCGGTATATTTACGGGGCACCCTGTATTTTTCCTCTAACATTAAATCAATCAATGTTTATGGAATTATTTGAACAATATTTTATTGACAAATGATAACTATAAAACATTTTCATATCAAAAAGGTCAGGTAAATATAATATAATATGTATAATGTTTATTCTAAATTTCCAGTTAGTCAAATACGACTCTGTTAAAATGTAAGTATTGACTGTCATTTCTCTGTTGACATTTAGTGCTTTTCTGTACCAATACAAAATATTTTAAGATACGAAGGTGGAAATAAGAACAGCCGATGTCCAATCGAAACAATATTCTGATAAAAAACATTCGTGTTTATTGTATAAAATAGAAAAACTTTTTTAAATATTTAAACAATGTATGATTTAGTGGACATAATATATACATATATAAGATACATCTTTTATATTAAAAAAAAATTATATTCGAAGTATTTTTACTTTAACGGAAAAATCGTTTTACAGAAGTTTAAATGACCAATACTAAAAATTAATGGACCATTTTCATTTAACTTAAAGGTTTTACTAACACAGTGGTTCTAAAAAAGAATGATTACAAAATGATAAGTACTACGACACAAAAGTTATAAAAGAAAGAATCGTCAAATTTGAAACAATGTAAAGCAGTTGCTATGATAATATAATAATTAATAAATAAATTATACTAATAATATAATTAGTTTAAATGTTCACCATTTTGACACCTATTGGCTGCAATTACTGGGGTCATATCAAAGATTGGTGCTAGACGTTTTAATAGAAATAGATAAAATTAACTTTTAGAAGAGCACTGAAGATGTCCACTGCAATGTGTGAAGAAACGTTGGCCGATAACACAGCCCAGATGCCATGATCCATAAAGCTATGATAGTTAAATATGTGAACGTTGTCCATGGGTTTTAAATTGACAAGCTTATTTTCATATTATTATGTACAGTCACCTGCATTAATGGTCTTGCAGTTTGTATTCATTTTCGTTTATCACAAACTTAGTAGGCTCCTCCCATTTGATTATTATAATATTTAAACCATTTCTCCATGTATCAAACAAAGACAGATATTTTGAAATTCATTTGCTAGATAAAGAACTACTCTTCGTTTATAATAGGTACTCATATATATTTGTGCAATTAAATTATTATGTAATCTATTGAAAATTGTATACGTAAATTTTGTGGCAATAAATATTTGATATTCCGAATTTTAGTTTTTAAATATATTAAACTTGATAGAAAAAGATAACCGATGATGTTTGTCTTTAAATTTGGAATCTGTTGTAAGCGATTCTAACCTTTAGGGTGCCAGACGAGTTCTACAGGCGACTGTACATGTAGATACAGTAAATAAACAGGCTTAGATATCTTGGACAAAAGATAACTGATGTGTAAGGGATAGCTTTATGTAATAGGGATTATATTATAACTAAAATACATTTAAACATGTTCATTTAGACGTACTCGTATTTGGTAGAACGCACTTCGATAATAATATAATTAATACGGATGTGTATGTACAACATATTGGAATTATTTATTTGATGTAATTATTCAATTATTTGAAATATAACCACATTTATTTATTGATGTGGTTTCAGTAAGGAGGGGGCGTGGGAGGAACGGTGTCTTCCGGATTGCGGTCATATCATTTTTCAGTTGTAAAGAAGGGGAAATTTGTCGCAGCTTGCTAAAAAGTTAAATAGTCATATCTACTGGCTAGTGTCCTGATTGCGGTCAATTCTTCTATGCTTCATAAAAATATGTTAACCCAATCATGCCCAGCGTTACATATGAGCGTTTTTGTTAAGATTTTGCGTTTGCTGTAAGATTATTTTTATTCGAATGGGTTTGAAATCATACTTATTTTCGATTATTGGACTGAATACATCAACAATGCAATTACCAACGTTCTGAAGTTTTAGTATACATAGATAGGTATGAATTGATGACAGAAAAATCAGCAATATCGATAACAAAAAAAAACCTCGGGAACGATTGAGTTAATAGAAAACATTATAAGTAATTTATATTAGCCACTTTACAATAAGGCGCCGTTTTATAAAGCGGCTAAGAAATGTCTAGCCGCTTTACAAAATGGCTGAACTATCATCCGCCAGATTGAATGATATCATACGTTCTACAATACGGCTAGCTCAATGCTTAGCCGCTTTATAAAATGGTAGTAATTGAATCGCCCGATTGAAAAATGTAGTGTTGTTATCTATCACCAGAGGCGCTGAATACCTATACGAGAAAATAGAGTCGCCCAGTGATAATGTTCTGTCACAAACAGTAAATAAAACAGTAATTGTTCAAAATAAGTATGCAGTTATTTAGAATAGAGATGATACTCTAATAATATACAAGTTAACTGTCCTTGTTTAGGTTGGTTAGTTTCAGTTAGGTTATGTTAGGTTAACTGTCCTTGTTTAGTTAACATAACCTAACCTAACCTAACAGAAACTAACCAACCTAAACAAGGACAGTTAACTTGTATATTATTAGAGCATCATCTCTATTCTAAATAACTGCTTACGTAATTTTTAACAATTGTGACGTAGTGTCCGCATTTTCTTCAGTTTAGCCAATATTTTTAATATATTTAAATTGATTTTTGTGATTTTCTATATTTTTTTGTATGATACACACTTCATACATCTGTTTCTTACCTAAATCCTTGCCATCCTAAAACAAATTCCGCTTTATATAAAAAGACTGATATAGGCGCCGTTTTTTAAAACAGCTGAACGAAGCCAGCCATTTTATAAAACAGCTGAACGACGTCAGCTGCTTTATCAAACAGCTAAACGTAGCCAGCCGCTTTATAAAATGCGTATGATTTACAATTCGGCTGATGTTAGTTAGTCGCTTTATTGTAAATCGGCTAAATTTACCACCTGGCAGATTTAAAAAAACCCACCAATATATTAGTCGTATTTTCTAACTAAAAATAAGGTTAACTTTTTAAGTTAACAAAATTATGAAAAATGTTTACAGTTATATTTCGGTTAGGTTAATTTAAGTTAGAAAATTGGTTAGTTTCGATTAGGTTAAGTTAGGTTAGAGTAGTTCAGGGGAAGCTGGTTAGTTTTTTCTTTTTGCTCCCCATGCTAATAAGTGTTTGTTTAGTGAAGGTATTTGAAAATTCATACTTGTTGACATGAGTTCTACTAATTAGGATATAAAGATCAACATTCGTCAACAGAAAGTTTTTCATTGTTCATTCAGTAAATATCATAAAACAAAACAACAAATATATAACATAAGGTAATTTTACAAAACTTTCATAATAGATTGTTTGAAATCTCGACTTTTGAATATAATATGTATGTACATCAAAGCGTTATTTAAAAGCCAAGTTTATCAAGCCTGTATGGATTAATAAAGTTACAAATTTAATATGTGTATACATGAGTTCTAGAAAATTATCACAAAAGACATAAAATAAAACGTATTTTTTTCTTTATGTTCTAAGATACTAGCACCAGTCTTGGCCGCTTTAAGAATGGGCTTCTTTTTTGTAATTCTCATATCGAGAAAAAATATTATTAAAAAATGTATTTAATTTACTGAAAGAAAAGCAATAAAATACATTCTGACATAATAAAAAAAAATACACGTTTACATTTACACTGATATAATACACTAATAAATAGGATTGTATCAGTAGATACTGCACAATGCATTTAATAATTAACTTATCAATATTAAATTAAAAACAAGATTAATAATTATTAGTGACTCCCTTGAGCCTGTCTTGCAGAGTAAAGTTTTTCGAAAGAATGTTTGATAAAACTTTTGTATGAGAGGGGGGGATGAGAATTGTGATTGAAAATTGGATCGAAAATACTAAAAGGTTGAGAAACGCTGGACTTAACGTAACAAAATAATATATACTAAAATCTATGAATTAAAAAAAAACACTCCAACGTAAATCGGATAAGTGGTTCTCGAGTGATAAGCGCACTAACGGACAGACAGACAGACGTTACGTTTTATAATATGTAAGGATGCGTAAAGGAAGAGGTATTACATTTGATCTTAATTCTGTTTAGTTATAGATAGACGTATATATAAAGCTGTAGGGAATACAAGCCATGTGTGAAACAAACTTGAGATTTAGGTTGTTATTTTAGCAGTTTATTAGTTTGACGTTATCAACGAAATGAGCAATATTGATGAAAACGAGGTGGCAAGACTATCCCGACTAATACTGATCGTTCCAGTGTAGTCCTTGGGGACGTTCTTACGCATGATGTCAATAGAGATGTAACGGAAAATTGTTAGGCCTTTCAAAATGAGCTTTTTACAGTTTCCCCGGTTGTTATCATGACGATACGATATGTGGCAATTACATCGAGTTAGTACAAAGCTGAAATAAATCTTAAGGAAGTTGGAAAGTTACGTCAAACCAGTAGGAATAAGTTGAAACTTTACACAGTTGTTTAAACACTCAGAATGAATGACATACTGAAATTTCGGATTTTTTGACCAACTCGTTTTTTAGAAAATGAATGACGTTGATACAAGGATTTTTTCAATTTATCGAGTGTTTTTCAAAGGGCCGGAAAAAAGCTTCAAATTATTGAGAGATTCAAATTATCGAGTGTCAATTTATCGAGAGTCGACTATAGTACGAAAATTTGTTTCACAGTATTTTTCAATACAATTTTTTTTTTTTTAAATATACACATAATTACAAAATTTAATTGATATGTTTGAAATAAAACTAACCATTATGTTATTTATACACAACTGTGTATATTAATTTAAGTAATATGTAATGAGATTCGTATATAAACATGAAATAGCATTATAAAATAAATACCTACCTACGCAGAAATATTAATTAAACATTATAGTATTGTTTAATATTGTTTTAAAAATCTGATTTCGGTGTCACCAACTGAAAACTAAATTAATTTTGTATGCTGAAAATAGCCTCTAATTCAATTCAAAATAAAGTCGGGCTCGTTTATTCTAAGCCTTCTGAAACGTTTTGAATCGAGGAAGTCGCGTTTATTCGAAGGGCTCCCAACCAAGTTATGTATAGATCCTTGACCAATCAGCGTTAGCGCGGGAATTGACGTCACCACGAAGATGTATTCAAATGTTATAAATGTATAATAGAATATCAATTTCAAGAAATCCTTTATTTATTCTTGTCTTCGTATTTTTTAATATTTTAACAACATATATAATCAAAGAAATACAAATTCGACATTGTAAAATCATGACAAAGCTATTACAGAGAATTTTGTCTATTCGGGAAGTGTCATTTATACTATTTTTACGTTCTGTGGTTTTGAAAACTTTATATACCTTAGTATTTAATATTTATCGTTAATAGTTAATCGTGATAGTGAAATAATTTTACTTTACTTTTAATTTCGTATATGGCAAAATATGAGCAATGTGACGCGTGACGACGGTGATAAGTGTAAATTATAATATGTATGTATTCTATCTGACTTAACCTCAAATCTATAGATATGATTTTCGTTGCGTTCGTAACATGCAATGAATATCAAAAAAATTAAAATATTTTGAAAAATATTGTACAGTCAATGAGATGAATACAAATGCTCTATTCATTCTACAAGAAATTTCAAAAATATGTTCGTTTACGCCATGACTCGAGAATGGTGGGAGGTGAAGAAGGAGAAAAAATTACGAATAAACGAAACTTGGCATTTCAGATAAACGAGACTTAACGAGTAGCTTCATTTTCATTATTATTAATGTTCATGTTAGTTCACTGTATTTTTAAAAGTTATATTTAGATATTATTGTAGATATATTCGGACCTTTTTTATTCATATTATAAAATAATAGTCAGTGGTGTAGTAACAAGGGGGGGAGGTCGTCGTTAATCTCAGTAATAACATTTTAAAATGGTTAGTACTCTAAATAAAAAGGTAGGACTGAATCTTCCGTATTTAATTTACTGTAAAAACATTTGATTTGTAAATAGATTCTGTAATGATACATTACTAAATATATAGTGAGATTGCTAAATATATAAACTATCCTTATCATTATCCGCACCTCCTCTAAGGAATTCGTTAGTAAAATGGACCCTTTATCTAGTAGGGCGTAAATGATCGAGCGAAAAGGGGCGTTGCATGACTTTAAGACACAGACCGCAATGTCACTATCTTAATGATGTCAAAGCATGTGTCCTTGATATTGACAGAATGTAAATTGACACACTCTATCTCTCTAAGGCGGCTATTACACTATCAAAGAAATGTGATAAAATTTCTTTGATCAAAGAAATATGACAGTGTAATAAGTCAACTTTTATAATATTTACCTTCATAATATTTCTATGATCATAGTTAATGACAGTCTCTTATATTTGATCAAATGTTTTTTGACAGATAAATCAAAATGGCGACTACCAAGTTATCACTGACTGTTACAGTTAATATATTAATATCAACATAATCCAGTATTATATGATAATCTTCTTATTGATTATAAAAACTGCAATACACAGTTGTAAATTCAAACCTCGATCGCGTCAACTGACGAACATTCACGCATTGATTATCAAAATACAACAAAAAAGAAGAAAATATCCCTAGATAATACTAAGAAAATATTATCAAATATTTTATGTAGTGTAATAGAACAAAATCTCGTATTTTATCAAAGAAATATGATCAAATCTTTGTCAAAGATCTTTGAGATATTTATTTGATAGTGTAATAGCCGCCTAACACACACATATGTATAAATTGCAAGCTTTCGAAGATACCTAATTTAAAAATTATTCTATTAAATTTAAATTAATTTTTGAAGAATATTATTTGGCACCATTTGTACTTTCCCAAACTTGGGAAAGTACCAATTATTTAAATCATTTATTCAATGAGTGCTTGTAAAAAAGACTGATGAACAGGGGCGAAGCAGTGCTTCCCTTACTTTATGGTCAAATTAATACAAAACTGTTTTTTCAATTAATAAATAATTTTAAAATATTATTAGAATATTCATTAAACCTTTAAGTTTTTTGTCGATCTGTTAAACCCGATTTAGCAAAAAATATTGCTAAATATAAACAATGTTAATTTTTTTTTAAATCTAAGAAAAATTGATTATTTGATAGCCGCTAATTAACAAATCTTTATTCAGCAACCCAGTAAACTGTTTATAAGGTATTTTAGGGCAAGGGTTAATGCTTGATGTTTATTTTTTCAAACTATCTATTTTTCTTGAATATTTTCTTCAAATTCTTGTAAAAATGATTAATTTTTATGAAAAAAGTGCAAGTACTGTTAGGTCAATCTGAAATTAGTACACCACTTTGGTCGTGTTTTTGATAATGATGTGTCTTAACTTAAACACTAATGTCCGGTATCATAAAGGACCTAACAAATTTGTTAGCTAGCAAGCAATTTCAACTGAGATATCAAACTTATATGATAGTACGTCTGGTACGTAAAAAAACCCGGCACTTTTTGATTGGGGTATGACACTTTCTGTGCTCATAGATAAGGTCAAAAGAATAATTTTCAGATAGGGAGCCACTTTAAAATCCGTGTAGAACACCATTATATCGGCTATTAAAGATGGCCCCCACCGTTTTTATTAAATTGACTGTATCTGAGCTCCTAGTCATCTGATTTCAATTTTCTTTTGTTTGTTTTAAAGTTCTTATTGAGTAGATTATTTTTTGTCATTATTCATTTTTCTCTAAATCTTAAGGGTTCCCCACAATTTTCGAAAATCTGAAAATGTTACTTTTTTTAAGAGCTTAATTTTTATATAACTTTTTTATTGTGCCCAATATCATTTTTTTACATCATACAAAAAAGAAAGACATTTTTTTCTGCGTTCCATTGATAACAAGATAATACTGCTTTAATTAACAACTTCTTTGGAAAAAGTGTGTTAAACTAAGAAAAATTGACTATTTTTGGATCATTCCATGTCATGTTTACCTTTTATCATATGAAATTTTATGTTGGGATCAATTTTCTCATATGGTATAGCTAAAAAATTAAAAAATCTGTCATGGATGTCACTGAACTTTCTTATACAATAAAAAAATGTACGTGTATCTACTAATATAAAACAAATAATTTTGGCTTACTGATGACAGATATAAAAAAATTAATAGAACATAAAGTATAGATAATAACGTGCTCTACATATTTTGTTATAAACATTTCATTCTGTCATGAACTTGTTAAAAAAAATAGAAAAAAATAAAAAATTAAATAAAAAATATTTTTTTTTAATTGGTAAGAGATACAAAAAAATTAATGGAACATAAACTATAGAAAATAAGGTTCTCTACATTTTTTGTTATAAACATTTCATTCTGTCATGAACTTCTTAAAAAAAAATGGAAAAATTAAAAAATTTAATAAAAAGGATTTTTTTTAATTGGTAAGAGATACAAAAAAATTAATAGAACATAAACTATAGATAATAACGTTCTCTACATTTTTTGTTATAAACATTTCATTCTGTCATGAACTTGTTCAAAAAAAAATTGAAAAAAATAAAAAATTAAATAAAAAAGATTTTTTTTTAATTGGTAAAAGATACAAAAAAATTAATGGAACATAAACTATAGAAAATAACGTACTCTACAACTTTTATTTCAATAATTTATTTCTGCTTTAAACCATTTCGAATATAATTGAAAAAAACGATTATAACCTCAAAATCATTTTTTGAGAGGAATTGAACATAACATAAATTATAAATAATAATATTATAAGTAAATTATTATTTAAACATTTTCTTCCAACACGTACCGTTTCAGAAATATTTCGAATAATTACAAAAATTACAAGAGTAAATATCCATTTCCGGTTTTAAAAACATCTGGTTTTCTTTTTTAAAACAAATTAATCCTTAATATAAAATTTTACCCCTCTATGTACTGCCATTTTTGAGTTCCAGCGTTTACAGACAAACAGATACACACACAGACAGACAGACAGACATGATGATAAAAATAGTCAGAATTGATTCAGGGAAGGTATAAATGAACATTTCCATCAAAATCTCGAATCCGAGAAACCAATACAGGTCAACTTGACTTGGAATGATCCAAAAATAATCTATTTTTCTTAGTTTAACACGCTATTTCCAAAGAAGTTGTTAAGTAAAACAGTATTATCTAGTTATCAATGGAACGCAGACAAAAATGTCTTTCTTTTTTATATGAAGTAAAAAAAAATTATTGGGCACAATAAACAAGTTATATAACAATTAAGTTTGTAAGAAAAGTGAAATCTTCAGATTTCGGAAAATTGTGGGGAACCCTTAAAATTTAGAGAAAAATGAATAATGATAAAAAAGATTTCTTTTAATAAGAACTTTAAAATAAACAAAATAAAATTGAAATCGGATGATTAGGAGCTGAGATACAGCCAATTTAATAAAAACCGTGGGGGCCATCTTTAATAGCCGATATAACAGTGTTCTACACGGATTTTAAAGTGGCTCCCTATCTGAAAATCTTTCATTTGACCTTATATATGACCACAGAAAGTGGCATACCCCAATCAAAAAGTGCAGCGTTTTGGCTTTATTTGCCACGAACCAGACGTACTATGACAGTTCTTTTGGAGTTTGTTGATGATTTTGACAAGTTTTGCGCACGCGTTGTAGGTAAATACCAACGGTATTAAAACAGTGGTGATGTTATGAAAATTATTTTGTACGATCAAAGATGCCAACTGTGTTACAATTAGTTGAAGTGTCACTGCTCTAAATTCCATAACTAATCCATAGATACTAGTACAGAATTAATACCCCATTTGAATGTAATTGCTAGCTAGCAAATTTTGTTAGGTCCTTTATAATACCGGACATAACATAAGCTAGCACAAGTGAACTAAAGTACAACTTGTACAACCTATCGCTCAGAGGTAGTTTTTTTTGTAGTATTAAATTAGCACTAATATACATATATAATATATAGCACTAAATATATTTATGCGAATTTCGTTTTCGAGCGAACAATTCGACGCTTGTTTACATATTAAAAGTCTTAAGTCAACACTCACTTATGCTTATTTTCGTATACATTGATAAATAATTGCTTCTGAATTGTCTAATGCGGGTTATAAATTAGCACTAAATGTTTGACACCTGATTTGTTAAGATTTGTCCTTATTTTACTTGAGTGTGCTGGCTTAAATCTTAAGCTGGCACACTCGCTCGTCATTTTTTTAATAAAAGAGTTACAAATTATTTTTTTGCGTATTAAATTGGCATTAAATAGACTCTAATTTAGTACTATTCTTTAATCGATGTATGCTTCATTTGTTGTGCTAATTTATAATTTATAATGTAATTCTATACTTATTGTATTATATTTATTTAAATGAATACAATTGACCTATAATAATACAACAACGTTAATGACACGATGATTATTGATTAAATGTGCATATCAAATTCCCATTGATATTTAGAAAACCGTGAATGTAAAATTGGCTGTTAGTTAAAGGTCAAGTTCAGTGATTCGGGTAACGTTTATACCGCACGTGAAGTTAGGGAAATACTAACGTTAGACATTAGTCCAGGCTGGCTAGGCTAAAAAGTACTAAACATATATGAAAAATGTTACTTTTTTATGGTGGGAATCGATTATATAATTAAGTCTTTGAGAACACATACATCATTGTACAAAAATAAAGGTTTGACAAAAAAAATTTATTGTTATCAAAGAGAAGCATGATTCCTTTATTAACAATTTAATAAAACAAAAACAATTGAAGTTATCAGATCCTAATTTTCAGTGAATGTTCTGTACTACAAAATGTTTATTTTCCAGGGGTACCAACTTAAAAAACGTTAAACTTTATTAGTTATTACTGCTTGAAAAAGTGTTTTTTCAGCCATCTAATCAGTGTAGCGGATAAACAAATGAATTTTTTTTATTTTTTCAAAATGAAGAATGTAGAGAATTTTGTAGCGAATAACTTTTTTTTGTATAATACTTATTTAGACCACTATTTAGCAAAAAACAGAAAATCTGAAGAATTTTGAAATTGAACCATGGTTAACTCCTGTCGCGGACAACCAAAATCGGAGCAAATTTAGGGTATTATTCTTCACCACTTTTGTAACAAAACCTGTAAGTATTAAAACTGTACGCAAAAATAATCTGTTTTAGCCTCCACAGTCTGGACTACATTGGGTTATGGAACGTTCGTTTTTCATACAAAACATATAAAACGGATGGACAAAAACGTCTCGTATTTCAAGATATACAGGATGACCCATTTTAAGTGTCCACCCCTTTTAACTTTTTATGACGAGGTTCTATCGAAAAACATTTCAGACAATCGGCCAATAGGTTTCAAAATGGTGGACATTTAAACTAATTATTAGTATAATTTATTTATTAATATATCTTTTGTGTCGTAGTACTTATCATTCTGTAATCATTAGCAAGTGTCCATCACTGCATGCTCATTACTGGTTATACGTTTGCCATTACTGGAGAAAAAACATGAACAAAATAAAAGGCTATAGTTTAAAAAAAACTATATTTGCGGACTTTGGTAGTTGAATTGATTAAATAAAGAGTTACTTGTTTTATTAGTAACATGAGTTGATGAGAATTACAAAAAAGAAGCCCGTCAATCACATAAACAGTAAACCTTGCTCTTATAGCGGCCATAACTGGTGCTAGTACTGGAGAAAAAACATGAACAAAATAAAAGACTATAATTTAAAAAATATAGGTAGGTACTATGTATATTTGCGGACTTTGGTAATTAAATTGATTAGATAAAGAGTTAGCTGTTTTATTAGTAACATGAGTTCATGAGAATTACAAAAAAGAAGCCCGTCAATCACAAAAACAGTAAACCTTGCTCTTATAGCGTCCATACATGTTTTCCAAGCAACTCAAAATTTAAAACTGCGTAAGTGTTTATTTATTACAATATTTTATACATCTGTTGCAAATATTCCAAGAAAATGTTCAATTAATATAAATTCCTTATTAAAATTTAAAAAGTAAATTGATTTCTGAATGAATTTCAAATTCAAAAGTAATCATATTGATGTAGTCGACAAAAATTTAATCGCAGACTCAGTGAGCTTAAATATTGAAAAACAATCTAACTTTGAAAATACATTTTTAATAAAACTTCTCGAGCAAAATCCCACTTGATGATTCAGTCAAGTTTATAAACAAGAAAATTCTTTAACGAATTACACGAAATTATTGTGTTTGAATACGATTATAATCATGACAACGTTTCTGGTTTATTCGATCGTGTTTTTATTTACTTCGAAATTTTGTTCAAATGGAATTTAAATTCTGAAAATGTATATTTTATTACATTAGATTAACAACTCATCTATATACAGGGTGGTCCGGTTTGGGATACAGATATTTTAGGAGCTCATTGTGAGTAAAAAATTGTAGATAGGGTCAGACTCACGGACGGACAGACAGACACGGAACGACGTGAAACGGATAGAACAATTTAAAATTTTGAAATCGGAGAACATTTTTTTTGTCTCAATCTGAAACGATCACAAAGCTTCTCGTATCTGCAATATTGCGAGGTTAATCCTTAATATATATAAAGCTCAACGTCTCTCTGTCTGTCCGTTAGTGCGCTTATCACTCGAGAACCACTTATCCGATTTACGTGGTTTCTTTTTTAATTCATAGGTACATTCTCTGGCCAGGTTATAGGCTATATTTTGTTAGGTAACATAACAACTAAGCAGTGACGATAATAGTAAATCAAGTCGGAAAAAATTTTGCCGTCGGCGTGCCATTTTGCAATACGCTGCCTAAACCGTTCAATATTGAACAAAATAATGTTTTAAAGAACTGTGTAGAATCAAAAGATCTACAATAAAGTCAGCAACACCATATATCTAACTGTTATATTTAAGCCACAATGACTGCTTTTATGTTACAAAGAAAATTAAAAATATTTAGATTTTGTTTACGTGGACTTTGACCTGCATAACATTAATCCTTATCGAAACAAATGATTTCATCGTTATCAGTACTTAATGTAGATATAATTTGCCCTTTACAGAATCTAATTTGGTATTTTCGTTTAGGAAATAACGTGAAATATACATACAATAACATATTATGTATTTATTTTTGTAAATTTTGTTTTTTCTTTCTTTAGACTTATTTTACACTGTACTACAGTACATGAAATAATTAATAAAATATTATTATTATTATTATTATTCGCGGCAATTCGCTCGAACTATGATGAAGTGTCGCGGGGATAGGGAAGATTCTTCGCTCGCCCGGCAGTTGTTTATTTTGTTTTCAATCATTAACTTTTAAATTTAAACAGAACAAAAATTATTTCTAATTTTTGTTCTGATTTGTTTTTTTTTAGGTACGTTAGGTTTTGATTAGTTATTATTACGATAATAATTAATTGTGTTTGAACATAATTCAACTATATTTTTCAAAAATCCTAAACAATAATTCCGAAGTCCAAGCGGACGTATCCGCGCCTGCCCAGCTAGTTTATTATAAATTGATTTTATCATTCAAAATAATTGATATATTTTTTCAATGTCGGGATGATATGTCTTTGGCATGGCGTTCGGATATACATAATTATTCCGGAGCTAAACGGTTAGAGTTTTGTTACGAGTCTTATCTCACTGATATATGTAAGTCGACTGGATTGGTTATTTGTTATTTGCTTTTCTGATCTCTCTGCGTTCTGAAGATCGGTAAAGTAGGATAGTTAAAAGCTTTTCTCGATCCTAAATCCGGTCTAAATCGGTAAATATATATTTTCCAGATTTAAATATGATCGGCCTCTGAAAACAATCATTATGTGTTTATGTTTCTAATAAAAGTGATTTTAAATCGATATATCTTCGGCGATACTAGAGGGTAAAGTCATAACCTGCTTCTTTTAG
Source organism: Sialis fuliginosa (assembly GCA_961205875.1). Classification (NCBI taxonomy): domain Eukaryota; kingdom Metazoa; phylum Arthropoda; class Insecta; order Megaloptera; family Sialidae; genus Sialis; species Sialis fuliginosa. The sequence goes on from OY540820.1 coordinate 4,608,008, forward strand.
AAGGTTATAATTTTTAATTTCAAATTGTAAACTAATTTGAATAAGGTCAAAACTACATACATACATACCGCAGAAGCATGGGCGCCGGCAGAATTTCTTCCAGGGAGGTGCATCTAGATATATAAAATTAAAATATATATAAAATAATAAAAAAATTTAAAAAAATAAAGAATAATAATTTTGTAATTTTTTTTTTTTTTTTTTTTTAAATAAAGTACTTTTCAGTACTTTATATAAGTACTTTTCAGTACTTTATATCATTGCGATCTAGTCACATAGACTAATAAACAATTTTATTCTATCCTAAATTAATAAAAGTACTTAATTCTAAGAGTTCACCCATTAGTGTCTCTCAGTTTCTCTTTGTCTGACGTGAACACATTTTTCTTGTGCACTAAGTCTGCATTTAACACTAACACATACATTAGCACTTACTCTGCTTTTCACTAACGATTAAACTAACTCAAATGGTTTTTTCCTTTTGAGTCTGCGCACTATGCCTGTGTTGTCCAGGAGTTGGCTGGCCTCAACGTTCTCATGATGTCGAAGTCTTTCTTCATGTTTTTGTGCAAATCTCTGGATTTCGCTAGCTACAGCTTCCACTCCTAGGTCGTTATGGAGGTCGTTGTTTCTTATGTACCAAGGTGCGTCGACAATATTCCTTAGTACTTTATTCTGAAATCGTTGTATTATATTTATATTACTTTCTTTGGTACAACCCCAAAGTTGTATACCGTATATCCAAACAGGTTTAAGTGTAATTTTGTAATAACAATAAACTTGTATTCCATTTAGCATGACTAAAAAAAAAAAGGTCCTCACTTTTATATTCTGACCTGAATTTTAAATTAAAAATTGTATTTCTTAATTTTTTTGTTTTTTCTATTTTGCCAGGGGGGTGCAAGTGCACCTCCTTGCACCCCCTCCCGGCGACCATGCGCAGAAGCATTAAATCGTTTTTGTATCTTATCTTGATTGTCCTAGGGCACATCTTAGAACCCCGTGTCATCCATATCCGGTGTAGTTTTGTAAAAAAATTTACTAACTAAATATTAAAGCCAACCAAAAGGGAAAAAATATAACATGTAATTTATAATTTAACAAAATAAAATAATCATTTTTTTAAATTTAATAAAGATATTTTTTATACTGGTACATTTGTTTGTTGGTCATTATTTTAACTAAAAAACAAAATTAGTTATGCATTCCAATTATAAAATTAAATTTATACAAAACGAAAGTTTATAAAACAAAGAAAGTTTTTTTTTATATTTTCAGGTTTGAAAATATACAGTTTTATTGTTAACGTACTTTTCAATTAAATTATAAAAGAAAAAATATATTCACACTTAGCTGGCTAAAAGAAAATTAACATAAATTTGCCTCAAGCTATTTAAATATTAAACATATCAAAAACTTTTTGTTTCTTTACAGTCAAAAATTATACTGTTTCCTTGGTCTAAACAGAGAACACGAAAGTGCGTCAAACAGAAATCAAATGGACTATTTCTTGCAGCTCATTTTGAGATATCTATTAGTGGTAGAGAGTTCAAACTGAGCTTTTTTTATTCGTAATGTAGTCTAGTATAAATTAAGTTTGTGATTTTTTTCACCAGAGTAGTTAAAAAAATGTGTGAGATGATATACTGAGATATTAACTATTAACTTATTTGTTAATTTATCAATTTTAATTTATTAATAATCGGAGAAGGGGGTCTCGACGATCTTAGGGCATTTGATTGTCTTAAAGTTAATAATGTAAGCTATATTTTAGGATCGCGCCAAGCTGAGATATGTATTAACTATTCAACTTATCTATTAATTTATCATTTTTAATTGACATTTTCGGTGATTTTTTAAAGGGAAAGAAGGCGGAAAAATAAATCTCACAGACTTACTAAGGCCTGTCTATAACTATATTTCGACTTTTCAAACTTCATGTATTTATTTATACATAAAAATGATTATATAAGATAAAAAATACACAGTAATTTAAAGAAAACATACATGTATGTGTGTTATATCTGTAAATACTACGTTCCTTTTAATATAAAAAAATATCTGGGCTTTCTTCGACGAACTTTTTCCTTTAAGGTAGTTCTCGTGTTACAGTACTATCAAAAAATTACGCTCACAATACAATGGTAAAATATCGAAAATAATTGCGTTGCCACAGAGAATTTTTCTATATACCCAAATAATAATAATAATAATAATAGGCTCCGCTATTTGAGGTAGGGGAGCTATATATAATAAATAAATGCTTTACTTCAGGAAAATTTCCAGAACCACTTAAACTCGCCATTGTCAAACCCATATTTAAAAACGGTGATCCTAGCCAAATCAATAACTACCGTCCCATATCCATCCTAAGCAACATTTCCAAAATATTATAAAAATCCATATACAATAGAATAAATAATTACTTAACAAAATTTAAAATAATATCAAAATGCCAGAACGGTTTCTTCACGGGTTCCTCAACATCTATAGCATTATTCAAAATACTAGACATAATTACCAATGCGTGGAACAATAAAAACATACCCCTAGCAGCCTTATTCGATATGTCTAAAGCCTTTGACTGTATTAATTTACAATTATTTGAAACCAAATTAGAAAAATACGGAATACGCGGCCAGGCCGGTAAATTGATTGTATCGTACATGACGAATAGAGCGCAGTTAGTGGAAATAGATATAAACGGTTATACTTCTATATCGCAAGTGCCGAGATCTGGTATTACATACACACAAATCCGAAGGCACGCCGCAGGGATCTATCCTATCCCCATTATTATTCAACATTTACATTAACGATTTAGCTGACAACATTAAAAAACATTTAATTTTGTACGCGGACGATATAACAATTATCTATAATGAAATACACACTGAAAATATCACTACAAAAATAAATGACTCTTTAAGATCCCTAATAGGCTGGACATCTAGCAACGCATTAAAAATAAATATTGAAAAAACAAAATACATCAGATTTGGAGAATTTAATGACCTAATTAATAAAATAACACTTGACACAAACAACGAAATCCCACTAGAACCTTCTGTCAAATTACTAGGAATATATGTTGACCAAAACTTAACTTGGAAACCACATATTGACTACATAACTAATAAAATATCCAAATTCTGTTTCTTATTACGCAGCATGAAAACTAAAGCACCGATAGAAGTCTTATTAAACAATATTTATCACTCGTTTATAATTTCTAACATACGCTACGGAATAATTATATGGGGCAATACAAACTATCTAAATAACCTATTTAAAATACAAAAAAAGCATTGCGAATTATAAACGGTAACAGTCCTAGAGATCCCTGTCGGCCTATCTTCAAAAAAAAAGTACCAACCCTACCCAGCTTATACATATACGAATGCGCAGTGTTCTTCAAAGGCAATTATGATCTTTTCGCGGAAAATTACCTAACACATAACTACAATACAAGAAATAAAGACTCCTGCAAAATACACCAAACATCACTAACAACCTTATACAAAGCACCTTTCAATTCAATAGTCAAAATATATAACAACTTACCCACATATGTACATAAAAAACTTACAGACAAATAAATTTAGAAAACATCTAAAAGAATTCCTGTTGGATCATTGCTTTTACAATATCAAGGATTATCTTGAAAATAATTTCAAATAATACGAATACATCTGATTTATTTTCCTTTTCTTTCATTTATATAAGTATTCTAGTTTTTCTGTTTTAATTTCAATTTCAATTTTATTTTTTATATTATTATACTATACCATGTAGTGAATACTATACTATACTATACATACCATGTAGTGAAAAAGAATAAAATGTTTATTTATTTATTTATTCTCGTTTATTGTTTAATTAAGTCGTCTATACAGATTAGGTATTACAAACACACTCATACTATGAATATATTTTCTCAAATTACAAACACATCAATAAATAGAGTCACCAGCCGCGCGCACCTGCAAACAATTCAAGAAAATTCGCTCTCTATCGTATACAAATCTAACTGCACACAGTGTTGCCAGATTTATTCTATTCAATTCGTCGATATGCCGATTCTTTTTTAAACTTTAATATTTTCCACGGTTGTATTAGTACGTATTAGGGCCGTTTTCTTAATTTTATGATTAAACACTTCGACAGATTTTGATAAAAAACTACCAAACTGCAAAGGGTTATTATTCTAATATGTGATAAAAAATTCAAAAAGATTGACCGTTTTGTATTTGAAATACAATACAAAAACGACCTTTAAATACCATGATAAATATGTACAATAAATTACCCAACCAATTAAAGAACCTGTCATACACTTGTTTTAAAAAAAACATATGAATATATATTTAAAAGCAGTCTTTTTATTTTATAGGTGATTTTTATGCTGACTGTTACAGTTTTTCAACCCAGAATTTAGATTTATTTCTAACCTAACCATGACCTTTTGTATCTTCTCTGAGAGATTCTTGCAAATAAAATTTATTATTATTATATACATATTTTGATATTTTAATTACTATGATGAGTGTATAACAAATCTATTTTTATTGTTTCAGATTTAATGAATATTTCCGACCATGAATCTACATTCAAATCTATTTACTTCAATTATTATCATATAAAGATTAAAAATAAAGACTAGAATGGATGACATGACAATATTAAAAGAAATAATTCAAACAATGCCATCTTCTCAAATAAATGACTCAATCATACTAGAACTTAACAACACACTCGAATTACCTAAAGATGCATTTCCATTCGATATCTACACAACAATAGAGACTAAAATCATATCCAACATGAGTGAATGGGGGCCCAAAAGAGACTCCCTATACATTGTCATACCAATAACAATTCTATACGTCCTAATATTCTTCACAGGAGTGATTGGAAACATATCAACTTGCATTGTCATAGCAAAAAACAAAAACTTGCATACAGCAACAAATTATTACTTATTCAGTCTAGCCATCTCAGATCTGTTACTCCTTGTATCAGGCTTGCCATCTGAAATGTATTACATTTGGAACAAATTCCCCTATATGTTTGGGGAAGTGTTTTGTATTATCCAAAGTTTCGCTGCTGAGACTTCAGCTAATGCTACAGTTTTAACAATAACTGCTTTTACTGTTGAACGATACGTGGCTATTTGCCATCCATTTCTTTCACATACAATGTCAAATCTATCCCGTGCTGTTAAGTTTGTCATTGCAATTTGGGCTATAGCAATGATACTTGCCATTCCACAGGCAATTTCTTTTGGGCTTGTTTACGAAACAACAACCAGCGGTTTTATTTTAACTAACCACTACGTATGTACTGTTAAAAAGGAGATTATACCTCATGCATTTGAAATATCAACTATTGTATTTTTCATTGCACCGATGTCATTGATAACAATTCTTTATATATTAATCGGGCTACAGTTGAGGAAATCTAATGTAACTAACTCTAGGAGGAATATTAATGAGAGTAGTGTTAGACTGAAGCATAAAATGTTTAAAGTTCCTGCAAGTGCGTATGATGTAGAGGTACAAATGGACGAAAGAAGTTATAAAAATATTATCAATGGAGTTAATACTGAAGGGGGGCTGGGAAAGAATATCAGAGCGCTGCAAGAAAAGAAAAGAGGTTGTTCAGAAGAGGATGGAAGGAAGAATTATAGTAACAGATCTCAAACTAGGGCCACGAAACACGTTGTCAAGATGTTAGGTAAAGTATCAAAAATATTTGTTTGCATTAGTGTCAATTTCAAAATAATATGGATTTTATAATATTTAAAAAAGGTCAGTTTTCTCGAATTTTTTTGGATAACTATATTATTTATCTAAGATTTGGGAAAATTGTATGTTATTAAGCCTACATTAGATTTAGGTACATTATATACACTTATCCAAAAAATTAAAGGAACAAACAATTATAACTTTTTTTTAAGTGTTCTTTGAAGAGCTGTATCTCTGTGAAAAATGGTCGTATCCAAATTTTAAAAAAAGCATTTTAAAGCTTCAAGTTTCTAGTTTTAAGATTTTTTAGCATATTTTTTTTAAGTTACGGTTATCGCGCAATTAAAAGAAATAGTGGCACACAAAAATTTTCCTATTTTTTTTAAAGGTCCGCGGGCTCTGAAAAATTGTTTTCAGTTAAACCAATGCATTAGTCAGTTAACTTGTTTATCAGCTTTAATTTGTTTGTTTTTTTTTGGTCCCTCTCTAATTTTTTTTACCGAGATATCTGACTTTAAATGAAAAATTATTCTTTTATCTTCGATCATCAATATATCAGCAACTAATGATTAAACAGTAAATTTAAGAGCAGTTTTAAAAATTTGAATAAATTTCCTACAAGACCCTTTTATAACTTTATTGGAAAAAAAAATTTTTTACCCTCACCATTAGTTTGAAAATGTACAAAAATATGACTTTTTATAGTCTTTTAGTAAATCTACCGCTACTTTACAAATATTGATGGAAAGACTAATATTGCCAGGTGTTTTTACAGCTTAATGTACCCCGAACAGTACTGTAAATTTTGAAATTGATCCATTGAACCGTTTTTCCGGACCGATTGATCAAATTTTGCTTGCATATTAATTCGATTCCAGCATGCGAGACACAAAATTATTTTACAATTTCATACGGTTCCCGCTACGAAAGAATTAATTAATGCAATTAATTCAAGATGAGATTAGAATTTTATTTATATTCGGGAGTTCAAAAATAGTGTCACTTCGAAGGCTGTAACTTGAACAAGAGTACATGAAATATCATGAAAATTTGACAGTATACTAATTAAGGATGATAATCTATGGGAAGCATAAGGATTTTTTTATGTCGCCCAGTGGCGTAGTAAGAAAAATTTTCGGGGGGGGGGGTTAAGCTTGGGGCTCCCAAAATATGCGAAATTGTTTCGCAAGTTCAAGATCAAATGATCGATAATCTTATAACTAATAAAAAAAAAAGGTCACACAATTAAAATTTGAAGACCTTTTTTTTTTAGTCATATATGCAGTCACTTCAAAATTATTTCACATACTTTAAGAACATTTAATATTTCGGGAGGGGTTAATGATCACAAAAAAGGTCATTTAATTCAAAATTGTAATAATAATTTCATATATTTAAATAACATAAAATATTTCGGGGGGGGTTTCGACCCCAAAACCCCCCTCGTTCCTACGCCACTGATGTCGCCATTTATATGTCAGGCCAAAGACTTTTCATCCCATGCAGTATAAGAAAATATTATTTTTTTAAATCGATATTTTTTATCCATCCCAAAAAAATATCCTTATTTAATTAATTACCTATTATCAGCAACGTCAGATAAAATGTGAGTTAAATATATTTCAGATGGTTTTAATTTCAAGATAAAACCATATAAGGTAAAGGCAACAGTCTTAGCAAGGACTCCAGTAATGGCAAATTTTTATTTAAATGTACTGAATTAGAAATATGTGTTCATATTTGATTACTACCATTTCTGAATATTAATATTAATCTATATACATTTAACTGTTTTACAATAGGTGTCAAAATGGTGGACATTAATTTATTTATAAATTATTATATTATCATAGAAACTGCTTTACATTGTTTCAAATTTGACGATTCTTTCTTTTGTGTCGTTGTACTTATCATTAGCAAATGTCCATCACTGCGTGCGCATTACTGGTTTTACTTTATTCATTACTAGAGAAAAACATACACAAAATAAAAGGCTATAATTTAAAAAACAAACTACAATATTTGTGGACTTTGGTAATTAAATTGATTAAATAAAGAGTTACTTTATTATGTATTATTATTATAAATAACAAAAAACAAGCCCATTATTCCAAAAAAAAACGAAAACTTGCTCTTATAGCGGCCATAACTGGTGCCTTTACCTTATTTATCTACTAATTGATTAATATACGATAAAACATTGTTATGAGTCTAATTTTACTCATAAATAAGAAAGCTACGTAGGTACGTACGTGTGTAAATGTATTATTTAGTTTTAATATTTGTTGAAATTCTACATTCCTGACATTTATTATCTCTTGTACAAACCGCGCATATTAATTAATAACTATAATTTATAATTTGAAGCCATTATTTGTTTTATTGTGGAAATATTATTTCGGGTCTGATATATACCTAGCTTATCTTGACACAGTTACATAATTTATAAAGTCATCTAAAGGAAAATATATATTTTTTCATGTTGTTTGTTTAGAGATCATAAAGTAGGTTATATAAATAATCGTATTTATTCCCGTCATATTTTTCCACTAAATATTTTTGACGTTATAAATACTTATAGTAAAAGGAATAGAGATATAAAAAGAGATGAATAATGATGCATTTGGGAAGTTGGATTTTTTTGGATTTTCTCTTTATAGGTTCGAAGATGAGTTGAAAATCAAAAATTTGGAAAAATCGGCCATGTGCCTCCTGAGAAAATTGCATAATTGTGCATTTTTGATACATTTCGAGTGTATCGCTACACAGTTTTTGAAATATATCCGGTTCTATAGGTCGTAGGAAAATAAAAAAAATTAAAATACTTATAAGTTAATAGACTATAGCATAGGTGTCCAACCTTTTGAATCTTCCGGGCCGCATAGCAAAAATTTTATTTAATTTGGGCCGCAGGTTATAATATAAAACTGAGGACCTTTTTTTTATTTTTGGTCGCGTCAATTCCTAATTTTATTATAAATATAATATATAAATAGATATATGGATAGAGAGTTAAATTGGGAAGACCTTTTTTTTTTTTTAGTCGTAAATACTATTTTCTATACCTTCATTAATTATCATATTTTTTTTTTTTAAATTAGGCTCGCGGGCCGCATCAAAGGTCCTCGAGGCCCGCATGTGGCCCGCGGGCCACGGGTTGGACAAGCTTGGACTATAGAACTGCATAGGTAGCGTTACTTTTCAAACGTATCATAACCTTAAAAATAAAAAAATTGTCGAAAAACTTTTTTTATCGCTAATAATTCAATAATTAACGTAAAAATGAAGGGATTTTTACGAAAATAAGAAGAAATATGAATTTTTATGTTATAAATACATGATAAAATTTTCAAAAATAATATTTGATTTTTACACCTACAATCGGCCATTTTTTGAAAAACGCTACCTATGCAGTTCTATAGTCTATTAACTTATAAGTATTTTAATATTTTTTTTATTTTCCTACGACCTATAGAACCGGAGATATTTCAAAAACAGTGTAGCTACACTTGAAATGTATCAAAAACACAATTATGCAATTTTCTCGGGACGCACATGGCCGATTTTTCCAAATTTTTGATTTTCAACTCATCTTTGAACATATAAAGAGAAAATCCAAAAAAAATTCAACTTCCCGAATGTATCACTTCAAAATGCTAATTTCCCTCTACTATTATTTAGATATTTTCTAAAATATTCAGTGTTTAAAAAAAATGTTTTAGTAAAAGTTTTTAGAGAAATTATTTTCTATATAATTCTAATCTTAAAAAAAATTATAGAATATCATAGGCAAATCGGGCCGACTATTCGCAGAATAATCGGCCCGATTTGCCTATACACGACCCAATCTGCAATACCCCCACTCTATCTCCCGAGAAATCGGCCCTGCAGATTGAGTGGTATATAGAGGGCATTAATTTTGCTGGAAACAAAACACGACTTGATAAATATTTTTTTAGTCTTTTGATGTTAAATCTTATGCCGTGTTTAGACCGAAAAAAACGTGTCTTTTTGAAAAAAGTGGAATAAACCCTATGGAAAAAATTAAAGAACCAAAAACGACATGATAAAATTCGGCGGGCCCACTGGCCCTATACACCCCTGCTCTAATTTATTATTGTTTGATGTTGGAAATAGATAACACTTATTTATAATAAACCGGTTATCAAATTTCATGACTGTAACACAATGAGTTCTTTAGATAATAAATAAACACTAATTTTGGACAAAATCTTTGATGATCTGTAGCTCCCTTATGAAGAATATTCGAACACATATTCATACACATTTTTTTGCTTAAAATAACATCTTCGATCTACTGTTAATTTTTTTTACACTAGTTGTAAATCATCCTGTATATGATAAGAATATCATTTTTTTATTATACATTTTTATATCTGCTAATAATTCTCAGAATTATGTATTCACTGAAAAAATATGTATAATCGTACATTCCAAATAATGACATTCACATACTTTATGTATATTTTTGAATAATCTGTTTGTGAAAAATGAAAGCTTGAAATGGTTAATTTTAAATTTAATTTAGTGAGATACGTCGAAGTTTATAATTTCTCTCGGTAAAGCTTAACCACTACCCATTTTGCGTATAATCTGTTTATGCCATAACATTTTAAATTAATTGTAAACGAGTTATTCGATTAAAATCAGGTTTGTCGATATAAACTTTATATAGACATTGTTGCCAAAATAGACTCTAAAAATTGATTTTTGTAATGGTTCACCACGATAATGACAATTATGTATTATTATTTTTTACTCAGAAGGTAAAAAACCAGGGCCGGTCGAACGGCCAGGCGGCCCAGGCGACAGCCTGGGGCACCAATTTCTTGGGGGCGTCAATTGTTTTAAACTTATTTTCTATGTTCTGTTCTAGGGCGCCAAATTTAAGCTGTATATATTTTTTGAATAATAGTTTTGATTTTTTCTGCAAAATAATTCATTTTACTTAATAAAATGCTTAATATCAAAAATAAATTATTTATTACAAATTTTTTTACAAAACTTGAAAAGCACAGTGCCAAATCTATGGGTGGCTTTGCGGATTCTTGTAACAATTCCGGTTAGTGTAGCTAGTGGTGAAAGAAGTTTTAGTAAATTAAAATTGATAAAAACTTATTTCCGATCGGCTATGATAGAAGATAGGTTGAATAATTTGGCTATTCTTTCAATTGAAAATAAAGTTGTAGCAAACCTCAATCTTGAGACAGCAATCGAAAATTTTGCAGACATGAAAGCCAGGAAGAAATATTTTATATAATTTTAGTTATGTTATACATATAGGTATTATTTATCAATTATATCTTATATTATATTAAAAAAGTAGGTAAGGTACATTATTTAACACTTTCGGCTAACACAGTGAACATTTTTTGCTCTATATTTCTAACTACTTTTTTATATAATACAAATATAGACATTATCTATTCACCTCCTTTATTATTTATCTAGTTATATACCGTGTCTCCAAAATAAATATTTATAGTTCACTGCTTGATTTTGTTGTTAGACACATAAAAAAAATTAAACACAGAAAAAATATATGTATAAATTGGCACGGAAGAAAGTAAAAATATAGGTATTAATTTTCCCACTTGAATCAATTGTGAACTCAATGAAACACGAAAAATACTCCGCTAAACATTTGTGTTCATATTAACAATATTATTATGTCGATTCACACGAATGATTTCAAAATATTATAAAATTAGTTTTACTCGCTAATAAAATGATGTATTAAATTAATAACGAATTGAAATCACTGAAGATGAACTTGAATTTACCTCGTTATGTTCTATTGTTGTAAGTCATTATGTTAAGAAAATACTTTATTAGCGCCACAAGAATACTACATACATGTAGTTATACCCAGGGATGTGCTGGAGCCGGTTCGCGCGAGCCGATTATTAATATTTTTGAAAATCGGCGAGCCGGTTGTTAAATTATTCTGCGAATAAAAGTTCATACTATTTTTATATTTTCGTTTTCACGCGGTATCTGTTGGTTTCGGTTCGGCTCCACGCTCTACCGATAAAACCTTTGTACTACATACCGTGTTTTGATCTTTTCCTCAGTTCTGTCAATCGTTTTTAAATTTGTGTTCCTAAAAATTTAACAATAAAAGAAGAGTTTTAAAAAAAATTCATTCGTTCTATTTTTAAAACTTTTTTTCGATACTTGTGCATTATATTCCCGGCCATTGCGAATATGCAAGTCTTATGTTTTTTATATGATTTGGTTAGTGGCAGGCAATATATATATTGAATAGTGCATATTCGGTTGCTATTTTCGGAAACTACAACAGGGCATTAAAAAGTATGCGTAAGGCATGTTTTTTTTTGTTTTTTTTTTTTTAATATTTATACATTTATGTTCATGATGAAAGGAACAAATTCGTTTAAAATCCAGGTAATTATTTTGTGCAAAAACGCTTGGACACGTCGATTAGTATTTTTAGTTGCGGATTTTTTGAGATAAGAAAATTGTATACAGGGTGTCTGAAGAAGAACATATACAGTCATCATTGTTTTTCTTTAATGGAATACCCTATATATTATGCCATTTTTGAATTGTACGGTGTATTCTGAACACTTTTTGTATAACATACTATATCTCTAAAATCAGCGGTTTTCGGAATAATGACGTTTGAAAATTGACATTTTGAAATACACACAAGTCCAATAAAATGTTTAAATTGAACAAATACACCTTGAACTTTTTTTTAAAGCCAACAAAAACAACCTGGTATTGCAAAAAAAAAGAAAAAAAAAGAAAGAAAAAAACAGAAAAAAACATTCAATGTTTTTTTAAATGTTCAATTTAAACATTTTATTTGACTTGTGTGTATTTAAAAATGTTAATTTTCAAACGTGATTATTCCGAAAACAGCTGATTTTAGAGATATGGTATGTTGTACAAAAAATGTTCAGAATACATCGTACAATTCAAAAATGGCATAATATATAGGGTGTTCCATTAAAAAAAACAATGATGACTGTATATGTTCTTCTTGAGACACCCTGTATACAATTTTCTTATGTCGAAAAATCCGCAACTAAAAATACTAATCAACGTTTCCAAGCGTTTTTGCACAAATTAATTACCTGGATTTTAAACGAATTTGTTCCTTTCATCATGAACGCACTGTATAGCGAGCCGGTTGTAAAATGTTTGGCAGTACACCCCTGGTTATACCCAGATAACTTTTTCTAATATGGGGATCTCAGTAATTATACGTGATATAGATTAGGTTAAATGAAATTGATTATTTTTAAGTGAGTATTACAATCAGGCCTGGATTTATTGAATAGGCAATGTAGGCAGCTGCCCAGAGCGGCAAATTTTGGGGGAAACTTTAAAAAATTGTTTTCTCCGCGAGGAACTGGAACTTGACAGTAGTATTAGAACCAATAATGTATCTAAGGTTAGATTAGGTTGAAATATGCCCTACAGTTGGTATTGTGAAAAACATAACCTCTGTCATTTTTACTGAACATATTCTAACTAATTATCGACGTTATTGTTAATTATAAAATATGTTACACGTTTCAAGGATACACATTGCAGGTTCGTTTTTTTTACGAGAATTTTTTCCGACCCACAGGTTTCCAAAAATCGACGCGAAATTAACAATTTTTCCATAAAGTGACAGTTTTTTTTATCAATCGTAGCAAAAAGATTGGAGGGAAGGTGGGGCGGAAATTTTTCAAACTGCCTAGGGGCGCTAAATTTCTAAATCCAGGCCTGATTGATTATATAATTAACTTGTAATAAATAAAATCAAGAATTACAAATTGCTACGCCTTCAGTATATTTGAAAGAGTAATTGAAAAAAGTTTTAGCAAGAAAATTTAAATAATTTCTTTACATTTCATTACATTATTCGTTTCATTTAACTAAATTTAATTAAATTCTTATCGCATTTTTCTTGGAGTTTTAAGAAAAACATTTTGATATATTTACTTCTTCCTACAATTTAATTATATTATAACACTACACATAATTTTATTCTTATAAATGTTTTTTTCTTCGATCAAAATTTATTTTTTTCGTTGTAATTTTAATATACATATATTTCGTTGAAAAAATCTTTATTGATAATTATATTATTTATTTTCTTACATTTTAATTGCAAAATTAATTTAAAATGTATGGTGGAGGGAGGAAGGCTCTAAAGAGCTATTATTAATTATTAAGGTAGTGGCACCAGTCTTGGCAAGGACCCCAGTAATGGCAAATTTTCAATTAAATGTACTGAAATATTTGTTGATATTTGATTACTACCATTTCTGAATATTAATCTATACACATTTAACTGTCTTACAGCGTGATTTAATGACAATCGGCCAATAGGTGTCTAAATGGTGGACATTTAAACTAATTATTAGTATAATTTATTTATTAATTACTATATTATCATAGCAACTACTTTACATTGTTTCAAATATGACGATTCTTTCTTTTATATCTTTTGTGTCGTAGTATTTATCATTAGCAAGTGTCCATAATTGCGTGCTCAGTACTGGTTTTACTTTATCCATTACTGGAGAAAAAACATAAACAAAATAAAAGGCTATAATTTAAAAAATAAACTATATTTGCGAACTTTGGTAATTAAATTTATTAAATAAAGAGTTACTTGTTTTATTAGTAACATGAGTTCATTAGAATTACAAAAAACAAGCCCATTAATCCAAAAACCCCGAAAACTTACTCTTATGTGTATAGGGGCTATAACTGGTGCCTTTACCTTATCCATTTATAGACAGAGACGTACCGAAGGGAATATGAACGCTAATAATGTAGACAATAGACACAGCCTATGTATACAGGGAACAATTTATATTAAATATAATAGTACAGATACAATATTAGAAAATATTAAGCATACTAAATCAAATTATTTCTATTTCATTGGTAGAAAAAATTTAAAATATCAGTTAGGATATACACGGGTGTATGTCATAAAGGTGCCAAAAATAATATGTACATTAAAATATTGACGGGACACCCCCTTAATCTGTTCTTTGTGACCAAAAAATAAGGTAACCGAAACTCAGCATTGTCAATTAATATTTAGGCTATGCTCAGTGTACTTTAAATTTAACGCGGTATATTTTAAATAAAGGTGTACCAGAATTCCAGCCGAAACTCACGATGTAAATTTAAAGTAAATATTTTAACGTCTCTATTATTATATTATTATAATTTTTTTATTATATTATTATTGACACTAAAATTGAAATTACATTCGATCGAAAAGAACGTATGCTATACAAATAATTTAACGAAATTGTAGCTACACAAATAGTTTTACGAAGCTGCAAATTGCAGAATATGTAAAAAAAACACAATTTTTATAATTTAATGTATTTTCTTAAAGAAATACCATATAGAACAATGTTATATCAATTTAAGATAATATGTATTTATATTTAAAATATAACACTAGTCGACAAATTCCAAAAAGTTTTTTGCACATGAAATCGGACCTATATATGTATTAGTGATGTAACGAATATTCGCATTCGCATTCGCGAATATTCGCACATTTTTTAACATTCGCACTCGCATTCGTATTCCCAAAAAAAAGTGTGGATATTTGTACGAATATTACTTTTTTGTAATAGTAAAAAAAATATTTTTTATCTATTATATTATTTTTAAGAACTTAGGAACAGTCAACATTTATTTTTACTTCCATGTTCTGAAGAAATGGGAGTTTTGTAATACCGTCGAAAAATTGTGTACGAGATAAGAGCAAATTCTGATTGTACTTACTTCAAAACGTAATTCAAAACATGACGGCTGTGCGTGTGTGTGTCTGAATGTAAAATTTTCGTTCACGATAACTACTGTAAAAATGCTTCTATTTCAATTATTTTTGGGGGAAATGTTTGTCGTAGTGAGTACTCTAGACCCCACCAAAAAAAAGTTTTTTTTTTGTTAAAGCAATTTAAATAATACAATACATTTGGGAGAGGGGGTTGTATGGATCATGCCCCAACCCCTAAAATAAGTAAATGTTATAAAATTAAAACTAATTAAATAATGCAATAATACAAAAAACTTATCAAATTAATACAAATTAAAATTTACAAAAAAAAAAGTTGATGGAGCTTATATGTCTACATTCCCCCCCCCCCCTCAAAGCGAAAAAATAAGAAAGAAAAATTTATAATAAAAAAAGTCAATATTCACATTCGCATTCGCATCCGCGAATGTCGGCCGCTAATATTCGCATTCGCGAATGTTTAAAATCATACATTCGTTACATCACTAATATGTATTATGATAGACGAGAGTTCAGAGATTTTAGAATCGTTTTCGGATACTCTGACGTGCTGGAGAGTATCCGAAAACGGTTCTAAAATCTCTTAACTGTCCTCTATCATAATATATAAATCCGATTTCATGTTCTCTGTCGACTAGTGTAATAGAACTGACGTTAGACGTGAATTCCGACCGGAATTCCGATACACCTCTACTCAATAAATAACCTATTATTTTGTTATTTTTCCAGTTGCCGTTGTTGTAGCATTTTTCATTTGCTGGGCTCCATTCCACACCCAGCGTCTGCTTGTGATGTACACAAACGATCCAAACCAACCTCTGGGATCTACAATGATTAAACTCCTGACTGTACTAACGTACGTTTCAGGAGTTCTCTATTACTTGTCGACTACCATCAATCCTCTACTATACCACATCATGTCCAACAAGTTTAGAGCTGCCTTCAAGGTTTGTTGGAAGAAGTACGAACAATTTATTTTAGTAACATTGTTGTAGTTGCTTTTTTGTTATCGTTAATATAATTACAATATTTGTTATGTATCTACGTTGTATATATTAGGTATACAGTACTAACTAAAATGAGTAAAAAAAAGTCCTAATTGGTATAAAGACAATAGCGTATTTTTTTTACATTTAATTATAATTGTAGTTTTAAAAATATAAGGTACTGACACCAGTCTTGGATATCAGAAAAATTAGAAATATTTGTTGATATTTGATTACTACCATTTCTGTATATAAATCTATAAATTGTACATTTAACTGTCTTACAACGTGATTTGATGACAATCAGCCAATAGGTGTCAAAATGGTGGATAATTAAACTAATTATTTGTATTATTTATTTATTAATTATTATACTATCATAGCAACTGCTTTACATTGTTTTTTGACGATTCTTTCTTTTATATCTTTTATATCTAAAATGCTGCAATTTAAAAAACAAACCCACTTTGGTAATTAAATTGATTAAATAAAGAGTTACTTGTTTTATTAGTAACATGAGTTCATAATAATTACAATATACTCTTATAGCGGCCATAACTGGTGCCAGTACCTTAATTGTTTATAATTAATTTAAACTTCAATTTTTCTATTTTAAACACAAAAGGTTAAAAAAAATAACATTACAAGTTTCCTCAAAATGATTCCAACCTCAATATTACATTCAGATACCGCTAATTGTAAGTTTAGTTTTTGTTTCGCTTTTTGTTTGCAATAACTAGAGATTGGAAAAATAGTTTTTCAACTATTGCGAAAAATGTAACTATTATAATTTTTATAACAATTCTCCATTGATTTCAGAAAACTGGTTTGATTGAACCCAATTTGAAATCAACTATTTGCAACTATTTTACCGTTTCAATTATTTTTAAACTATTTACCTTTTTTTATCAAACGTTAAAAATTTTGCATTGAAAAAAAATCATAAAGACAAAGTTTCAAATAATTCTAATTATTAATATTGATTTTTTTGGTAACAATAAGTTATAGGCCGTTACAACTTACAATAGTTGTATACCAGTATGCCTCAACCAAAAATAAAAAAAAACAGAGAAACTGTGATTTCTTAGTCACTTAAACTAAAAATATACACCTTATGTCCGGTATCATAAAGGACCTAACAAATTTGTTAGCTAACAAGCACTTTCAACTGAGATATCAAACTTATATGACAGTTCTTTTGGAGTTTGTTGATGACTTTGACAAGTTTCGCGCACGCGCTGAAGGTAAATACAAACGGTATTAAAACAGTGGTGATGTTATGAAAATTATTTTGTACGGTCAAAGATGCCAACTGTGTTACAATTAGTTGAAGTGTCACTGCTCTAAATTCCATAACTAATCCATAGATACTAGTACAGTATTAATACCCCATTTGAATGTAATTGCTAGCTAACAAATTTTGTTAGGTCCTTTATAATACCGGACATTAATCACAGTAAAACAATTTCACTCGACACGTGTTTCGACTTCACAAGAAGTCCTCATCAGGTGTTGTGAAGTCGAAACACGTGTCAAGTGACATTTTTTGATTGTGGTTAAGGTGTATATTTTTAGTTTAAAAAATAGATTTGTTGTGATTTCTTAATAATTTTGACATGTTTATCCCAAAAATTTTTACTACGTTGACTTCACTAATTTATCGACTAAATCGAGAAAAAAATTACTATAGTAAAAAAATTTGTATATTTCACAACTATTTTGATTAAAGATAACTATTTTACAAAAAAAAAATCAACTAAATAGTAACTATTTAATTTAAAATAACAACTATTTTTCCAATCTCTAGCAATAACTGATTGTGAGCTACATAATATAATGATAGATGTGTTTATTCCAGAACACGTTCTCTAGGTGTTTCATCCAAGGACGGACCGTGTCGAGTCAAGGTCGTTTTTACTCGACGTTATCGGGACGTTCATCGCAGGTGACCAGTCAAAGTGGAAACAGCAATGTGAGCTTTAGTAGTCGCCAAAACAGCGTTAGATATTTACAGGTATAAATTGTTCAAAACAAACAACTTTTATATCTTTAATATACATAAAACTCAACGTCTCTCTGTCTGTTCGTTAGTGCCAGGCGCGCAGGTCCGGTTTTACCATTCAGGCAGAGTAGGCAGCTGCTTACGGCGGCAAATATTGGCGGAAACTTTGAAAACTTGTTATATTCGTGGGAATTGAAAATTGAAATCCGAAAATCGAGACGTAAAAATTTCAACCCCTCTATACATGTAACTCAAGCATGACAAAAAAAAAAGGTCTTCAGTTTTTATGTATCCTAATTTAACTTTATAACAATTTATAAAATTTGAAACTAACGCAACCAAAAAAAAAGATCCTGAGTTTTATATTTTGACATCTATGACTTAAACTGTTAGTTTCGAGGGGGGGCGGCAATTTTCGCAACTGCCTAAGGGCGGCAAATTTTTAAATCCGGGCCTGCAGGCGCGTATACAAGGGGGGGTCAAGGGATCATGCCCCCCCCCCCCAAGAACTAAAAAAATACACTCAATATTATGAAGAAATCCAAAAGTTATTAAAGTGTCAGATGAGTTCAAATCACTATGTATTAATAATTTTCACAAAAAAAGAGTATATTTTGATAATTAACTCCTTGACACATAGAATTGAAGATTGACAGACTATTTTTAATATACCTAATTAGTTTTATTATTTTATATGAGTTATAGGAAATTGATTTGACTTAATTTCTAGTTGCCATATTGTGCATATTTCTCAACTACCTTTTATTGCAAAATTCGAAATTGTAAAATAAACAGTTAAAGAATTTGCAGTCAAGAAAATGTGTATTAACTAATATCTCGAAAACAGCAGCCCTAAATAAATTTTGATACATAGTTTATTAATTAGCGAACATTTTGTACATATATGTATACTGTTCTGGAAAAAATTTTACAAACACTAAAAAAAAATATTTTGAAATTTATTATAGGCACGTTTATTTCAAATATATGTATATGCTGCCATTTGAATGTTAAATTTATAATTTTTTTTCTGTATGACCCCCTCCGAGACAGGGCCGTTACTACCACCGGGGCCTCCGAGGTTAGGGGGGGCCCGCGGCAGCGTAAAACTTTTATTTTTATTTGGTTCTTGAAAATGTTAAACAAATGTTACACAAATTTTAATTTTAATGATTTTTTTCCGTTGTAAACTTGAATTTTACATTTATTATTAATGAAAATAAAGTTAATAGGAAATGTAAAATCTAAATTACACATAAGTGGTACATTTCCAAGTAAGGATCAAAAAAAAAAAAAGTTCTTCAATTTTTCATATTTTGAGGACCTGTAGTTTACTCCGAGAAGTGAGGTTGTATACGTACCTGATTAGTGCGCTTATTACTCGAAAACCACTTATCCGATTTAGGTGTTTTTTTTTAATACATAGGTACGTTCTTTGGCCAGGTTATAGGCTATATTTTGTTACGTTAGGTAACATAACAACTAAGCAGTGACGATAATAGTAAATCAAGTTGGAAAAAAGTTTGCCGCCAGCGCGCTCTTTTGCAATACACTGTCTAAACTGTTCAATATTGAACAAAATAATGTAGTAAAGAATTATGTAGAATCAAAGGTTCTAAAATAAAGTCAGCGACACCATATATCTAACTTTTATATTTAAGCCACAGTGACTGCTTTTATGTTACAAACGAAAATAAAAATATTTGTATAATATGATTTTTCTAAAATATTTTATTTTTATTTTTTAGGATTCCATTGACACTTCTCATTTACGTCGTCCACTCGTGGTGTCATTTAGACGCCATCTTCAAAAAACGCATAACCCTCATGAAAACACCATAAGCGAACTTGACATCGAAATCCAAAAAGTATTGAACGGTCTAGAAAACGATATCGATCACAAGGCCAATAAAAACAAATTGAAAAGAAGTCGTGCAATAAGAAAAAGATTCGTATTAAATGTTTCTAATCAAAACAAAGATATCGAAAAACTAGAAACAACAAAGAATGAGAGAGAAGAAAAAAACATAATAAATGTTGATATACATTTTGGTGACGAATATGGGAAAGATTTTAAAAAT
Source organism: Sialis fuliginosa (assembly GCA_961205875.1). Taxonomy (NCBI): domain Eukaryota; kingdom Metazoa; phylum Arthropoda; class Insecta; order Megaloptera; family Sialidae; genus Sialis; species Sialis fuliginosa. The sequence continues at coordinate 4,628,638 of OY540820.1, forward strand.
TTAAATAAAGATACATATCTAAACAGATATAGTAAAGAAGAAAACAGCTCTTTGAGTCGTATTGTCAAATCCCAAACGTTCGGAAACACAAATTGTTTATGTAATTATATTAAGGAGCACAATACATCAAATTCTGCTGAAAATAATATTTATAAGTCGTCATATAAATGTCAAAAATTAAAAAAATCCCAAACATTTTCTAGCAAAATCAATTATTATTTGAGTAACACAAAAACAAATGTTGATAAAAATACAAATGTTACATTTTTAAATCAATCAAAAAATATTGAAAGTGAAGAAGAAATTACATCGTAAAATTTTGTACCGTCCTAGTAGAAAAACAGTAGTGGATCTATTGTGGTGGGGGGGGGGGGGGTTGATACGATTTGTTGTATAAAATGCAATTTTCATGTCATTTTATTTTAATATAATAGCTGTTTTATATTGTTGTTGTATTTTCCGTCAATAAATTATAAAAAAAATGATTTATTTTAATTAATATTTTGGTGTTAACCATCAAAAATTTCAAAAGAGCCCTGAAGATGTCCACTGCAATGTGTGATGAAACGTTGGCCGATAACACGACCAAATCGACGCGGTTTACACCTAGAAGCCAAGATCCATATCAAGATCACCGCGAAAGCCTCGACTTGTATAAATATTTCATTATTAGTATTGTAGAATATTTATGCTAAGTTTCAAGTAAATCCAACAAAAAAAAAACGTTTACACCCCTTTTTACCCTCGTAGGGATTGAATTTCAAAAAATCCTTTCTTTCAGATCACATTCACGTCAAGACGCTTCGATTGGCACCCCAACGAAGTCAATAGCATTTTTTATTTGCACGTAAAAAATGACACACACACCCAAGGTATATAAAGACAAGGTAGTCTAAACAATTCCTTGACCAATCAGCGTTGGCGCGGGAATTGACGTCACCTGGGGGATCTATTCAAATGTCATAAATTTTTAATAGAATATTAATTACAAAAAATTCCTTTATTTATTCTTGTTTTCGTATTTTTTGATATTTTAACAACACATATAATCAAATAAGTACAAATTCGACATAGCAAAATCATAAAAAAGCTGTCAAAGACAATTTGGTCAATTCGGGAAGCATCATTTTTACTATTCTTAAGTTGGCAATACGTTATATGATTCTGACAGCACTTTATGATTTTGCTATGTCGAATTTGTACTTATTTGATTGTATGTGTTGTTAAAATATCAAAAAATACGAAAACAAGAATAAATAAAAGATTTTTTTGTAATTAATATTCTATTAAAAATGTATGACATTTGAATAGATCCCCCAGGTGACATCAATTCCCGCGCCAACGCTGATTGGTCAAGGAATTGTTGAGACTACCTTGTCTTTATATACCTTGACACACACCCATATTTCTGAAAATAGTGTAAATATACTATAGTGACCTTAAAATATATAAATGTTTTTAATTTAATTTTCATTAGATCGGGCGGGAAAAATACTACGGTGGAGGTAGTTTTAGGGGGGGAGGGAACAACCCCCTATCTCGCACGCATAGAAACCGAAATATTTACTGAATTAATCAATATTTAATGAATAAAAAACAAAAAATAATAATATTTCATCTCCTGTCGCATATGAAGGGTTAAAATTAGTATCATTCGTTCGGGCGGGAAATATACTACGGGAGGGGGGTTTTAAAGGGAAAAACAACCCCTTATCTCGCATTCATAGGAACCGAGATAAATGAATAAAAAAATGAATTGATTTTCATACAATTTCTAACAATAAGACAAGAGCTATTCCTGGGATTTTGAAAATATAATTTTACACGATCTTTTAAATAACTACGAATGGATTTTATTCAGGTTTTCACTAATGGATAGGTAAAGTTTAGATGTATAATTTGTGGATATTTTGTGTAAATTTCATGAAGCCGGAAAAAAACAATTCGCAGTGAACTGTGTGTTGTGGGCATGTTGGGTGAGCATGTTGGATGGGCATGTCGGGTAAGTATGATTACTTTGTTTAATTAAATTAAAATCCCAAACTACAACCGGGTCAAATGCGCTAGTGTATTATATTTCTTTTTTTAAATTTAATACTGACCTGTCCTAATTATGAATGCAATATATTTATTAATTATTATATTATCATAGCAACTGCTTCACATTGTTTTTTTTACGATTCTTTCTCTTATATCTTTTGTGTGTTCATTACTGATTTTACGTTGTTCACTATTGGAGAAAAAACAAACAAAATAAAACGATGATTTAAAAAAAAAAAACTATATTTGCGGACTTTGGTAATTAAATTGATTAATTAAATAGAGTTACTTGTTTTATTAGTAACATGAGTTCATGAGAATTACAAAAAACAAGCCCATTAATCCAAAAAAACAGTGAAAGTTGCTGTTAAAGTGTCCCAGACTGGTGCCAGTACCTTATCTCTGTTTAAATTTTTTTATTTTAACAAATAATGCGATATTAAGAAGTTAAAGAAAATTGAAATCAATTTTAAATTTTTAGATCAAGTAAAGTTAGGTTAGGTTAATTTTTGAGGTTCGTACTGTCCCAAAAATTGGTTTCAGCACCACTGTAAGGACATAATTAATAAAAACAAACGCATACTTGCTACAGCTTCTGAAATATAAAAAATAAAACACATTTGACTTCTCGAACTGAATTTATTTTTCAATTAAAACAATTAGGCAATTTAGAAATTACGGTACAAAAACAGTTTAAAAGATTTTGAATTTGTATAAGAAAAAAAAAACAAATACGCAATAATACTGGTGTAAGCAGGAATGGACCTGGAATTTAAAAACTAAAACCAGCGCCTTTGACGCCAGTCACATTATTTGAGTTTAATCAACTTCCTCGATTGTAGGTCCTGCGCCTCCGGTTCCCGGAGCACCTCCAGCACCTGGAGCTGCTCCACCGGCGCCTGGGAATCCTGGCATACCTCCTGGTGCTCCGCCTGCACCTTGATACAACTTCGTAATGATCGGATTACATAAACCTTCCAGCTCTTTCTGTTTGTGTTCGTATTCTTCTTTATCGGCCAGTTGATTTGCGTCCAACCACCTGATTACTTCGTTGCATTTGTCCATGATTGTTGTCTTGTCACTTTCAGATATCTTGTCCTTTAACTTTTCATCTTCCATTGTGCTCTTCATGTTGAAGCAATAAGACTCCAGCGCGTTCTTGGCTGAGATTGTGCTCTTTTGTTTCTCGTCTTCGTTACGATACTTCTCCGCATCGTTGACCATACGCTCGATTTCTTCTTTGCTCAAACGTCCTTTGTCATTGGTAATGGTGATTTTGTTCTCCTTGCCTGTAATATTTTATTAGTTAATAAAACGTTTTTTAAATCACAAATAAAAATAAAAGCAAAGAGAAAAAATATCTAATTTTAATATTGTATATTTTAAATATCAGGGAGGGAGGGGGTTGACAATAATGAGAGTTGATTGAAGCGAATTATTTAAATAATAAATACAATATCACTTACCGGTAGATTTCTCAATAGCGGTTACGTTCAAGATACCGTTAGCGTCAATATCGAATGTGACTTCAATCTGAGGAACTCCTCGCGGCGCTGGGGGGATTCCAGTCAGTTCGAAACGTCCCAAGCTGTTATTATCTTTGGTCATTGCACGTTCACCTTCGTAAACTTGAATCAATACACCCGGTTGATTGTCTGAATACGTTGTGAATGTTTGAGTTTGTTTGGTTGGAATCGTAGTGTTACGTTTGATTAAAACAGTCATCACACCACCGGCGGTCTCGATTCCCAAAGACAGAGGTGTTACATCTAACAATAGAAGGTCTTGAACTTCTTCAGACTTATCTCCGTGGAGAATTGCAGCTTGGACTGCGGCACCGTAAGCGACCGCCTCGTCAGGGTTGATCGATTTATTTAATTCTTTACCGTTGAAGAAATCTTGAAGTAGTTTTTGAACTTTAGGAATACGAGTTGATCCTCCGACTAAAACGATGTCGTGAATCTGTGCCTTGTCCATTTTAGCATCACGTAATGACTTCTCCACAGGCTCCATTGTTGATCTGAACAAATCCGCGTTCAGTTCTTCAAAACGAGCACGTGTTATCGAGGTGTAGAAATCTATTCCTTCAAACAATGAATCGATCTCGATACTGGCTTGAGTAGATGATGAAAGAGTACGTTTCGCCCGTTCACAAGCTGTTCTCAAACGACGTAAAGCACGTTTGTTAGACGTAAGATCTTTCTTGTATTTACGTTTGAATTCTTGGACAAAGTGATTGACCATACGATTATCGAAATCTTCACCACCCAAATGTGTATCTCCGGCTGTAGATTTTACTTCAAAAATACCATCTTCAATTGTTAAAATAGAAACATCAAAAGTTCCACCACCCAGATCGAAAATCAATACGTTTCTTTCGCCGACTCCTTTTTTATCTAACCCGTAAGCTATAGCCGCTGCGGTTGGTTCGTTGATGATACGAAGTACGTTTAAACCGGAAATGGTTCCGGAGTCTTTTGTGGCTTGTCGCTGAGAATCGTTGAAGTAAGCAGGAACTGTGATTACGGCGTTTGTTACGGTTTTTCCTAAATATGCTTCGGCAGTTTCCTTCATTTTTGTTAAGACCATTGAACTGACTTCTTCAGGGAAGAAAGTCTTATTTTCACCCTTGTATTGTACTTGAATCTTTGGTTTACTCGCATCGCTGATAACCGTAAATGGCCAAAACTTCATGTCACCTTGAACTGTTGCATCTTCAAAGCGACGCCCAATAAGACGTTTTGCATCTAAAAAAAATGTATATTGAAAAATCATAACCCAACTTTAATAATTAATTAATGTTATATTTACGTACCAAAAATTGTGTTATTGGGATTCATCGCGACTTGATTTTTAGCTGCATCACCGATCAACCTTTCAGTGTCGGTGAACGCAACGTAGGACGGTGTTGTTCTGTTTCCTTGGTCGTTGGCAATAATTTCGACCTTTCCATGCTGGAAAACTCCTACACATGAGTAAGTGGTACCCAGATCGATTCCTACTGCTGGTGCTTTTGCCGCCATCTGTAATAAAATAATATTATTTTTAAAATCATTTATTATTTTATAATAGGTATGCTTTAGTTTATTATAGCCAACTAGGTTAACTGTGATAATGTGTGTGACAAAACGGACAAAACTATCCTAATCTATTACAAAAAATAATTTCAAAATTGAAAGAAAACGTATTTCTTAATAAAATAATAATTACCTTGTATATAATGTAGAAAAGACTTTAAATAAATATTTAACGCTAATAATTACAATTAACTAATGTACCTAAACTTCTCAGGTTGCCTAATAAATGAGGACGAATACATGAAAATGGCCGGTTTTATACTTACAGAACCGTGTTAGTCCAATCAAATTAGACATTTTCTGTACGTGACAAATGGAAAATGGAATCAATATTCGCCTCGATTATTTTAGCGCCAATAGATGGTAAATTCTGTCCTTGAATCAAAAATGCAAGACTGTATGCCCTTGATAAATACACGAATAAAAAATAAAAATTAAAAAATTTAGTGCCGTCTGTATTATGCGAATGAAAAACTCGAATTCGACATATTCTCGATTGAGCTCGAGAATAAGGGCCCAAGGTTTGTCCTGTCCCGCTCCGGAATAGTTAATCCCACATCCCACTCAAGCATTTAAATATCCCATTCAATAATGATTTAAATACTTGAGCGGAACGCGGGACTTTGACCATCGAGTAAAAAATATTTATTTTTTACTCAAATCTGTAACCAATCTGAACCGGGTGTCTGGCAACATAATCGGCAGCCTTGTATTTTTTATGTTTTATTAAGGGCATTATTTGCCATCAGTTGGCGCTAAAATAATATATTCCATTTAAAAATCTAATTTGATTGGACTATGTTAGAACTTTCCAGAATAATGAAGAATGAAAAAGCATAATAAAATGGTGTTCGTACACCAATTTAATCTCGAACCCAGAGACATTACTACGCGTGAATTTGAAACATTATGAAATAAGAAATAATTTACTCATTTTTTAGTAAAAATTAAATAATCAACATTTCAATTTAATACAAAGGAAAAATTTAAAACTACTATGATGAATGAGTAATGCAATAGATTTCTATTAATATTTACTAGATTTTTTACATAATAAATCAAATTATAAATGTATAAGTATTTATTTATAGATTATAATTTTGAAAGGATTAACGTAATTTTTATGAAAACCCTAATTTTAAAAAAACGTCATTCATATTGATGATTATGCAGATCATCGCATTATCATCTCATGGTCACATTTTCTAGAATAGCCTTTTCTAGTAAATTCCTTGAGAAATACCGTTTCCTATATCTATACAAGGTATTACACGTATCTGATTTTGATTCATGACGTACCTATGTATTCATATTAAAATGACTCATCAAGATTACAGAATATTTTATTGTACATATATTTTAAAATATATTCAAAATAAATATTAATTTAATTTACACCAAAAGGCTAGATTAAAAGAAAATATAGATTTCGTTAAATTTAATAATATACATCTATTTAAGCGATTTTTAATCTTGAATCGTGAGTGCCCACAAAACACGAAATATTGCTGAAAAGTCACAGCAATATTATTTTGTAATATTGTAATATTGCCCGCAAGATTCCTGAAACTTTGCTGTAACATTCCTATGTCTCCCCCAAACATTACACTAATCATAAAATAAAAAATTTAAAAAACTAAAAAATTAAAATTAAAACTTCCTCTTGGGCGGGGCTGGTGGGGAATGGCATGGATAAAAACTTCTGCCATGTGTATATATCTATTTTATAGTTCATAACAAAGGTATACACCGCGCGGCAGAAATTTTCATTCGGTATTTTAGATTTTACAGCATTTTTAAGATTCGCCCCGATTCTGGCCATTTGTAGGCCTTATAGCACCGAAGTCCCTACATAAAAAATTCTGCCATTATGTTTTTATGTAAGTATACGTACAAATAAACATTTTGCACCAGGTCTGGCCCCGTTGTTATCTGATTTTTTTGGGTCGAAATTTTGAGGGCCCCCTGTAATTAAACCCCTACGCAAAAATTTCTGCCGTATATCCAAAACATCTTTAATTGGGGTCTACTATAAGCAACCGTCTCATTCAAACGGTTGTTACGTGATTCTTTTGTGCGTATTTTTCGTGGGCCCTATCTATTAAATCCCTACAAGCTGGTGGACCGGACTCATCGTCCGAGCTTTGTCTGAGTGAGACTTCAAAAAAACCACAACGGCAGATGGTTGTTAAATCTACACCGATTTTGCAGCTGGCTCCTATACTATTAGGCTATTTTGTACTTTACATACCTTGCCACTAGGGCAGCGGTCACCAAACTAAGGCCCGCGGGCCGGATCCGGCCCTCCAAAGTTTTTCATCCGGCCCCTGATTTGTATATATAAATATTTTTTATACATATAAGAAATATTAATTTTATATAATTTAAGGATTTGATGTAAATATGTGTATTTATCTACATTTGAATCAATATTTTCCATTATATGTATATACTCCATTTACATAGCTAATTGCACATTTAAATAAATGTTCTAATAAGATTCCAAGAAGAATATTTTTCGTTCGGCCCCCTATGTTTAAAAAAAATTCGATCCGGCCTGTTTTTCGAAAAGTTTGATGACTCCTGCACTAGGATATGTGCCGTCGTAGAGACACTTTAACCCATTAATGCCCAAAGGGATAAGTTTTCAAAAATTATAAGAAATGTTTTGTTAATATGTTTATTTATTTAAAAAATAAGCTTATTTTACAAAAAAAAAATTTTTGGGGGGCCCAAGCTCCCCAATTTTTAATGTTGCGTTGACGCACTCTTGGGCGTAAGGGTATAATAGAACTATATGTAGTAAACATATATAAATAAGTGAATCTTAAAATATAACACAAAAATTGTTTGATTTTTACAATGTTTACATCTGAATCTTGGCTTCTGGGTGTAAGCCGCGTCGATTGATCATGTTAACGTTTCGTCATACATTGCAGTGGACATCTTCAGGGCTCTTCTCTACTTTTAGAAGAGCCCTGGAGATGTACACTGCAATGTGTGACGAAACGTTGGCCGATAACACGAACAAATCGACACGGCTTATACTCAGAAGTCAAATCCATATCAAGATCACCGCGGAAGCCTCAAGACTTGTAGAATGTTTACATCTCTTTCGTGCATTTGTATCATGTACTCTGATAATATTGCCTATAGGTATTTTCATATTGCACATCTTTTCATAAAAAATGTATTAAAGGACGGCCGAGATTAGGATTTGTGTATTGTGGCCATAGGTTCTTGTGTCTCATCTGCTACTCCCTCGTGCTTTATTAGGGTATCAGCGACATAGGAACGAAAATCAAGTTGGGAAATTTTTTGTCTTATTTGCAATATTGTGAATTTCCCATGCAATTACTGCTATAATATCTATATCATATTGCCAAATAGTAGCCACCACCATTTTTCCCCACGTATTTTTATACTATAATTCGTACTACTATTATCGTGTAAAATTAAATCGACTTCAAAATATGATTATCGTCAATTCCCTCTTCATTACTAAATTCATCTACTTAGAGAGGAATATACCATAAACTGCATCTATTTCATAATCACTCATTTCTTCTATTAGTTGCTCGAGTTTCTGCTCTGTTAAAGCTTATCTCATTTTATATGACATCTATATAGAAATAAGTTTCGTTAAAAAAAATAAAAGTAATTAAAATTTACATAATTCGTATTATTATGAGAATAACTAATAACCATTGTTACGTAATTAACTATTTTTAATATTATTTATATAATATGTATATACATATACTAACATTACTAACGTTGTATATTATTTTAAAATTTCACAATAAAGATTTGAGGCTTTCGCGGTGATCTGGATATAGATTTTAGCTTCTGGGTGTGAGCCACGTCAATTTGGTCGTGTTAGATCACACATTACAGTGGACATTAACTACTCACCTTAACTTTTAGAAGGGCACTGAAGATGTCCACTGCAATGTGTGACAAAACGATAACACGACCATATTGACGCGGCTTACACCCAGAAGCCAAGATCCATAAAAACAGAGATGATGCACTGAACTGCTGAGGTTTTTACAATAATATCTGTATCGCCACTTGTGTTCATTGTAATACCCAAGAGTGCGTCAACGCACACTAGATATTTCGTTTGGTTTTTTTCAACTAAACATAAACAATTAATTTTTTTAATATGTCTATTCGTAAAATAGACCCATTAGCGATACAGTAACAGTAAAAAAATATTGATAAATATCACAGGTTATTTCAATTTATTGAAAATGTAAACATATCCCAGTAATCGAAAAAGTAATCAAACAGAATCATATTTTGACGTTTCATTCCGGAATCTGTTAAATTCCGTAATCAAATTTAATAATGTCAATCTGTTTAATTACGATTTAATACGATCAAGCGGTCTGAAGATGTTTGCAGTACTACCAATCCATGATACAATTTACCAATACACATTGCCAACCTTTCTTTTAACTGTAAATTTTGATTCCGATTTAGTTCGAATGATTACGTTGATTCCGTATCGTTCCGGTAAACGACATTCAGTTTGAAAATATTCAATACGTATTATTACGTTCGGTGTTTTGAATCCGGTTTATTATGTTTTAAGGAATTCAGATTGGAGGTTTCGAATACGGATCATTATGGTTCTCAACTATGTTCGTTTTAATACGTTTTTTGGAACTGAATCGTAATTAAACAAATTCAGTTTACTGAATGTCAGCACTAAATGAATACGGTTTATAACGAAAGATTCAGTTACTATAAAAATTAGATATTATCATTGTAATTTTCAAAACGTAGCATTTGAACGGTAATTTAATAGTTTACATCACCTTTTTTTATTATATCACGGGGATGACATGATAAAATTTGAGTCGTTTGGCATATAAGAGGTAATAGAGTGTTTTGCAAAATAGTACAACATTGATACAATTGAAGACGCCATTTGTTTTTTTTTGTTTTCTTAAAATGACGCAATTACTTAATGTCGACACGTATTATGAGTTTACTCGATTTTAAAACTATATTGAACCAAAGTTTCGACAAAAATGTGACGAGAAACTGGAAACTGTGGTCACAGAAGTTTGAAAATTGAAATATTCCGTTCTAATTGGTTATGATTGACTATTACAGAACTTTCGAATACAAGAAAAATGAAGGTATCTCTCTTATTTTCAATATATTATAAAAGGTAAAGGGCTATGGAATTTTTTATAACAATAATATGTACATAATTTTATTTAGATAATTAATTTTCAACAAATAAATGTTTTTTTAGTTTCCAATCTGACAGAAAATAAGAAGTGATTATTGAAATTTAGATATTAATAATACATGAAGAATGTCAGTTGAATTTTTGACGGAGTCCAGTAGTTTGAGAGCTAAAAAGAGTACATCGAGCGTATTCCAAGATTAATTATTAACCTTTAGCTAGTGAAACGAACAGGTGCCGTCTGTGAAAGTGATAATTTTAAGGACAAAAAAAACGTTATTCTAACAAAATATCTTGAAACTATTAATGTAACTTGAATGTCTGGCTAATACGGAGTGTATGGATGTCCACTGTCAGATTTATCAATAATCACGTAAATAATTATTCAGAATAGAGTTGATGCTCTAATAATATACATGTTAACTGTCCTTGGTTAGAGTTGATTAGTTTTTGTTAGGTTCGGTTAGGTTAAAAACGGAGAATCAATCTCCGCCACAACGAACTGTTTTAAAATAATTTTATCAATTAAAATAAATATGAAGGTAAAAATGTTCTAGTCATGCATGCGCATAAACTCTATTCTAAATTACTATATACATAATTTTTAACAATTCTGACAGGGGACACCCATATACTCCGTATTTACCGAACGTCTAAGTATTATTTTTGCTAAATTGTTAACAGAAAAATTTTAAGAAAAAAAAGCTTACTAAAAAATCAGTTGATCGCAGTATTAAAATATGATTAATTGCGCATGACTATTTCAAAGCACAAAACAGTACCAAATCAAATATTAGGTATCATTTCAACTTATTTTTATATAATTTACAAGTAAAAACAGTTTAAAAACCACTAATTTTTGTTTTGCATGCATGCTCGCTCGATATATCAATGCTAATATATCTATCCTTGTTTACATAACCTATAAAAAAAATGTCAATATATGTATTAAATGATGTGAATATTATGTATTTATTGTTGTTTTTTTGTAAAATATTATATTGAATGTGTATTTATTGTATAAAATAAATTTCAGGTGAAATTATTTAAATAAATATTAATTTTATCACGCGTCAATTACATCCATAGACTTATATTTGTACCCGCGTCATTTGCAACCATAGACTTATATTTGTATCGTATTTCCTGAATCCGGTAATATTCGTTTTAGTTCGGTTAGTTTGATTTCTCATTCCGTATTAATACAAAAAATGGAATTCAGATTCCGGAATAAAACAGAATGGTATTTCATTCCGTTTGATTACTTTTTCGATTACTGGGATGTGCGAAAATTCTCTATTTTACGTATTTTTAAATATGAATAATAATTCTAACAAAAATTATATAACTATTTTGGCAGAATTAAAGAAAGGCTCTTCTTCTACTAAACCCATATAATAATAAAAGAAAACAAAAATTTTATATTATTAAAAAAAAATAGTTTTCATAATGTTGCGTTGACGCACTCTTGGGCGTTAATGGGTTAATCAACCCTATGCCGTCGATGGTAGCGACGCCGTCAGTGGTAAAAATCGTAACTAACACAATCGGGTCAACTGTTATATACCCAACCTAACTTAACCGATGTTTAGTAAATATTTTAATTGGTAATTATATACGTTTAACAATTAAGAGTATTTAATTTCCTTTATAAAGAAAAGAAGTAAAATTCTTCAAAATAATTTCTCATTTTAATTAAACACGTTTTTCAAACGAACAACTGACCCGATAAGAACAATTCCTTTTTTCACTTCACGTTCACCGTCACATACAATCTAAGATACTTATAATACAAACCAGGTAGCACACTAATGTTTTATTATAACTTACTATGTGATTCAGCAGATCTGCTAAATCATGCTACTGAATTGCCAGTGTGTAAGAGGTCTAAGAACCAAATCAACTCTATAGCTCTAAATCAAATTTAATTTTTAGTGAGACTGGGAGGAATCACACATTGACCTGATTTCAATTGTCAATTTTTACTTAACGTTGCTTCAGCTTCTGAAATATAAAAAATAAAACACATTTGACTTCTCAAAATGAATTTATTTTCGAATTAAAACAATTAGGCAATTTAGAAATTACGGTACAAAAACAGTTTAAAACTTTTTGAATTTGTATAAGAAAAAAAAAAACAAATACGTAATAATACTGGTGTAAGCAGGAATGGGCCTGGAATTTAAAAACTAAAACCAGCGCCTTTGACGCCAGTCACATTATTCCAGTTTAATCAACTTCCTCGATTGTAGGTCCTGCGCCTCCGGTTCCCGGAGCACCTCCAGCACCTGGAGCTGCTCCACCGGCGCCTGGGAATCCTGGCATACCTCCTGGTGCTCCGCCTGCACCTTGATACAACTTCGTAATGATCGGATTACATAAACCTTCCAGCTCTTTCTGTTTGTGTTCGTATTCTTCTTTATCGGCCAGTTGATTTGCATCCAACCACCTGATTACTTCGTTGCATTTGTCCATGATTGTTGTCTTGTCACTTTCAGATATCTTGTCCTTTAACTTTTCATCTTCCATTGTGCTCTTCATGTTGAAGCAATAAGACTCCAGCGCGTTCTTGGCTGAGATTGTGCTCTTTTGTTTCTCGTCTTCGTTACGATACTTCTCCGCATCGTTGACCATACGCTCGATTTCTTCTTTGCTCAAACGTCCTTTGTCATTGGTAATGGTGATTTTGTTCTCCTTGCCTGTAATAATTAATTAGTTAATAAAACGTTTCTTAAATGACAAATAAAGAAAAGGCACAGAGGAGGAAGGGGTTGATAACGGAGAGAGTTGATTGCAGTGACGAGGAAAGCGACAATTCAAAAGATAAATATAATATCACTTACCGGTAGATTTCTCAATAGCGGTTACGTTCAAGATACCATTAGCGTCAATATCAAATGTGACTTCAATCTGAGGAACTCCTCGAGGCGCTGGCGGGATTCCAGTCAGTTCGAAACGTCCCAAGCTGTTATTATCTTTGGTCATTGCACGTTCACCTTCGTAAACTTGAATCAATACACCTGGTTGATTGTCTGAATACGTTGTGAATGTTTGAGTTTGTTTGGTTGGAATCGTAGTGTTACGTTTGATTAAAACAGTCATCACACCACCGGCGGTCTCGATTCCCAAAGACAGAGGTGTTACATCTAACAATAGAAGGTCTTGAACTTCTTCAGACTTATCTCCATGGAGAATTGCAGCTTGGACTGCGGCGCCGTAAGCGACCGCCTCGTCAGGGTTGATCGATTTATTTAATTCTTTACCGTTGAAGAAATCTTGAAGTAGTTTTTGAACTTTAGGAATACGAGTTGATCCTCCGACTAAAACGATGTCGTGAATCTGTGCCTTGTCCATTTTAGCATCACGTAATGACTTCTCCACAGGCTCCATTGTTGATCTGAACAGATCCGCGTTCAGTTCTTCAAAACGAGCACGTGTTATCGAGGTATAGAAATCTATTCCTTCAAACAATGAATCAATTTCGATACTGGCTTGAGTAGATGATGAAAGAGTACGTTTCGCCCGTTCACAAGCTGTTCTCAACCGACGTAAAGCACGTTTGTTAGACGTAAGATCTTTCTTGTATTTACGTTTGAATTCTTGGACAAAGTGATTGACCATACGATTATCGAAATCTTCACCACCCAAATGTGTATCTCCGGCTGTTGATTTTACTTCAAAAATACCATCTTCAATTGTTAAAATAGAAACATCAAAAGTTCCACCACCCAGATCGAAAATCAATACGTTTCTTTCGCCGACTCCTTTCTTATCTAATCCGTAAGCTATAGCTGCTGCGGTTGGTTCGTTGATGATACGAAGTACGTTTAAGCCGGAAATGGTACCGGAGTCTTTTGTGGCTTGTCGCTGAGAATCGTTGAAATAAGCAGGAACTGTGACTACGGCGTTTGTTACGGTTTTTCCTAAATATGCTTCGGCAGTTTCCTTCATTTTTGTTAAGACCATTGAACTGACTTCTTCAGGGAAGAAAGTCTTATTTTCACCCTTGTATTGTACTTGAATCTTTGGTTTACTCGCATCGCTGATAACCGTAAATGGCCAATGCTTCATGTCACCTTGAACTGTTGCATCTTCAAAGCGACGCCCAATAAGACGTTTGGCATCTAAAAAAAAATTTTATATTCAAAAAACATAAACCAACTTTTGCATTAAGTATTTACATACCAAAAATTGTGTTATTGGGATTCATCGCGACTTGATTTTTAGCTGCATCACCGATCAACCTTTCAGTGTCGGTGAACGCAACGTAGGACGGTGTTGTTCTGTTTCCTTGGTCGTTGGCAATAATTTCGACCTTTCCATGCTGGAAAACTCCTACACATGAGTAAGTGGTACCCAGATCGATTCCTACTGCTGGTGCTTTTGCCGCCATCTGTAATAAAATAACATTATTTTTAAAATCATTGTTTATTAGCCAACTAGACCAATTGTGACAAAACTAACCTAATTGAATATTACAAAAAAATAATTAAAAACTGAAAGAAAATTTATTTCATAATAATAAAATAATATTTACCTTATATATAATGTAGAAAAGTATTTAAATAAATATTTAATACTATTAATGTACTTAACACTACTCCGTTTGCCTAACAAATGAGAATGAAGAAATGAAAATGGCCGATTTTATACAGAACGTACAGAACCGTATTAGAACTTTCCAGAAAATAATACCTTGTCTTGGCATGTGGTATTGGTTACACAAGTTAATCTCGAAACCAATGGCACTACTATGCGTGAATTTAAAATATTATAAAATAAGAAAAAATTTACGCATTTTTATTATTAGCAAAAATAAAATAATCAACGTTTAAATTTATTGTACACATTAGTTATAAATTTAATCATATATTTATTTAATTCTTATTTCTGTTTAATTAAATGGAAATGGCGGGAAATTATTGTATGTGTCAATACACTTTTTCTATTAATATATTTACTAGATTTTTGTAACAATATAATTATAGATTATTATCTATCAGTATCTAAATAAGGTGCGATTTGGGATTAGGGCAAAAAGGGATCAGGGAAAAGACCTCTAATAATTTATATAAATCGTTTGTTTTATAATACAAAAAACATGTATAATAAGATTTATTTGTACCGTTGGCCCACGTGAGCCATGTCGTAAATTATTTAAAAAACTTAGCATTTTGACCCTATTTGACATGCTCATATACGAGTGTGCAATTTTTCTTAGATCCAATCCGGAAATATTTGAAGAATATTTACCGAAACACAACTATGATACAAGAAAAAAAGATTTCAAAGTAATCAAAACTAGATTACAATTAATCAACAAAGGAACATTCAATATCATTGTCATAATATACAACACTATAAAACAAACAATTTTAAGATATTTAATTTAATTTTTATTTAATTTTAATTTTTTTATTATAATTTTTTTTTTTATATCTTAATTTTTGGTTTTGTGCTGATGTGTTCCATATTATTATATGATTTAATCTGAATAAAAAATATTATTATTATTATTTTTATTTCTAAAAAAAGCTTAACATTCATATTGTCAATGACCAAATACAACAAAAAGATTACAGTTGTGAAAAATATGTTTGATACATCATTCCTAATGACGTTGAAGCAAACCAGACAAAACAACACCACCACGTTGCAAACCCAAACAATCCTCGATATACATCAGTTGTGAAAATCTGAAACATTTCAAAAACAATTTCAGGTTAATGAAATTACAACTTATTAACCTTCGAACACAACACTGTTAGGAACATAGACATAGACATTCTCTATGTCTATGGTTAGGAAAATCATATTTCAAGAGTAAACTTCCGTTATTTATCAATTATTTGTTTATTTTTATAAAAATTACTGAAATTACTTTCATGGTGAATTTAGCACGAGGAAGCACTGTGCATTTACTTGGCAGATGTTTTTTAAATGTATTAAGATACATACCAGTTTAAAAGAACTTAAAGCTAATGTAAATTCTTTTGCTGATTTTGAAATATCAGTTTCTTCTGTATTTTGTGCTTGATCTATTAAACCATCAACTGGACATTCTTTTTCTACATTCTCGCTACCGATCCAACTAAAATCACCTAATGATTTGTATACCAGTGTTAAATACAAACAAATCAATAACGGTAATATATATTGAAGTGTTACAACGCATAAGTAATAGAATACTGCTGCAATCTGAAAGAAAAAACACATTATTATTGAGCGAATGATGAAACTAATCAGTTGTCATTTTCAAACAGATGTTGTTATTGAAATAACAAAAATAGCGTTGAAAAGAAGAAAGCCTTCAGTTTTTAAAGGTATAAATAAAATTTAATAAAAAGTTTGTGCATCCAATTTATAACAAATTTTCTATGCTCGGTTTTTACACATGGTATTAGTACAGGGGGTTGATCTTGAAGATAAATTCTACATACTTTCTTTTGTAGTTCCACATTTGTTATTCTTCCTGCTTCCTTTTTTTGCTGTTCGACTCGATGATATGCCATATTCAGATACGTTTGTAAATATATTGGCATTAATAAAATTCGTACAAGTACTGTAAAAACTATAGCGATTATTCTCATACTTTCAAACGTTGATTCGTTCATCCTTAAAAACACAATTTAATTATAGATTTCTTTAACAGGTTATGTTACGTTTTTAAACACAAGTTAACGCTTGAACAGAATTCATTATAAATTTACACAGTGAAAGTAATTAAGTGTTAATATTTCAATAATACTTACAATGGTTCAGTCAATCCAGTAAAAATCTTTGTCGTTAAATATTCTCGACAAATTGGTTTAATCCATAAAATTACCAGTAAAAATGGCATAATAAATGTAATATTTAAAATAAACTTCAAAAATGTATTCTCATTACAATACCTAAAAACAAATTAATTATTTAAATGAGGGTGGTTGTTATTGTGGTAATTATATATATCTCTCTCTCTGAATTGCATACTTTAAAGAATCCCAGTGCATCTTTGCCATTCTAAGACCTGGAAATGTGAATAATGCGCCAATCAGTCCACACCAAATTGCAATGAAGAATTTCAAAACTATTTTTGATGCTGGTCCTCTGAAATAAAGAATATAAGAAGTTTTACCATTGCGTTAAACGTTAAAATTTAATGAAGAAAAAGTAATTGCAAGATCTTGATTCACAGAATCATCGCCAGGCTTTTATAAGGAATAAGATTTGAGAGAGATGCAAGAGAAAATGACATCTTTCTCAAATCTTATTCCTGCTAAAAGCCTGATGATGATTCTGCAATTCACAAGCTTGCATTTACTTTTTCTTCAATAAATTCTGACGTTTAGACAAGAATCAAGGTATCAACTTAAATAATGTTAAGCTTTATTAGTTATTATGGCTTAAAAAAGTGAGTTTTCAGCCATTTTTCTCAGTTTAGTTCACTATTTATATGTGATACTTACGGAGAAATAAGACCTTGACTATCGAGTAACATCGTAGCACTGTCATTAAAACTTGCGTAAGCTTTATCTAACCCCAACTCTAACGTGTTTTCATCAATAATCAATATGATCATTGACACAAACAAGTAAGAAAAACCTGTTACAATACATGTTGATCGTTCACCAATTGACTCTTCTCCTTGAAAATAAAGGACCGTTAACGAGAGAAGAATTTTCCTGAAAACTTATTAAGGAAAAAACATTCTATTTAAAAATTTGAACAAATAGTTTAAGGATACATAGAAAAACCTAGAACTAAAAGGCACCACATTATACTAAGGTTTATTTCATCAGAAATGGAAAACCAAATTTGATAAATCTGAAATGTCAAATATAATGATTTTTTTTACAAAACTATGAATTATGTTAAGTTAGATTCGACTTACTTCGGTCATGATGTACACTATAGCAGCGTATAAAGAGAAATCGACCAGCCATTGATATTCCATATAATATCGTAAATGTATTACATCTAACGATGACACTTTAGCCGTTTCTAACTGAATATCTAAACTTCTCGGGACGTGGAATGTATCTTCGGATTTTCCATTGTTTTCCGAATGTTTGTGAGGTTTTTTGTTTTTACTCTTCTCTTTAGATACTCCGGCTAGTAATCGCAACTCACTGTTTGTTGGATATAAATATCTTGCTAGACCCGTTGAACATAACAGAAATTTGGCCAAGGAAAAATATGGACCAACCTTCTGAATTAAACTAACCATTACTAGTGTAATGACTAATTGAGCACCTAATAACGCCTGAAATTGAAAATATGTATTTATTATAACAAATACATAACCTAGAAAAAAATCTTACCATTTTTGTGCTTGTTATGAAAAATTATATCATAACTAATTAAATAATGCGTGATATATTTTTCTGTTTAGTCAGTTTTACTGTAAAATTTCAATTTTGTTAGTACATAAATGCATGTAGTATTTTCCAACCTAGAAAAGAACGAAGTTAATTTTAGATAAATCAGGTATATGGAATTCTTAAAATAGATTCTTTCAAGAAACTAATTGGGAACGTATATATTTTTTTTATAATATTAATAAATATGTATATATTATTATCAGAACTTACATTTTATTTCTGTGTTAAAATTTCAGCATTTAGCACATACTTATAGCTTATAGTTATAACCTGTGATTATAACTAACTACTGTTTTGTAATATCATTTAGGTACATATTATCATACCTACATGCAAGAAATATATATATTATAATTCATTCTAATTATATAAGGGCCGAAGAAGGCCCGCCATACGCCCATACAGGTATTTATTATTTATTGTCAATATATACAGTGTATTTACAATCAGTACCGTAGTGTTAAATTTCGGGCCCCACCGCAAGAACTATAATGGTTTTCACTCTCAAAACAATCAATGAAAATACTAAAATATCTACGACTGAAAATGAACGGCCCAATCAGTTTTAAAGAGTACCTATTTTACGCCGCAAGAAAATGCATATAAATTTGTATGATTGTAAATTAAATATATTTCTTTATAAATGCCCGGTCATTTTGCTTCCTCGCAATATTGAAGATACGAGAAGCTATGTGATCGTTTCAGATTGAGACAAAAACACATCTGCCAAGTAAATGCACAGTGCTTCCTCGTGCTAAATTCACCAAAGGTAGTTAATTATTGAACAATTTAAATAAAAACCGATAATGTTGAGATAAATTGCCTGGAATTGGTTAACAATTTAATTTTTATACAATTTTACTAAAAAATATTAGTTCGAAATTTTTCTCAAGGCACACCTGATTATTTTTTCGTATATTTTTAATTTTTTGACAAATGTCAAAATGACATTTAAAACGTCAAAATGACATTTAATATGTCCATGCAAATATCAGTTTAGAAAAACAAAACACGAATTTTTAAAATAAATTAAGATAAATCTTTGTACGGGAATATTTTACAACAAATGTTGTAGACCCATATTATAGGAAATTTAATGCTCTACAAAAAAGATTCTATAAAATTTTCACGTAACATGTGTCGTTCTTGAGATATCTTGAAAAATAAATATTTTTGAATGTCACCCCTCCCCCTTACACACTATTTTGATGATTTTGAAATGGGACCGTCCTCAAACCAGATCCAACCATCCGATCAAATTTCAACAATATCGGTTCAGTGGTTCATGAGTTATGCGTGTGACAAGGATTCAGGGAACAGACGGACGGACACACGGACGGACAGACAGACAGACACGAAACGAATAGTGTTTGTCTTGACGTGAAACGGATAAATCAATTTAAAATTTTGAAATCGGAGAACATTTTTTTTGTCTCAATCTGAAACGATCACAATGCTTCTCGTATCTTCGATATTGCAAGGAAGCAAAATGTTCTCCGATTTCAAAATTTTAAATTGATTTATCCGTTTCACGTCAGGGCAAACACTTTTCGTTCCGTGTCTGTCTGTCTGTCCGTCCGTCTGTCCCCTGAATCCTTGTCACACGCATAACTCATGAACCACTGGATCGATATTGTTGAAACTTGGTCGGATGGTTAGGTCTGGCTTGAGGACGGTCCCATTTCAAAATCGTGTGTAAGAGGAAGGGGTGACACCCCAAAATATTTATTTTTTCAAGATATCTCAAGAACGACACATGTTACGTGAAAATTTTATAGAATATTTTTTGTACAGCATTCAATTTCCTATAATATGGGTCTACAACGTTTGTTGTAAAATATTTCTTTACAAAGATTTACCTCAATTTATTTTAAAAATTCGTGTTTTGTTTTTCTAAATTGATATTTGCTTGGATATATTAAATGTCATTTTGACGTTTTAAATGTCATTTTGGCGTTCTAATGTTATTTTGACGTTTTAAATGTCATTTTGACATTTGCATAAATTTAGATTTAGATCGAAATTATTGTCAAAAAATTAAAAATATATGAAAAAATATTCAGGTGCGTTTTAAGAAAAATTTCGGACTAATATTTTTTAGTAAAATTGTATAAAAATTAAATGGTTAACCAATTCCAAGCAATTTATATAAACACTATCGGTTTTTATTTAAATTGTTGAATAATTAACTACCTTTGGTGAATTTAGCACGAAGAAGCACTGTGCATTTACTTGGCAGATGTTTTTTTCATAAGGGAGTTATGATATTTAAAATTTTAATGTAGAAACGGTACTCAACTACTGACACCTTTATAATATACAGACAAAGAAAGATATGACTTGTAACACGCTACCTAGCGTTGTTACCAGTGTGCTCCGCAAAAATGTGCTCCGTAAAGTCAGGGGCATATCATTCGGTTTTTAAAATAAATATCAATTGAGCGGAAGTAAAAATTAATTCCATGCCCTCCCCCCCACACATCCTATCTTCCGGCTAATAAATGCAAGATTATTCTCGCCGCGCCAGGCTCCCACCCCCTCCTTTGTGGGGGCCAAGTTTTTATCTGAAATACTTTTAAAAGCAATATAAATAATTGGTTAATAATTGGAGTATCTTTATTCTGTGGTTAATACATGCAGCGGTCACCCATGTTCTCCGTATTAACCAATAATTTATTATTAATTGTTTTTATTACTAATTATCTTAAGGAATGATGCTCCATTTGATGGAGCTTTTTTTGCGGAGCATACTGGTAACAATGTTAGGTAGCGTCTTATATCTTTCCTTGTCTAAGCACAACTGTCAACAGTGTGATTTGATGACAGCAATCGGCCATTGTGTTTCGGAATGGTGGACATCGTGGACATGTAAACATCATCGGCGTCCAAGAAATTGTGTTATTTTGTTATGCAAATAGTGAAGTGAGTAAATTTTTAGTAATCTTCATTCATATATTTTTGTTCTATAGTCAAATGAATTTAAATGTTTGACTTTTCAGTAGATTAACTTAACCTGCCCTAATGTAGTTGTGTGTGTTTTTGGTTCAATGCAGTTCAATGTTCATTACTGGATATTATTTTTGAATAATTCCCAGTTATGAACGTAATGTTTATAACTGTCGTGTTCATTCGCTAAATTAATTCATCCTAATGAACATACAATATATTTTTGATTGTATCAATTGAAGGACAAATTACTTTTATGTATTACCTACATTACAGATTACAGGGGTGTGTAAAGTTTTTATGCAATACATCTGTTTTTATTGAAAATACAAATTTGGGCCCCCTTCTATGGTTAGTAACATATTTATTAGATTTTTGGTATTTGGGAGGTGATTTATGTCGTTGATAATTTTCAAATATTACAAACAATGGTATTATTTATTAAAATAATAATTAAATTAATTTAATAAATTAAGAATTACGTACACTGTTCACTGTCAAGATTATGTATAAGAAAGTCCCGTAGCTCCCATGGCTAGGGTGACCAGGTCTCCGGTTGTGACCCGGAGTCTCAGGGTTTGCATACTGGATCTCCGGGCTCAGGGTTTGGGTGTAATTTCTCCGGGTTTTGCAAAAAATGACGACTAAAAAAAAAAGGTCGTCAAAAATAGAGCAGGGGACATAACAGTGCATATTATGGTAACAAATTTTATGAAAAAAAAAATAAAAAGAATAAAAAAAAAAAAAAAGGGGTCTTCATTTACATCTTAGGGTTTACCAAAACTAAAATCTGGTCACCCTACCCATGGCAGATATTTTTTGTTAAAAATACATTTGAAAATCTTACCCCTGACCACACTATTAGTTCTTTGTTAGTGAAAAGATTATTTATTTTAGAAATGGCGCCAAAAAAAGATTATACGCCAGAGCAAATGCGCAAGGCAATAGAAGAGGTAAGCAAAGGAGTAAAAATTGGAACAGCAGCAAGAAAATATGGCGTACCAAGAGTCACTCTACGAAATAAAATAACTGGCAGAAGTCCTGTCGAGTGCAGTATGGGACCACCTACCATCTTAACAAAGTATGAAGAGGATATTCTTGTTCAATGGTTGCTCGCATTTAACGATAGGCATTTTGTCATAGATAAAGAACAATTACTTAACAGCGTACAACAAATAATTATAAACACTAAAAGACCCAATCCTTTCACTGACAATAGACCGGGTAAAAAATGGTACCAATCGTTTTTGAAGAGACACCCTGAATTATCTAAAAGAGCTGCTAAAAACGTAACCACTTCCAGGGAACATGTAACTGAAGATCAAATCAGATCGTGGTTTACAGAAATAGATGAATATCTCGAAGAGAAAAATCTGAAACATATTTTAAATGAGCCAGAAAGAATTTTTAATACAGATGAAAATGCATTTTGCCTTAATCCAAAGGCGGACTGCGTTCTTGTAAAAAGAAATGATTATTCTACGGAAGAGGGGGAAAAGCAAACAGTGCTTATTACAGCTAACGCAGCTGGACAGCTTTTACCGCCTATGATTGTGTTCTCTTATAACCTTATTCCGGAACACATATCAAATAGTGTGCCCGACACGTGGGGTATCGGTAAATCAGAAAATGGTTGGATTTGTAGAAGCACTTTCTATGAATACATCACTAATATATTCTACCCTTGGCTGATTAAAAATAAAATAACCTTACCGGTTATATTTTTTCTCGACGGCCACGGATCCCATATAACCGCACATTTGTCTGAATTCTGTGCGAGTCACGGTATAGAAGTTATCGCTCTTTATCCGAACAGTACACATCTTCTTCAACCGATGGACGTAGCTGTTTTTAGACCTCTACAAATATTCTGGAGATTGCAGGTCACAAAATGGAAAACAGAGCATTTGGGGGAACAAGTGAAAACTGAAAATTTTGCCCCCATTTTTAAACTAGCCCTTGAAGATTTAAGCCAAGAGTGCGTAAGAAATGGATTCAAAGCTGGTGGGTTATTTCCGTTTGGACCTCAGTACATTGATTTTTCTGAAATAAACACGCGAAATCGAGAAATAGATAAGCTGAAATATAAAGAGTTTTTTGAGGAACTGCAATCTGAAATTGTTAAATCTTTTTCTCAAGAGAAATTGGATTTGTTTAATAAATTGTATTATTTAAACTGCGCAGATATGGACAAAGAATTACCTGACGAAGATACTTCTCTTTACATAATATGGACTAAATATAAAAATTTATGTCAAGATGCGGTTGATTACAATCATCAGAATTATTCAGTTTCTCAAGACAAAAAAATCAAAACTGAATCTAGTCAAGCCCAGACAGATGAAAATGCCATAGAGAATGATTTTAATAACGAGCCATGTTTTGCGATTGATAAAAGTGATTCTACGATAACAAAGACAAATGAAATAAGTGAATATCAACAAGTTATTAATTGTCAATTATCGGAAACGCAAAGGTCTATAAGTTTAAATTTTGAACAGGAAGGAACGTCGGTTCCACATTTAAACCCGATACCTTCTACATCGTTCGATGGTATGGTTATACCGACTCCTTTTGAAAAAGCCCTTTTTTGGCCAGAGCCAGAAAAGAAGAAAAGTAAAATTTTAAAAGAAAAAGTGCCTTCGGTCATCACGAGTAAAGCTTGGAGAGAATTTTATAAACAGAAGAATTGTGCAAAAATCTCACGGAAGAAGAAAAAGAAAAATGAAACAAGGAAGGATTAAAATAAGAAATACAGTAAGAAAAAGACAACAAAAAACAGAAGCTGTGGTGTTGATTCATCACCAGAAGAAAGAAAACAACATAAAGACTAAAGGTGTACCGGAATTCTTGTCTATATAACGTCACTACTATTATATTTTAAATATAAACGCATAGATTATTATCTTAAATTAATATAACATTATATATGGTATTTCTTTAAAAAAATATATTAAATTATAAAAATTGTGTTTTCCATATATTCTACAATTTTTACAGCTTCGTAAATTATTTGTATAGCATACGTTCTTTTCGATCGAATGTATTTACATTTATAGTGTCAATAATAATATATAGTGATGTTAAAATATTCACTTTAAATCTATACCGTGAGTTCCGGCCAGAATTCCTGTACATCTCTATTAAAGAGTAAAGTGAATGTAAAAAAAAACATTAATACATTGTTTCATGTTGTGGGTAATGAAATAAATAAATAATATTAATTTTAAATATTTCTGTTTTATTGATTATAAAAGTTTATAATTTGTTAATTAACCAAAATAAATTTTATTGAGTAATGACGACTGTTGGCACTTTTGTAGCTAGATTAATTACAATATTATTAATATTTGTATTTTAGCGCGTGACCCGATTTTTTGTAAATTAAAAAAAATATTTGAAATTTAAATAACTTCAATAATTAAAAAGTTCTATAACAACGAAATACTACTATATCAAGGTATATAAAGACAAGGTAGTCTCAACAATTCCTTGACCAATCAGCGTTGGCGCGGGAATTGACGTCACCTGGGGGATCTATTCAAATGTCATAAATTTTTAATAGAATATTAATTACAAAAAATCCTTTATTTATTCTTGTTTTCGTATTTTTTGATATTTTAACAACACATACAATCAAATAAGTACAAATTCGACATAGCAAAATCATAAAGTGCTGTCAGAATCATATAACGTATTGCCAACTTAAGAATAGTAAAAATGATACTTCCTGAATTGACCAAATTGTCTTTGACAGCTTTTTTATGATTTTACAATGTCGAATTTGTACTTATTTGATTGTATGTTTTGTTAAAATATCAAAAAATACGAAAACAAGAATAAATAAAGAAATTTTGAGTAATTAATATTCTATTAAAAATTTATGACATTTGAATAGATCCCCCAGGTGACGTCAATTCCCGCGCCAACGCTGATTGGTCAAGGAATTGTTGAGACTACCTTGTCTTTATATACCTTGCTACTATATAGTTTTTGGAGTTGCTGATTAACTGATTATGAATTTCAAAGGTTAAAAATCTGCAAATTCAAAATTATCTCGAAAAATAAGGTATGCAAAGTTAGCAACGCCAGCGACGAAAAGTGCAGCCAACATAAAACAAACAAATTCAACAAATTAAAATTGTTAATAAAACCGAAATAAAACATCGGGAGTGAAATTAATTAGCATAATTATAACAAACAAACGATTATCTTTCTTATTACGTGATAATTATTCATAATACTACAATTAAATACACATAACCTCAACATCTGTCAGATACAAAAGATAATGAAAAAAGTGCTTAAACATTATTGTTTCAGAGACATAAGGCGACAATTGTTATTAAATATAATATTTAATATATAAATAATATAATATTGCTAACTTTGCATACCTCGAAAAATATCAAAAAATATTATGAATAGTAGGCAACACGCATAACAAACCTTTTCACCCCTCCTGTCGTATTTTAACCCCTTCGCCAATGATCGAACTAGGGAGTGAGGGAGTGTATGTTGATTATATTTTTATAATAATATGACGAATATGACCATTAAACTTTCACTGGTGGCAAACGAATGACATAAGCTAACGTTGTATTAATTCTACTGATTATTCTCTCAGCGAATCAGTTACTGTTTTTTTTTTGGGAATCGTAGTTCAGATGCAGAGTTTTACTTATTTAATTTATATTGTAAAATTGAAAGTATATGTATTTATGAAATTTATGTGATGTATCACGTGAAACAAGAACATACAGAAGAAGAAGAAATCAATCTTCTGCAAGATATTGTAATTGATGATGAATTTTTAATAAATTATAAGCAAGAACAGCAGGTAATGAAAAACATTGTTAAATCATATTGAGTAATCAAAGTAATATAAAATATACCTATATAATATTATATATTAAACACACTAGTTGTTTAAAATAGATGATATAGATTTACAGTAAATAAAGGCATTGAAAGTAAAAAATAATAATTTTTTACTTTCAATGATAGAGGTTATTTGTTGGTCGGTAAAGTAGGCACTGTTTGTCATTGCCACGTAAGCGTAAATATAAAATTAAAAAACAGCGGCTCCAAAACAATTGTATTAAATATAATATTTATTTTAACCTTTAGAGGACGGGGATTTTTGCGTTGAAATCGATCTTTTTATTTATACAAAATTTATACATGAAATCAATTAATTTCTCACGTGGCCTGCCCGATCAAGTTGCCGATCGATATATCGACCAGTCCCGTCCGCAACGGAAAGTTCACTGTAAAAAATTCAGTTTGACGATTTGAAGGGAGTTTTCCTACGTAATTTGATGCGCTGAATACGAAAAAGTCTTGGAGGCAAACTTGACCTTGAAAATCGCATTTCAAAGTCAAATTTATAGTTGTTGCTATTTAAGCTTCAAAATTGGTGAACCCACGTTTTTTGATGCGTTGAGTATGGAAAAAATATTCATATGGGTCACAAATGTAAGCCTCGGTTTCGAAAAAAACGGGTTGCCACCTGGAGAGTGAGCGATGAACGACGAGGCCCACAGGCGCCCTGTTATGCGGGGTTTTCAAATATATACAACGCGGAGGGTTCTTTACGACTATTCGTGTGAGTAATGTATGTCTTGATGTATTTCAACAAATAATAATAATAATAATAGTAATAATAACAATAGTAAATCTTCCACAAGAAAGAAACAACCAAGTGCTAACCTGCTGGTAGGAACTAACGATAATTTCAATTT
This sequence comes from Sialis fuliginosa, assembly GCA_961205875.1. Classification (NCBI taxonomy): domain Eukaryota; kingdom Metazoa; phylum Arthropoda; class Insecta; order Megaloptera; family Sialidae; genus Sialis; species Sialis fuliginosa. The sequence continues at coordinate 4,656,014 of OY540820.1, forward strand.
TCGGCCTTATATTCACCTTGAAGACGATTTTTGCGAGATGTAATACTGTTTTTTTCATGTTCAGTGCATCATAAAAAAATAGGTATGCTAACTGTCAGGCCGAAATAGCCAAAACAAAGTTGACCTTAAAATGCGATTTTCAAGATAAAGGGTGCCTCCTGAATCTGTTTTACTATTTTTTTTCGTATTCAGCGCATCAAAATACGTAGGAAAACATCGAATATTTTTTTGTCCTATGGGTGGTCGATATTTCGACCACTCCCGTCCTTAAAAGGTTAATTACATAAATAAATACCGGGGGGTCATCCAATACTGTACCGGTGCATATTTAAGTAAAAATAAATGGGGTTATTTCATTTTGAAAATGTCGTCAACTATTTATTACACACCTTTTTTCGGGTCCATACTATTGATTTTATAATGTGCTTTTTTATTATAGTTATAATATAAAAAATTAGAATACTATCTCTACATTTGTTTTTATACATATTTAGCATCCAGAAACAATTGTCAATACTTTTGAACGGTTAAGATTTGCTTTATAAACCTATTTGAACCTCTCGAAGTCATAATATTGTTATTGTGCTCTGACATCCCTTTTATACGGCCCTTAAAATGAAGTCTTGTGCGATTTAAGTAGAAATCGGTGATTTCAAATAATAAGTGTACCTACCTCATAAATTTCATAGCATTTACATTATTTATTACTACTGCTAGAATCCCTAGCAAATTCATAACGATTTTGCACCTCACAGCTAATTAACTTTTGAAAATTTATATATATATTATATATATTTATAGAATGGTTCTATTACCTGTTTGCAATATTGAATGTATATGTTATCAATTATGGTTTTACAGGAAGACTTGGAAGATAAAGAAGAAAACCTGACAGATACCGACAATGTGAAAAAAGAAAATGAAGACGAAAGTAAAGAAACAAAAGAAAATTTAAATTCAATTAACTGTATGTCAGAAAACCAGAGCGAGAATTTAAAAAAATATAAATGTTATCTTTGTAATAAATATTTTAAACTGAGAGGTAATTTATTACAGCATATATTAATACATACGAATCGACGATCATTTAAATGTGATCAATGTGAAAGCAGTTTTGGAAAAAAAAGTACTTTAAATACACATAAATTAACACATTCTAATAAACGACCTTTTAAATGCGATCAATGTGATTTCAGTTCTAAAAGTAAATGTAGTTTGAATAGACATAAATTAACGCATTCTACTAATAAACACCGACCTTTTAAATGCAGTCAGTGTGAATATAGAGGTTCAACAAAATGGAATTTAAATGCACATACAGTAACACATTCTAAAAAACGACCTTTTAAATGCGACCAGTGTAAGTTATGTTTTCCACAAAAAGGTAATTTGACTTCACATAAACGAATACATTCTAATTTAAGACCTTTTAAATGCGATCAGTGTCAATTTACTTGTAAACATAAATGTTATTTGAATACACATAAACTAACACATACTAAAAAACTACCTTTTAAATGCGACCAATGTAAGTTATGTTTTGCACAAAAATGTAATTTGACTAGACATAAAGTAACACATACTAATTTAAGACCTTTTAAATGCGACCAATGTAAGTCATGTTTTGCACAAAAATGTAATTTGACTGTACATAAACTAATACATACTAATTTAAGACCTTTTAAATGCGATCAATGTATGTCACGTTTTGCACAAAAAAGTAATTTAATTAGACATAAATTAATACATACTAATTTAAGACCTTTTAAATGCAGTCAGTGTAAATATAGGTGTGTAACAAAACGTTATTTAAATTCACATACATTAACACATTCTAAAAAACGACCTTTTAAATGCAACCAATGTAAGTTACGTTTTGCACAAAAAAGTAATTTGACTGCACATAAACTAACACATACTAATTCAAGACCTTTTAAATGCGACCAATGTAAGTTATGTTATGCATATAAAACTAGTTTGACTAGACATAAACTAACACATACTAATTTAAGACCTTTTAAATGCGACCAATGTAAGTTATGTTATGCACATAAAGGTGCTTTGACTAGACATAAACTAACACATACTAATTTAAAACCTTTTAAATGCGATCAGTGCGGCCACAGTTTTGGACGAAAAGATCATTTGAAGCAACATAGAGTACGTTTACACAGCGCTGTTATTCCGGTTTTACTGTGACCGATGTAGTTAAACCGTTTACACATACGAGAATAAGTAACATCCGCTGGAATTATAATTCCGATTAGAAGTACCTACGCTATAAGTTCGATAGCGTACCAAGTACCAGCAAGAAATCCCAAAAATACTTCGTCTCCTTTTGTTATAAATAAACATTATATCTTTAAAAAGTATATTTTTCGAAGAAAAAAAAAATGAATGGAATACCATATATTAAACATATGTTTAATATATGGTAATATATAGACAACTGCCTTCACTTACTCACTCACTCATCTATCATGATTTTCACCATTTCCACTTAATTTAGAACCTTGAAATTTTGTATATACATATAGTATAGGAGCCAGCTGCAAAATCGGTGTAGATTTAACAACCGTCTGCCGTTGTGGTTTTTTTGAAGTACTCACTCAGACAAAGCTCGGACAATGAGTCCGGTCCACCAGCTTGTAGGGATTTAATAGATAGGGCCCACGAAAAATATTCACAAAAAAATCACGTAACAACCGTTTGAATGAGACGGTTGCTTATAGTAGACCCCAATTAAAGATGTTTTAGATATACGGCAGAAATTTTTGCGTAGGGGTTTAATTACAGGGGCCTCTCAAAATTTCGTCCCAAAAAAATCAGATAACAACCGGACCAGACCTGGTGCAAAATGTTTATTTGACATATACTTACATAAAAACATAATGGCAGAATTTTTTATGTAGGGACTTCGGTGCTATAAGGCATACAAATGGCCAGAGTTGGGCCCCAATCTTAAAAATGCTGTAAAATCTAAAATACCGAATGAAAATTTCTGCCGCGCGGTGTATGCCTTTGTTATGAACTATAAAATAGATATATATCCATGGCAGAAGTTTTTATTCATGCAGTTCCTCCTCCCAGCTCCCCCAAAAGGTAAATTTGAATTAGTAATAAAATGCACTAAAAAAATCATAACAAATAGGTCTATAGAGGCTTATAAACTTATAAAATGATAATATATTATTGTATTTAATGTTAGACACCCCCCGTGCCCCCCGCTCACCCCCAAGAGAAAATTTGGGTTAGTAATAAAATTCGATAAAAAATCATTACAATTAGGTCTATAATGGCTTATGAACTTTTAAAATGATAATTTATTATTGTATGAGGGGGGGCACGGGGGGTGTCTAACATTAAATACAATAATATATTATCATTTTATAAGTTTATAAGCCTCTATAGGCCTATTTGTTATGATTTTTTTAGTACATTTTATTACTAATTCAAATTTACCTTTTGGGGGAGCTGGGAGGAGGAACTGCATGAATAAAAACTTCTGCCATGGATATATATCTATTTTATAGTTCATAACAAAGGCATACACCGCGCGGCAGAAATTTTCATTCGGTATTTTAGATTTTACAGCATTTTTAAGATTGGGGCCCAACTCTGGCCATTTGTATGCCTTATAGCACCGAAGTCCCTACATAAAAAATTCTGCCATTATGTTTTTATGTAAGTATATGTCAAATAAACATTTTGCACCAGGTCTGGTCCGGTTGTTATCTGATTTTTTTGGGACGAAATTTTGAGAGGCCCCTGTAATTAAACCCCTACGCAAAAATTTCTGCCGTATATCTAAAACATCTTTAATTGGGGTCTACTATAAGCAACCGTCTCATTCAAACGGTTGTTACGTGATTTTTTTGTGAATATTTTTCGTGGGCCCTATCTATTAAATCCCTACAAGCTGGTGGACCGGACTCATCGTCCGAGCCACAACGGCAGACGGTTGTTAAATCTACACCGATTTTGCAGCTGGCTCCTATACTAATATATTCTCTGGGGGTTCTAGATGCATGCCATTAATTATAATTGATTAATAGAAAAAAACATTTTTTTAAATTGATGGTAGCAGGCTCTTGTATTATCAAGGATTCCATTTTAAATTTTGAGTAAAACAAAATAAAATAGCAAATAGATTATTTGACTAATGTTTTATATACAAATGATTGATTATTATTGATAAATAAAAACATAAATTTGTTAAGAGCGTGTATTTTTATTGAAATTCCTGTTTCCGCATCACGTTGATTGGTAAGTTTCATCAGTGTGTCATTTCAACCAGGCGCTAGGGTTGCCAGGTCCGCTTCCAAAAAATAGGAGAAGCGGCGGGAGGGGGTGGAGGGGGGCTTAAGTAGTAAAAAAATAAAATAAAAATTTGAACACAGCAAATTAGTATTTACGTAAAACAATGATTAACTTTTATGTTTATAATGCTTCAACGAAATCTTTGGTTTGACAAATTCGCGCTCTACATTATGTTGATTCTCCTATCCTTATTCTCTAATTAAATGTCCGGTATTATAAAGAAGCTAGCAAAATTTGCTAGCTAGCAAACACTTTCAATTGAGGTTCTTACCTATCTGACAGTTCTTTTTAAGTGAAATGTTTGACAATTTTCGCGCACGCGTGGTATGTAAACACCACGGTATTAAAACAGTGGCAATATTATGAAAATTATTTTGTACGGTCAAAGACAGGGCCGTAACTACCACCGGGGTAGTGCCCCGGGGTCCCCGAAGGTAGGGGTCCCCGCAGCGTAAAAATTGGAGGAAGTAAGTAAATAAAATAAATTGTGTAAGCTAGGAGCAAAAAAAAAGGTTTTCAATTATTACTAATTTTGAATTGAATGACTTTTTTTTTTACTAATAAGGAGTAGACTAACTACAGTTTGTTAACTATATGAGATCAAAAAAAAAAAAATTCAAAATTATAATGATAATTTTACATATTCTGGGGGGCCCTCAGCCACCTCTTGTCCCGGTGCAGGTGCCCCGAGCTTCTAGTTACGGCCTTGGTTGAAGAATCGCTGCTCTAAATTTCATAGCTAGTCCATAGATACTATCACAGAATTAATACCCCATTTGAAAGTGCAAATTTGCTAGCTCCTTTATAATACCGGATGTTAGACTGTAAAACTTTAGATTACGTACCATTTCATCATAAAGCTTTTGAATAAAAAAAATGTTCACTATTTTGTGAAAAAAGCAGTGAAAATAATGTGAAAAAAGCGGACTGTCCGCTCAAATAGTGGACACCTAGCAACCCTACCAGGCGCACATAAGGACGGATGGCTGAATTATGACGACAAATATATAAAATATGATTTTAGTGGATATTTTGATCAGAAAAGGAGACTGCTTTCAGAAAAATGCCCAAATTCCTATGTTAAATCTTTTTAGGTATATAAAAATGAATGTTCGTTTGTATGAGTATCGATTTCAATGCGATTTCGTAGCATTAATCCTTAATATATATAAAGCTCAACGTCTCTCTGTCTGTCTGTCTGTCTGTCTGTCTGTCTGTCCGTTAGTTACCTTATCACTCGAGAACCACTTATCCGATTTACGAGTTTTTTTTTTTAATTCATAGGTACGTTCTCTGGCCAGGTTATAGGCTATATTTTTTTACGTTAGGTAACATAACAACAAAGCAGTGACGATAATAGTAAATCAAGTCGGAAAAAATTTTGCCGTCGGCGCGCTGTTTCGTAATACGCTGCCTAAACCGTTCAATATAGAACAAAATAATGTAATAAAGAATTGTGTAGAATCAAAAGTTCTTCAATTAAGTCCGCGACACCATATGTCTAACTTTTATATTTTAGCCACAATGACTGCTTTTATGTTACAAAGAAAACATAAAATATTTGGGTTTTGTTTACATGGACTTATGACCTGCAAAACATTAATCCATATCGAAATAAATGATTTCATCGTCATAAGTACTTAATGTAGATATAGTTTGCCATTTACAGCATCCAATTTGGTCGTATAGTTTAGAAAATATCTTAAAATATATTTATAAAGATAATATCTTAAATGTATGGTGTCGTGCCGCATCGAAGCGAGTACATCAGACTGGATTCGCGTACGCTCGGTTGTTATTCGGAGTCCCTCGGCTGATCGTTTGTGTTTATTTTGTTTTCAATAATTAACATTTAAATTTAAACAGAACACAAATTATTTGTACTTTTTTTTCTTCTGATTCGTTTTTGTTAGGTAATTTAGGTATTGATAAATTATTATTACAATAATAACTAATCGTGTTTGTACTTAATTATTTAAACTATATTTTTCAAAAATCCTAAACAATAATTCCGTAGTCTACGCGAGCGAAGCCGCGTGGGCCCAGCTAGTATTTTATAAAAACCTAAGATCAAAAGACTAAAAAATATTTATCAAGTCGTGTTTTGTTTCCATGATGTCACAACATACCATAGAATTCTATAATTTACGATTTCAATATTTTATTAATTTAGATCACTATGATCACGTCTCTTCCAAATATTTTGTTGAACAATTAGATGATTTTTAACACATGTTATCAATTAAATATTTTGAAATATATTGATTGAAAAATTGAAATATAAAGAAATATTTCACATCCAAGACATAAAATATCGAAATTGATTACGATTGTTGCTAACCTATTTATTTATTATTATATTTTCATATAAATTCTAACACGGGACTTGGTTGGGAGTTTGACAATATAATTTTTATACTATTGAACGGATTTTATTCCGGTTTTCACTTAGGTTAGGTGTATAATTTGTGGATATTCTGTGTAAATTTTATGAGGTCGGAAAAAAATCGCAATGAACCGTGTGTTGTGGGCAGGTTGGGTGGGCATATTAAGTGGACATGTAGAATATTTTAGGTCACTATGATTTTGTGGATATTAAGCTGGGTAACATCGGGTCCAATGCGCTAGTTTAAACATATAAATCGGATTTAGCAACTGTAGATAAGGTAATGGCACCAGTTATGGCCGCTATAAATACCAGTTTTCGTTTTTTTTTGGATTAATGGGCTTGTTTTTTGTAATTCTTATAAACTCATGTTACTAATACAACAATTATTTAATCAATTTAATTACCAAAGTCCGCAAATATAGTTTTTTTCTTTTTTTAATTATAGCATTTTATGTTTTTTCACCAATAATGGATAAAGTAAAACCAGTAATGAGCACGCCAGTGGCGTAGCAAGCACAATTGGCGTCCGAAGCACGGTACTTTTTTGGCGCCCCTGAAAAACATAAAGTAATATAATACATAGAATATCGTCGTCTTGGGGACCATTTGGCGCCCCTCTACGAGTGGCGCCGGGGGCATGATAGACCCCCTTCCCCCCCTCGCTACGCTACTGGAGCACGCAGTAATGGACATTTGCTAATGATAAGTACTACGACACAAAAGATATAAAAGAAAGAATCGTCAAATTTGAAACAATGTAAAGCAGTTTCTATGATAATATAATAATTAATAAATAAATTATAGTAATAATTAGTTTAAATGTCCACCATTTTGACACCTATTGGCCGATTGTCATCAAATCACGCTGTAAGACAGTTAAATGTACATATATAATATTAATATTCAGAAATGGTAGTAATCAAATATCAACACATATTTCTAATTCAGTACATTTAATTAAAAATTAGCCATTACTGGGGTCCTTGCCACTACCTTATATTGCATAATATTAAAGAATCCCGAGTATCGAACGATTGGAATGCCACGCGTCCACAAACTTGAAACACATTATATACACTCGATCAACTTGTTGAATCAATTCAAAGCGGCGAGAGTAGAAGTGGTTTGAGAGAGGACACACGAACGACGGCGTCCCCCGTCGCGTCGTGTAAAATATCGACGCGAACGCGGTGCGGCTTCTTGACGCGCAAGCACCGCCCCTAAGTGTCCCGGGCAGGGCAGCCTGGCGGGAAGTAAAGCGTTAACAGTTACCACTCGAGTGTTGGTCGTCGACACAAGTTAACGGGGGCCTCCATTTGTTGCTCGTTGTTGTCACACCTGTTGGTACACAGTCTGTTGCGTGTGGTCCCGCCATTTCTCATCCGGAATTTTCATTTATACATATCAAGCATATCATGAACATTCATTAGAAGGTATGTGGCTAACTTTTCTTTTTTTTTTGATGATTGTTGATTCATCTATACGTGAATATATTGCTTAATGCAGGGGTTTCCAAACTGCCGATTTTTAGTGCGTTGAATTGTGATTATTATAAGGTTTGTCTGCATTGGCGTTGAATTTAGGGTATATGAGGTTGCAGGTCTTGAATTTTTCACGATTGTGATCCGACGTGAACGTAAACTATTTTCTTTTTTTGATATTCTTGCATTTTTATGTTTAAATACCTGTCATTTAAAAGAAAAATAAAGAAAATTATTATTTATAAAGTAAGTTATGATGTTCCTTCTAATTTTTTCTTATCTTTAAATTGAGTTTTGATTTTTTTTGGAATAGAAGATAGATTTTGACACACTGATTTCAAATTCGTCAATTAAAATCAATTTCAACCACGCGTTCAAAAGTTACGACTATATTACTTCCTCGCAATATCGAAGATACGAGAAGCTTTGTGATCGTTTCAGATTGAGATAAAAAAAATGTTCTCCGATTTCAAAATTTTAAATTGATCTTTCTGTTTCATGTCAAGACAAACACTTTTCGTTCCCTGTCTGTCTGTCCGTCTGTTCCTTGAATCCGTATCACACGCATAATTCATGAACCACTGGACCGATATTATTGAAACTTGGTCGGATGGTTGGATCTGGCTTGAGGACGGTCCCATTTCAAAATCGTGTGTAAGGGGGAGGGGTGATATTCCAAAATATTTATTTTTTCAAGATATCTCAAGAACGTCACATTTTACGTGAAAATTTTATAGAATATTTTTTGTACAGCATTCAATTTCCTATAATATGGGTCTACAACGTTTGTCGTAAAATATTCCCTTACAAAGATTTATCTCAATTTATTTTAAAAATTCGTGTTTTGTTTTTCTAAATTGATATTTGCTTGGACATATTAAATGTCATTTTGACGTTTTAAATGTCATTTTGACATTTGTCAAAAAATTAAAAATATACGAAAAAAGATGTGTCTTGAGAAAAAGTAATATTTTTTAGTAAATTTGTATAAAAATTAAATGGTTAACCAATTCCAGGCAATTTATCTCAACACTATCGGTTTTTATTTAAATTGTTCAATAATTAACTACCTTTGGTGAATATAGTACGAGGAAGCACTGTGCATTTACTTGGCAGATATTTTCTCAAAAATTTTGAAAAAACTGAAACTCATTTTCTATACAAAAACATACTTTTAATAAAATCAAAAATTTGATATTTTTTAGTCATATTTCATGCTTCAAATTTCAACTTTCCATAGAAAACTCAATTTAAAGATAAGAAAATTAGAAGGAACATCGTAACTTACTTTATAAATAATAATTTTCATTATTTTTCATCTAATTTTTCTTTTAAATCACGGGTATTTAAACATTAAAATGCGAGAATATCAAAAAAAGAAAATAGCTTACGTTCACGTCGGATCACAATCGTGACTAGTACATATGTATTCAATTCCGAAAAGTGGCTGTTTCACATTTAAAATATATTTAAAACACGACCGGTTGAATTTTTAAAACGGCGCAGCGAAAAACCTCCCCTGCATTCGTAGCCGTGTACAAAAACTTAAATAGGCTCCTATATGCTCCTATAAAAAAATTACCCCTTATCACAATAAGGGGTAATTTTATTTAACTTACACCTCCAATGATTTAATTATAAATATTTAATACATTTATTTAAAACTATTCTTTATTTTAATAGGTAAATAAAGTTAAATATTGTGTGTATCATTTTTCAAATGATAAGATATCATAAAAACATGTATACATACATATAGGCATATGTGCTGCACTATTCTGCTAATCAGCTATTATTAATTTAATTAAGTAAACATAGCAATAAGGTACTGGCACCAGTCTTGGATCTTACCTCAGTGTTGGACTCTTGTTTAATTAAATGCACTGAATTAGAAATATTTGTAGATATTTGATTACATACTGCCATTACTGAATCATAATCTATAACATAACAGCTTAATATGATGGCAATCAGCCAATCAATAGGTGTCAAAATGGTAGATATCTAAAGTAATTATTAGTGTAATTTATTTATTAATTATTATAATATTATCATACCAACTGCTTTACATTGTTCTAAATTTGATGATTCTTTCTTTTATATCATTTGTGTCGTAGTACTTATTATTTTGTAATCATTAGCAAGTGTCCATCACTGCGTGCTCATTACTGGTTTTACTTTATCCATTACTGGAGAAAAAACATAAACAAAATAAAAGGCTATAATTTAAAAAAACAAAGTATATTTGTGGACTTTGGTAATTAAATAGATTACTTATTTTATTAATAACATGAGTTGATGAGAATTACAAAAAAAGAAATCCGTCAATCACAAAAACAGTAAACCTTGCTCTTATAACGGCCATAACTGGTACCAGTACCTTACCTAGTGTTTGTATCAGAGATTAGATACCAACGCAAAATAAAATGTTTCTGATTTGCAGATAAATAAGAATATCTACATCATCTCCAAGTCACCTACGCTACCTCACACAAACAAAATGAAAAGCAGACATCAACTAAGGAGACGTTTCAGTCTACAGCCTTCGTTCTTCAAAGACTCTCAAGATGACAATCACCATCATAAGTAAGATAATAATAAATACTTTTTTATTTTCATCTCTACTGTTTTTATTTATTTTATCCACGTCTTATATATAATAATAATAATAACAATAATAACGCTTTATTTCAAAAAACCAAATTAATGGTGTAAAATGCGTCGTAGAAGAGATAACAAGAGAACATTAAAAACATTTGGTAAAACTACATAAGATAATGAAATAAGACATATACAATTAAAATATAAAATATAAAATTATAAAATTAAAAAAGAAAAAAAAACTTACAAAATAGACTTACAAAATACATGTTAGTAGCGTGTGATTTTAATTGCTAAATTCATTAAAACTGTAATGGTTTTTTTCTAGAAGAAAAGCTCTTAGCTCTTTTTTGAATTTAGGGCCTGAGTGTGATTTAATATTTTCTGGTAGTTTGTTATAGACTCTGATGACGGAATTTACCACTCCCTGGTTGATGAGCTGTAGTTTTGTCTGTGTAGGGGTGTAAACGTTTTTTTGACGAGTGTTATGGGAATGCTCTGGTAAATAGTTGGAAATGTGTTTTTATGAAAACTGCACATTCATATATGTATATGTCTGTAAGAGTGAGAATATTCAGTTGTTTAAATAGTGGTCTGCATGACTCTTTTGGATTTTTTTTTAAAATGAAGCGTAGACAACGTTTTTGTATTAAGAACAATTCATTAATATTTGTAGATTTACCCCAGAAGATTATACCGTATTTTAAATTAGAGTAAATGAAAGCGTAATAGACTGTTAATAGGACATTAATTGTGGTGAATTTTGATAGGTAATTTAAAAAGAAAGAATATTTTGATAGTTTTTTAACTAAGTGTTCTATGTGTGGTTTCCAATTTAAGTTTTTATCAATGTGTATACCTAGGAATTTAACGTTTTCTGATATGTGGAAAATTTGATTGTTAATTGTGATGTTATCTACATGTATTACATACGTAGTTTTTACTATATAATGCTATATATTAATCCCAGAAGGAATAATGGTCATTATACCCTCTTGTGCACTAATCACAATTTCTCCAATTAAATAATACCATGGAAACAAAATACACAAACTCTAAAGTCTAAAAAGTTTATTAAAATGAGTGCAACGTATACGCGATGACATGAGAAAAATGCGATAGAAGCTAATATAGCGTAGATTGTAATTAGGGTGACCAGGTCTCCAGTTTTGAACAGCGTTTCTCCGGGCTCCGGGTTTTGTTATAAAATCTCCGGGTTTTGTAATAATACAACTAAATTAATATAATCATAAGTAGTGTTGGACAGCCAGCTTGTAAAAAATATCTGCCTTGGGAACCACGGGACTTTCTGATACCTAACCTAACCTAACCTAACAGTCAATTGTATACGTGATTCTTTGTTTATTAAAACATTTCTAACAAACTAACAAGAAAGAACAAAATGAATAATTTTATATTTATATAACAAGTTTTTTTTCTTAACGTAATAACTGAAAACGGATGTTTACTCTTGTAAATTTTTGGATTTTTAAATTATTTTTGAAATAAGAAAAAAATGTTTTAGATAAAAAATGTCGAGTATGTTATTATCTATAATTTATTTCCCATACATTTTTTTCTCTGTTATGAACCATTTGAATTATAATAAATTTTTTTTTTCAAAAATTCGTTTTTACAAAAAAATGAATAGAACATAAATTATAGATATAGATATTACCTACATTTTTTAACTTGACCATTTTTCTCTATCCGGTTGAAGGATCGTTTTCAAAAATAGGGCGTTTTCTTCCCAGTCAAAAATTAATCTTAAATATAAAATATCACCCTTCTACGACTTGTCGTATTTGAGTTACAGCGCTTACAGACAGACAGACAGACAGACGGACACACAGACATCATGGCGAAAATAGTCAGAATGGATTCAGGGAAGGTCAAAATAGATAATTCCGTCAAAATCCGGAGTTCGAAAAAAATCGGCTTCACTATACTTACTTATACTAATGTATATTTCATATACATGGTATAAGAAAGTAAAAAAATCTAAAGACCTTTTTTTTAGTCATCAAATTCAATAATCATAATACTGAGAGAAGACACGTTTAGAATGGAACAGACATTTAGACACCCCCTCCAAAAAAAAAAAATAAATCACCCATATCTCCACACAATAAAACTAATTTAACTAACGAAATGTATTATTTTATTACTTCCTCGCAATACCGAAAATACGAGAAGCTTTGTGATCGTTTTAGAATGAAACAAAAAATTGTTCTCCGATTTCAAAATTTTAAATTGATCTTTCCGTTTTAAGGCAAGACAAACATATTTCGTTCCGTGTCTGTCTGTCTGTGTGTTTGTTCCCTGAATCCTTGTCACACGCATAAGTAACTCATAAACCACTGAACCGATATTAATTAAATTTGGTCGGATGGTTAGGTATGGCTTGAGGACAGTCCCATTTCAAAATCATCAAAATCGTGTGTTAGGGGGAGGGATGACATTCCAAAATATTTATTTTTTCAAGATATCTCAAGAACGACACATGTTAGCGAGGAAGATTTGTTTTTATTATATGAGTATAAGAAATTATATTATATTACTAGAGATTGGAAAAATAGTTGTTATTTTCAATGAACTAGTTACTAGTTGAATTTCGGAAAGTAGTTGATAAATAGTTTTTTTTACGATTTAATAATAATTAGTGCAAACGAAGCAGTGGAAAGTGTCGCAAATAGTTTAAAAATAGTTAAAAAGGTAGTTGCAAATAGTTGATTTCAAATTGTGTTCAATGAAACCAATTTTCTGAAAATGGTGGAGATATGTAATAAAAATTACAATAAATGCATTTTGACGCAATAGTTAAAAAACTATTTTTCCAATCTCTATATATTACGTACCTATAAGAAATACCAATGACAGCTTTTTTTATGAAAAATGTTGATAGATTGAGACTACATTAATTCAAATATTTGTAAAAAAAATAATGGTTGATGTTTTTCATTTTATCGATTTAAAAAATTAAATTATCAAATCCTGTTTTTTCTCACTACTTAATTCGAATTACCGTGTTCTGACATTGTTCCGGTTTGAATGTTATAAGCAATAACCAGGCCCGGATTTACCGAACAGACTTTTTTATTTAATTCAAAAAGCAAATTAAAGAAAAAAGTTTATTCTACCAAAACAATTTCTCAAGTCCTGTAGATCCTCTCAAAACTGATATACATTTTTGAAATTTTTTTGTATCCTTTTCTATTAGTGTACGACCATTTTTGACCATGTTTTTTTATAATTATAATTCAAACGGTCCATAATAGAAACAATATTTATATTAATTTTTGTAGATTGTAAAGAACGTTATTTTCTATAATACTATATTTATATTCTATTCTTTTAAGGGTTCTATAGAAACCCTATTAATCTCACTTTGTCGTCCGTCCTTTTCATTCAAAGCAAAACATTTAATTAGATCAATTTTTCACGAATAATGAAAAAGTTAAAACAACGCACAAAAATGTTTACAAATAATATTGTCAATAATAATTTTCATATTGTATCTGTAAATATGTATACACAACACCATACATTTATAGTTTGAAATACGCAAAAGGATTATATTGCTATTGATATCAAATAACAAAATTACAAGCTTTTGAAATCCTGCGCGATGGTCGAACATTGGTTTTGTTCTGCTACATTAATTCTGGATAATTTCAATCCAGCGTATCATTAATTACGATATAACACACAGGATTACTCTGCAGCGGACTTTTTAAGGTAGTATTGCGATGTGACTGTTTAAAATTTTCAATTTTTGTAATGCATATTTTGAAAGTAAAATATATTGAGAATCATTAATTCTGAAGAATTGATAATTATTTATTTTTTTACTTAAGATTTATTATTACTTATTTTCATCAATATTGTATTAAAAAAGAAACAACTTTTTCAGTCTCTATTAATCAAACATATAAGGTAGTGGCACCAGTCTTGGATATGACCCCAGTAATGGCAAATTTTTAATTAAATGTATTAAAGTATGTAGAAATATGTGTTGATATTTGATTACTACCACTTCTGAATATTAATCTATATACATTTACCTGTCTTACAGCGTGATTTGTTGATAATCGACCAATAGGTGTCAAAATGGTTGACATTTAAACTAATAATTAGTATAATTTATTTATTAATTATTATATCATCATAGAAACTGCTTTACATTGCTTCTAATTTAACGATTCTTTCTTTTATATCTTTTGTGTCGTAGTACTTATCATTTTGTAATCATTAGCAAGTGACCATCACTGCGTGCTCATTACTGGTTTTACCTTTGTCATTAATGAAGAAAAAACATAAATAAAATAAAAGATTATAATTTAAAAAACAAACTATATTTGCGGACTTTGGTAATTAAAATGATTAAATAAAGAGTTAGTTGTTTTATTAGTAACATGAGTTCATGATAATTACAAAAATCAAGCCCATTTATTAAAAAAAAAATCAAAAACTTGCACTTATAGCGGTCATAACTGGTGCCTTTACCTATATTTTTCCTATAAACCGTAGTTAAATTATATACACCCTATAAATATCGGTGCTATACCTAACAGTATTGGTTCCAAAAAGGATAGAGAAATATCATTTAAATAACAAAAGGATAGGACCCAGTATTGAACCTTATGGTACCTATATATTTTTATAAAAGATTCCCATATGATTGAATTTCACCCGTTGTATATTGATTTCGACACAATGTTTTCTATCAGACATGTAGAACATAACAGGATCAAATGATTAATTCCGTAATAGTAGGGGAAAGGTGTGTAAGATAGACACTCTAAGCTTTTTTGCTCATAACTTGTATGTAAATTTATATTTCGCGGATATTAATATACCATTCAAAAGAGGACCTTTATTTGGCTGGAGAAACTTATTGAATAATGTTATAAGAAAAAAAAATATTGCCATTTTTCTTAGGGGTTGAAACTTGAAATTGGATTTTTTCAACTTTTTCCGACTTCATTTACTATTATCGTCACTGCTTAGTTGTTATGTTACCTAACGTAACAAAATATAGCCTATAACCTGGCCAGAGAATGTACTTATGAATTAAAAAGAAAAACACGTAAATCTGATAAGTGGTTCTTGAGTGATAAGCGCACTAACGGACAGACAGACAGACGTTGAGCTTTATACAAGGTCTTTCAAGTTCGAGTTTCTTTTTCAGCAGTGTTTTGTTCTGACAGTTATCATAGTTTTTCGTTTTTTGTTTGACATAAATCAAGTTGAAAGTGTACAATTTACTAAAATGAATTCGATTTCGCTCGAAAACCGTATAAAAATAATCAAAATCCAACGAAACAATGAATTTATTGCGAACGAAATTCCAGGGAAGAATAATCTCAAGAAATTTTGAAGCAGTTTGTCCGCCAAGATCGCCGGATTTAACGCCTTTGGACTATTTTCTGTGGGGCCATCTCAAAGATAGAGTTTATGCAAATAAACCAGAAAATATTGAAGCCTTGAAAGACAACATTGTGCGCGAAATTGCCGAGATAGAGCCCCAATTATGCCGAAATGTCATCGAAAACTTCACCAAAAGAATCGACATCTGTAAGCGTGCACACGGGGGACATTTGCAAAATATCAATTATCATACATAAATTTTAGACCCTCTACTACATATATCAATAAACATATTATGATTTTCCATTCAAAATGGGTGTTTAATTTTAATTTTAAAAAGAAACTCGAACTTGAAAGACCCGTTATGTATAGATAATTAAATTGAACAGTTTTTGAACCTGGCCAGAGAACGTATCTATGAATTAAAAAAAAACACGTAAATCGGATAAGTGGTTCTCGAGTGATAAGCGCACTAATGGACAGATAGACAGACAGATACACGTTGAGCTTTATATATATAGATAATTATATTTAACAGTTTTTGAAGTCGGTGCCAAATCAATAAAAAAAAATTTATGTAATAAAAACTGTTAAATTGAATTATTATTAATATACTTTTCAGTGTTTTTAGGGTCTTTTTAGAGTAGTTTTTTTTAGGTTTAGCCTTGTGTGTTTGTAATTGGATAGCACTTATACGTTATTAACAAATTCAGAATATTAAATAGATACTTTATTTTGAATTTCAGATTACACAGACACGATGAAAGTAACAGTATACAAAAATCAGAAGGCGTTAGTATCCCTACGAAGGTACGACACAAAATCGTTGTCATGGGAGCTGCGAAAGTGGGAAAATCTTCGCTTATCACGCAATTCTTGTATGGCACATTCTCTAACAAATATAAACCCACGATTGAGGAAATGCACCATGGTGATTTCAATGTACAGGTAAGATTTTAATATTTGTTAAAGGTGACAGCTTTTTCAGTTGCACGTGATTATCAGAAAATAAATGCATTCATGGAATTAAAAATGTAAATAAATTGACTAAAATTAAACAGATTTGAAAAAAACGAAAACTACCTTGTTTAGAATGAAAAAACCTTTCAAATGAGATATCACTTGCCCTATCATGTTATTTAAAATTTTAAGGGTTGTGCTCATAGCGTAGAGGGTTGAAAAGATTCTTGCAAAAATTTTATTGCAAAAGATGTCCCCCTTGAAAGCAAAATCGACGTGTTCGAGCGTTTTTACAAAATCTTATTTTAACTGACCAAAACCGCGACCATTTCGTTTTCGTTGCGCCACCCTGTATATTATCCAAAAAATTAAAGGAATAAACAATTACATTTTTTTTAGTGTTTTTTGAAGAGCTATATATCTTTGTGAAAAATGGGCGTATTGAAATTTAAAAAAAAAAGCATATTAAAGCTTCCAGTTTCTAGTTTTTAGATTTTTTAGCATAACATTTTATTGAGTTACGGTTATCGAGCAATCATAAGAAATAGTGGGACAGAAATAATTTCACGGGGTCGGGAAATTTTAATATACAGGATGTTCACAAGAACTGAATGATCATTGCTAAATTCGTTATTATTGAAGCTAAAAGATCAAAGTATCTGTATTTTTTCCGGGATGAATAATGGTGGTGTCAAAAAAAAACAATTGAATTTCAGAGATATAATGTACTGGCGCCAGTCTTGGATATATGACCCCAATAATGGCTATTTTTAAATTAAAAATACTGAATTAGAAATATTTGTTGATATTTGATTACTACCATTTCTGAATATTAATCTATATACATTTAACTGTCTTACAGCGTGATTTGATGACAATCAACCAATAATAGGTGTCAAAATGGTGGACATTTAAACTAATTATTAGTATTATTTATTTATTAATTATTATATTATCATTGAAACTGCTTTACATTGTTTCAAATTTGACAATTCTTTCTTTTATTTCTTTTGTTTCGTAGTGATTATCATTTTGTAATCAAAGTCCATCACTGCGTGCTCATTAATGGTGAAAAAACATAAAGAAAATAAAAGACTATAATTTAAAAATCAAACAAAATTTATCGACTTTGGTAATTAAATTGATTAAATAAAGAGTTATTTGTTTTATTAGTAACATGAGTTCATGAGAATTACAAAAAAAGAAGCCCGTCAATCACAAAAACAGTAAACCTTGCTCTTATAGCGGCCATAACTAGTGCCAGTAACTTATTGCCATATACCTTTTTTTAAATGGTTTAGCCTGTATATTATTAAAATATTAAAAAAAAGTAATTTGAAGTTAACAATTCAAGATTTTAATTGATTTAATAGAAAAGCTGCAATTTTTTAAATACTTATTGCCAAGTAATTTTCTTTAAAAATATTTTTGATTATTTTTACCAAATTTAGACCCATAACTCTTAAAATACAAACTACATTAATGTATATTACAAAATAGTTATATAATTTGTATTTGTCGGTTTCCATTAAGTTATACATATATACAGAGTGGTCCGATTTGGGATACAGATATTTTAAGAGCTGATTCCTTGACTCATTGTGAGTAAAATATTGTACAGGAAGGTTGGGTCTATCTTCAACACCCTCTGAAGATACAGGCTGTTTAAAAACATCCTTCAGAGTTACAAACAAAGATTATCTCATAACTTCCAAAATAACGTAACTAGAGCAACCACAATGAGTAAAATATGTTTATTTTTTTGAAAATTTTTAAGAAAATTACATTTTTCCCCAAAAGTACCTATAGTATGTGGTTTTTTTTTTATCATTATTTTGGTGTGTCATAATGTTACCTACAAATTCATTATACCAAGTTTAGCCTGGGTCTTACAGTTTTCCAGTTATAAAATATAAATGACTACATATTTTGCTACCTACTCTATTAAATGAAACATTCATAATTTTGTTTTGTTTATAATTACATAATTTTATTGTTAATGTGAATTTACATAATTTAAAACCTATTATGTAATTATAAACGACCATCCTGTATAATAATACAAGTCCCTGGTTCTAATTATATATTCCTGTTTAAAACGATTGTAAAATACATATCATATTAATCATAACACTCCAATAAAAAATATGTTCAATACAAATGTTGAACGGCTCAGTTAACGCTGTTGAACAGTGTCAGGCAGAATTTCCTTTGATGTACCAACACGATATGGTTCGTTTGTTTCTCGCCTCAGACGATACCCGAGGTGATTTAACAAGGCAAGCTTCGTATACGTACACTTTGAAGGATTAATATGTCTTTGGAGCTTGGTCCATTTGTAATTAGAGTTGTACACTATGATACACGTAAATATCGGTATTGATTACTGAAGTCTCATCTCGATCTCGAAATTAACAATTGACTGTCTCGTCTTAATCTCTGAAAATAATAGTGATACAAATCTGAAAAATAGGTATATGTTATCGGCACTCACTATTTAATTACACAGGTCGATATAATTTTTGTTGTTTCTACAACTGTCGGAACTCACGATATATATTTAAAGTGAATATTTTAACGTCACTACTATTATATTATTATTATTGACACTGTAATATAATATAATCAGACCCGGATTTACCATGCAGGCAGAGTAGGCAGCTGCCTAGGGCGGCAAGAATTGAAGGGCGGCAAATTTTGGTGGAAACTTTGAAAACTTATTATATTCGTGGGAATTGAATTTGATTTTGATTCCATTATCGATGAGTTTGCCATCCGAAAATCGAGACGTAAAAATTTCAACCCATAAGCAATAATTTTTCTATACATGTAACTCAAGCAGGATTAAAATAAAGAAGGTCTTTCAGTGTTTCCTAATGTAACTTTATAAAAATTTATAAAATTTGAAACCGACGCGACCAAAAAAAAAAGGTCCTGAGTTTTATTAAAAAAAAGTTTTATTAAATTGTTAGTTTCGAGGGGGGGGGGGAAATTTTCGTAACTGCCTAGGGGCAACAAATTTCTAAATCCGGGCCTGAATACAATATATATAATATATATATATATATATAAGAACGTATGCTATAGAAATAATTTAACGAAGCTGTAAAAATTGCAGAATTTGTAGAAAACACAATTTTTATAATTTAATATATTTTCTTAAAGAAATACCATATAAAACAGGGCTGGCCAACTCGCGGCCCGCGACGCTATTATGTGCGGCCCGCGGCCACATATGAACAAATCACGTTTTTATAATGTTTATTTTAAGTATCAGGTGTTTCAGAATGACTGAGGTTAGTTTTAATTTCCCATTGATTTCTTTTAATTTTTTTGTTCTTTTTATGTGACTTAACTATTCATTTTAATTGATAATAATGTTTTATAATATAACAAAAAAATTGAAATTTGAAATATTTTTGGGAATAAATAAAACCATTATTTATTAGTATTTAAAATAGGTACTTAATACCATACATATATATTTTGTTGTTGATTAAATATATTTTTTTAAATTTACTATGATTGAACACTTGCTTGTTTTTCCCCCTCGGATAGTATGAGACAAATTGCAACCCTGTGCGGGTCGAAATATTGAGTTTTTTCTTGTTATTTATTTATTATACAAAATCGTAAATATCTCAGTTTCTATGCGAGGTAGTGGGTAATTTTTTCACTAAAACTCCTAACACTTATGTAGAATTTTTCGCACTGGATCGAATAATATCAATTACTACTCTTCATCTGTGACAGGGGGCGAAATATTGAAGGTCGGCTATATATATAAAATCCTATGAAAATTAGCTCTGCGTTTTTTATGCTAATTCATTTAAGAGTTTAAGGAGGGGGAGTTAAGTCATTATATTATAAAATTGATTATATAAGCTATATATATTGGGTTTTTATTTATTGCTCTATGATTATTAGTTCCGAAGATATAAATGTGACATATTTTCGTTACATTCATGTATCCGAGGTTATAAAAAAAATGATTAGAAAAAAATTCAAAACCGGAAAATCGAATTTTTTTTACAACATTTCTTATTATCTGTGGCCCTCAGAAAATTTTAGGTCGTCAATGCGTCCCGCGGTACAATTTGGGTTGGCCAGGCCTGATATACATAGAACAATGTTATATTAATTTAAGATAATAATCTCTGTATTTATATTTAAAATATAATAATAGTGACGTTAGACGTGAATTCCGGCCGGAATTCCGGTACACCTCTAGTAACTACTTGAATAAGTGATTTCGGAGGTTTTAGACGTGCTGTAACCGTTGCTTAAATTGCTCCATCACGTCAGGTTTTTGAGATAGCCTAACCTAAAAATGCAAAAATGACGATTTTGGCAATATTATGAATTTTTAGTGATTATGAACAAATTCTAACTCGAGATTTTAACAGAATAACACGTTTTGAAGGTCCCTGAATCACGTACGACCTTTATCTCAATGACGTCTGTGTGTCTGTCTGTGAACGCTCTACAGTCAAAACGGTGAGACTTACAGACATGCAATTTTAAACTACAGATTCTTGTATACTCTAGATGTGCACCTCCTATTTTTGAAAACCATCACTAAACCGGAAACTGATGTTAATATTTGAATTTTTCGAATTATTTTTGAAACGGTGTGCAGAAGAAAAAAATGTTTTAGATTAAAGTTATAGAAAATGCTATTATCTATAATTCATATTTTTGTTAATTTTTCTCCCCAAAAATTTTTTTAAGGAAATAGTCGATTTTATTTAATTTTTGAATTTTTCGAATTATTTTTTAAACGATACTAGAAAAAAATGTTTTAGATTCAAGATACAGAGTATATTATAATCTATAAAAGCTGATGTGATAGAGCAATTAACGGATTCGAAATCACTTATTGAAGTAGAAACAATAAAACAAAATTATTTTTATATCGGCCTATGTTATTATTTAATTAAGTACGCCTTTCAAATCACCTTTTGAAATTCCTTTCGAACTTTTCCAACAACGATAAGATTTCTGGGAACTTATTGAACGCTGCCGGCGTTAAAAAATTCTCAATGCACGGTTTCTTCAATTCGTAGAAGGATGTTTTTTTATGTACACGAATTTTATTCAATGTGTAGACGAATAGGTTGAGTTAGGGGTGCTACACCCTTGAGAGTTGGTTTTATACATACATATATTACAAATATTTATATAAATTCATCAATTGAGTAGGTGTTTATTTGCATATACAAATATTGCTGTAAATAATACTAAATATTTAAAAAAGCGTATTTATATTTATTTATTTATTGAACACATTAAAAGTATTTTCAAGCAATATTGAAGATACGATAAGCTTTTTGATCGT
Organism: Sialis fuliginosa; assembly: GCA_961205875.1. Lineage (NCBI taxonomy): Eukaryota > Metazoa > Arthropoda > Insecta > Megaloptera > Sialidae > Sialis > Sialis fuliginosa. The sequence goes on from OY540820.1 coordinate 4,678,473, forward strand.
TTTAGAATGAGATAAAAAAAATGTTCTCCGATTTCTAAATTTTAAATTGATCTTTCCGTTTTACGTCAAGAAAAACACTTTTTGTTCCGTGTCTGTCTGTCTCCTGAATCCTTGTCACACGCATAACTCATGAACCACTGAACCGATATTATTGAAACTTGGTTGGATGGTTGGGTCTGGCTTGAGGACAGTCCCATTTCAAAATCATCAAAATCGTGTGTATGGGGGAGGGGTGACACCCCAAAAAAATTATTTTTTCAAGATATCTCAAGAATGACACATGTTTCGTGAAAATTGTATAGAATATTTTATGTAGAGCATTCAAATTCTCTACTCTACAAAGTTTATAATTTAAATAGTTTATATTATAATAAATTTAGATTTAGACTGAAATTGTCAAAAATTAAAAATAATCAGGTGCGTCTTAAGGAAAATTTCGAACTAATATTTTTTAATAAAATTGTATAAAAATTAAATGGTTAATCAAAGCTAGGCAATTTATCTGAGCACTATCAGTTTTTTATTTAAATTGTTCAATAATTAACTACCTTTGATAAATTTGGCACGAGGAAGCACTGTGCATTTACTTGGCAAATGTTTTTTTTAAATAAGTCTTAATACTAAAAATAAGTATGCACTTGAAATAAATGTAAAAAAAAACATCAAAAACATTAACATTAAAATATCACGTATTTTACCTCTTTGTAATTTGTATTTTTTTACATTTGTATATAAATTCCACTTGTTTTTCATCGTGTGAATTCTCACATGAAAAGTTGTTTTCGAGGGAGTGATTTAAAACCCTTGGTGAATTTGACATATGGAAATGTAGGCTTTTTGATTCCATTCAAAAATAGATTTATATTTCAGTTTATTGACTAAGACTTGGATACGAGATGAGACGAGAGTCTGGTAGTTATAAATGATATACTCGTCTCAATATCGTCTTGTGAAAATTGTTTCGTTTTCTAACAAATTAGATCTTATATGAATTTTTTTAACGAAAAATATTTTTTTATGTAAAGGTAAGGTATAGTGTACTCGCAAAAACCGAAGTTGGAGCCTTAAGTCGGACATTCGTAAAAAATACCTTTTGCTTCCTCGCAATATCGAAGATACGAGAAGCTATGTGATCGTTTCAGATTGAGACAAAAAAAAAGTTCTCCAATTTCAAAATTTTAAATTTATTTATCCGTTTCACGTCAAGACAAACACTTTTCGTTCCGTGTCTGTCTGTCTGTCCGTGTGTCCGTGTGTCCGTCCGTCCGTCTGTCCCCTGAATCCTTGTCACACGCATAACTCATGAACCACTGAACCGATATTATTGAAACTTGGTCGGATGGTTGGGTTTGGTTTGAGGACGGTCCCATTTCAAAATCATTAAAATCGTGTGTAAGGGGGAGGGGTGACACCCCAAAATATTTATTTTTTCAAGATATCTCAAGAACGACACATGTTACGAGAAAATTTTATAGAATATTTTTTGTAGAGAATTAAATTTCCTATAATATGGGTCTACTACGTTTGTTGTAAAATATTCCCTTACAAAGATTTATCTAAATTAATTTTAAAAATTCGTGTTTTGTTTTTCTAAATTGATATTTGATTGGATATATTAAGTGTCATTTTGACGTTTTAAATGTCACTTTGGCGTTTTAAATGTCACTTCGACGTTTTAAATGGCATTTTGACATTTGCATAAATTTAGATTTAGATTGAAATTGTCAAAAAATTAAAAATATATGAAAAAATATTCAGGTGCGTTTTAAGAAAAAATTCGAACTAAGATTTTTTAGTAAAATTTGTATAAAAATTAAATGGTTAACCAATGCCAGGCAATTTGTATGAACACTATCGGTTTTAGTGAATTTAGCACGAGGAAGCACTGTGCATTTACTTGGCAGATGTTTTTTAATATTCTTAATAAATAAAAATGCTAGAAAAAATTATATTTATACAGTTCAAAACCTCAACTACAAAATAGAATTGAAGTTTTTGTAATACAAAAATCTATGATATATGTACATATATTATTGAACAAAAATTGTACAGTGAAAAGTTTAAATTAATTTTAAAGAGAAAAAATAGTATTATTTGTTGCCGTGGAAAAAAAAAACATAAAAAATTACCTGCATGGTTATAAATTCTTAAATATGATCAATATTGTTATTTTTTGATAATTTTAGAATAAAATATTCGGCCCTTCAAGCTAAAGTATACGGAAAAAACATAATTTTGTTTATTTTCGGCTTAGAACGGCAGCATAGTTCCCCCAAATTAGCAGGAAATGAATTAGATCGAATCAGTCTGATTAATAATTTCTGTATCAGCTAAAATTTGAACATACAGAAGATAAAAAAAATTGCAAAACTAGCTTTTGTACAAAATAATGTTGCAAGCTGGCTTTTTATTGTCAGATTTACAGAACAGAGTTGTATTTATACACGTAGCTCGACCTGTTTGTTATTAGTGGCGTTAAATGTAATCTCTGTTCAAACAATTCTATTGGGTAACTGTTTTAAAATTGTATTACGTGGCGCAAAACTTACCAAGGTACTGGTGCCAGTTATGGCCACTATAAGAACAAGGTTTAGGTACTGTTTTTGTGATTGACGAGCTTCTTTTTTGTAATTCTCATGAACTAATAAAACAAGTAACTATTTATTTAATCAATTTAATTACCAAAGTCTGCAAATATAGTTTGTTTTTAAATTATAGCCTTTTATTTTCTTTATGTTTTTCACCAGTAATGGATAAAGTAAAACCAGTAATGAGCACGCAGTGATGGACACTTGCTAATGATAAGTACTACGACACAAAAGATATAAAAGAAAGAATCGTTAAATTTGAAACAATGTAAAGCAGTTGCTATGATAATATAATATAATATAATTAATAAATAAATTATACTAATAATTAGTTTAAATGTCCACCATTTTGACACCTATTGGCCGATTGTCATCGAATCACGCTGTAAGACAGTTAAATGTATATAATATTAATATTCAGAAATGGTAGTTATCAAATATCAACACATATTTCTAATTCAGTACATTTAATTAAAAAATAGCTATTACTGGACACATGCACAGCCGCCATGCGGAAGACAACTTTTCTTTACGTTTTGATGGTAGTACAAGAATAAATTAAAATTAAATATCCAAGAAAACATTTTTTGTAGCATACGTAATCCTACAGTATTTTTTAAAATCACGTAAAACAAATTATATTTTTATATTTTATTAAAATAAAACAGTTTAGATTTTGTACAATTTACTCTTCTTATATTATATAAAAAGCGTCAGATAAGTGTGAAAGGAAGTTTGAAGATTGAAGTAAAGAGGAATAAGAAAAATCTCCGTATTCACGCAAGAACCAAAACTTACCTATATATAGCTTAACTCAATTCTGTCATCGACGGATGAAACCCAATTCCAAATATTCAAATTACCAAATCATTGCCTGCGCTATTCTTAGAAATTTAATTATCATGGATTTTACATATGTACAACATATATGAATGAATAAATGTTTATCATAACAAATAATATATATATACACATAGGTATATATTAATCAATAAACATATATATTTATTATAATGTATTGTAATGGACTTGTTATTTTCAAGTTTTTCATCCAATTCAGGTGTCACCAAACTTTTCGAGAAACGGGCCGGATCGAATTTTTTTTAAACATGGAGGGCCGGACAAAAAATATTCTTGTTGGAATCCTATTAGAACATTTATTTACATGTGCAATTAGCTATGTAAATAGAGTATATATCGAAAATAATGGAAAAGATCTATTCAAATTTCAAATGTAGATATATAAAATTAATATTTCTTATATGTATAAAAAATATTTATAATAATAATAATTATAAATTATATATAAAAATCAGGGGCCGGATGAAAAACTTTGAAGGGCCGGATTCGGCCCGCGGGCCGTAGTTTGGTGACCGCTGATCTAATTCAATGCTTGCTACACTTATTTGAAAAATGGTCCCTTATGAATGTGGATCTTGGCTTCTGGATGTAATAGGCTATTGATTATACCGGAAAATAAGAGGTAAAAAGGAACAATTGCGTTAAAAGGTTTTTATTATTTTATATGTTTGTTTGACATCTACAGATAATAAAATCACAAAGTGATACTAAATTCACCCTTGCATTTTTGAGGGGGGGGGGGTTAAACCAGTCACTTTTCAATATTTTTAGTATAACTCGAAAACTAAGCAGAATTGGACAATTTTACAAGAATAATTTTTATAGAAAATTGAATTTCCCATAAAAATGGAAGGTTAAAAAAAATTTTATGCAAGAAATTATTAAAAAACAAATCAAAAAATATTTTTTCTTTGAACCTAAAAACGTGAAATTTAAGACATGTCTTTATTTTATGACGTTAGCACCCAATAAGAAAGGGTTTTTTTAAATTAAAACCAAACAAAAAAAACAAAAATAATTTTTTTAATTATAATAAGAAAGAATTTGTCAAGTGCGTTACGAGCCTCGCGTATTAGTGCCCCGTACCGTTATGTTAATTTAATTTGAATTATTTTTGAATTTCTGTCTGTGATCGTATAGCCAAAACGGTAAGACTTACAAACATGAAATTTTAAACTTAAGATTCTTATATAAAAAAAAAACTACTTAATCGGAAACGTGTGTTTACTATGTATAATAAAATGTTTTAAATAAAAGTTATATTTAATGTTTTTATGTATAAAATGCCTTATTAGTATTTTCAAATAAGGTATCTTTTGAAAGATACAGTCCTGTGCAATTTATTTTAGTAAATGATTGTATCGAACGCGATTTTTGTTATTTAAAATATATTAATTCAGAGAAAAAGTACAATAAAAATAATATTGTTTTAAATCACAATAAAATAACAAAGCATTTTTTTTGTAAATGTTTTGAACAAATGTTTTGTTTTTACATAAAAAAATCCACCCACAAATAAAAAATAAAAATATTATAACTGGGTAAATTTTGTCTGAAAAGTTTTTCTATAAGCAGCTTAATTTTCGAATTAAAAATTCATTATGTTTTATTTTAAATACCCAACATAATATAAAATCACGAAAACTACGCCTTTAAGCATAAAATGTAATTTGTTATCAAATACAAATCCCCTAATCATAAAAATTGTAAGAGTTTAGACTTACACGTGTTTCAATAGCAATGCTATCGTCATCAGAGTCTAAACTCTTACAATTTTTATGGTTAGAGCATAGACATAGAGAATGGACCACGCATCAGACTCGAAAACAGAATCGTGTCAAAAGAAAGAGATAGAAACAGGTTTGGGATATACTTGTCCTTTTTTAAACAGGAGTATAACTATTTCATTCTTGGCCCCGAACATTAAAAATATTCATAGATATACTATATAAAGAGGTTAAAAAAAAAATAAAAAAAAACAATTATTGATTTCTAAATAATATAAGTTTCGAATTTTTTGACCCAATGTTAATATCTTGTTCTTCTTTTTTCGTAGCTTCGTAATGTAACCTAATATCAAAAAAAATATTTAAAATTTTGTAGTAAGTAAATCTTTTGTAGTAAGTAAATCTTGTATGTGCTGTTTGTAAGTGCAATCCACCTCATCATTTTGTAGCAACCACATGGGAATTGATTTAAAACTATTTTTTATTAATATATATTTAATATTTTTGGTAGCAAAAATGTAATTTTCCCGAAATATCCGTTCATAATTTTGCAAATTTCTATCAGATCAATTGATGTTTTTTTTTAAATTTCCTCGATGAAATATGAACCATTATGGTATGTTTATTGTTTATATTATTTACTTTTCTAATAAAAAACTTATTGCACAAAAATCACAAGATAGATATACAAAAATATATCGGACAGAAATACTACCCTGAACTATATAGTAAGCTACCAATCAGATTCTTAGAAAAAGAGATAGATATATTCCAAACTACACTGCATCTCTCTCTCACTTTTTGAACAGATGTTACACTATTGTGTTAATACAGAATGTACTGTCCATTTTCTATGTCTATGAGTTAGGGGATTTGTATTTGATAAATCATAACCATAGTTTTTGTCTGTTGTTTGTTACAATTTGTTGTTATTTTGTTTTTACTTATAGGGTGTGCACTTAACATTAGATATTTTGGACACGGCTGGATCGTACGAATTTCCGGCAATGCGGGCTCTGTCGATATCATCAGCAGATGCGTTCGTGCTTGTATACGATGTGACAGATGACGGCACGTTCGAAGAGGCACGAGCGCTCAGGGATCTAATACACGATACAAAAGGTGGTCCGGATGTTCCTATCGTCGTCGTTGGAAACAAGACTGACGAATATGATAAAAGAGAAGTAAGAAAATATATATGTGCGGAATAGAAGAAACCCTATTAATCTCACTTTGTCGTCCGTCCGTCTGTTTGTCTTTTTCATTCAAAACTAAATATCTCGTAAACTATACAGGGTGGGGCATTTAAAGTGTTACAGTTTATTATCTCAGAACCATCGCGTATTTGAAAAAAATGTTTCAACCAAAAAATGTTTAGTTGTGAGGGGTAATCGAATAGTAATATTTATTTGCTATTTTAACGTGGCCTTCAAGGATATTTGAAGGTCAACATTATTTTTTTAAATAGGAACCTATAGTTTTTATTTAGTAATCTTATTCTTCGTAAAGAAATACGAATCTTTCATTGAAAACTTTTTTTTGAACAGCCTTAGCTTTCCAAGATATCTAACAAAATAATTCGAGATTTTGAATATTCAAGAATTTTTTACTCAGAAACTATAAACTTTTGAAAAAAAGTACAAAAATATTTATTTTGATCTAATAAACCTTGGAGAATTATTTTAAAAACTTTTTCTATTTATTTTATTTTAACAAAAACAAAAACAAAACCAAATGTTAAAAAAAATTCTAGAATAATTCTTTAAGTTTTATTAGACTAAAATAAACATTTTTTGTATCTTGTACTTTTTCTTTAAAGTTGATGATTTCTGAGTAAAAAAATCTTGAATGTTCAAAATCTCGAAATTATTTTGTTAGATATCTTGGAAAGCTTAGATTCCTCCAAAATAAGTTTTCAATGAAAAATTCGTGTTTTTCACGTAGAATAAGATTAGTAAATAAAAACTATAGGTTCCTATTTAAAAAAAAGATATTGAAATATTGAAGGCCACGTTAAAATAACAAATAAATATTACTATTCGATTACCCCCTTACAACCAAACATTTTTTTCAAATATGCAATGGTTCTGAGATAAATATCTGTAACACTTTAAATGCCCCACCCTGTATAAGCTAGAAACTTGAAATTTTTACTGAACATGTAAAATGACACCCTCTAGTAAAAGATGTACAAATTTATTGAAAAAATAATTTTTCAGGGGGAGGCACTAAGAAGCTAAAGCTACGTAAAAAAAATATGCACGTTAAAATGTATAACCAAATAACCGGAATTCAACCCTTATTTTTTTTCTAAATCAAAAATGGTGCCTGCAGAGGGCTTTAAAGCAAATAAAAAAAAAAAACCAAAAAAATTGTATACTAAGACGTGTGAGGTATCAAAATGTAGATCTCAATAAGTAGAATTTGACCCTATTTTTAATTTTTTTCTAACTCAAAAATGGCACCTGTAGGGGGCTAAAAGCAGTATTTAACTCTGTAACTACTGACTCAAAAAATCTGAAAAAATTTGGTAACGAGGCTTTAGTGGGACTACCAACGACAAATACTAAAGTCAACAATACAATTTTAAATTTTGGAATAATAGGGAGGGGCGTAATAGATTTTTTTATTTTGATATCTAGGCAAGTGGGGTGTTAAAATGTAGATCTCAATTAGTAGAACATGACACTTTTTTGTATTTTTTTTTAAGTCCAAAAATGTACCTTCAAACTGTCCACGTAGTACGTACTTCGGAACCCTTAAGACATATATTCGTGTATGTCTTGCCTGAATTTTTTTACTTAATTGCATTTTAATTTCGCAAAAAACGTCGCTTACTATTTAAAAATTGTTATTTTCCCTAAAATTTGAATTTTTCCGTGATTGGGACTGGCCCAGGGATAAGGAACCTTTTTATCATAGAAGGCCACATTAAAATTTAAAAATAATAAGCAGGCCGCATACTTACCGTCTTTCTTGAAGAAGTCTTCGTTGTCAAATATATCCCCACTAGGAAGTTCATATCAAATAACTTCAGAATATACGCGCAATAGCCAATTTTAATTTACGTTTGATTATTGTAGATTATTTGTTCAAATATTTTTATTTTTGTCTCTTGGCAGAATAAAATTAAAAATAAATTGAAAAAAATATATATATATATTATAAATAATTGAAATATTTACCGGCCGCAATGAAGTATTGAAAAGGCTACATGCGGCCTTAAGACCGCAGGTTCCCCATCCCTGGACTGGCCTATTCGGAACATGAAAGTACCTAAATCTTATAAACCCTATTGCACGTTAATTTCGTGTTTTAGGTTGACACCGAAACTACAGAATCGGTTGTAACTGTCGACTGGGAGAACGGGTTCGTCGAAACATCTGCAAAAGATAACATCAACGTCTCTAAAGTCTTCAAAGAACTGCTGACTCAGGCGAAAATCAAGTACAATTTAAGTCCAGCGTTGAGGAGAAGACGGAGACAGTCGCTTCCGGTTGCCGGTGGAGGTCCACACGACACGCCTCATAAGTCAGCAGCACCTCCACCACCTGCACATCACGAGATGATCCCTAACGCAGCTCAACTACAACATCTTCAAGAGATTAGAGACAGGCATGCATCAGGTAGTAAACGAAATTCATGTGTATTGTCTTAAAACTTCTATTCATACAATTGTGTAATATTCTTGGATTTAGTTGTTAGGAAAATGTGATTATATACATTCATCAAAATAATAAACGGGTCAATTTTTTTTATAATAGCATAATTTGCAAAAATCTTTAGAAAGTATTCAAATTTCTATTTTTGTATATAAGGTACTGGCACCAGTCTTGGATACGTATATAAATGAGAAAATAGGAGGTCTGTGACATACAGTCTGATTGACGGACAGACAGACCGAAACCATAAGGGTTTCTAGTTTTTTATAGTACCCTCAAATTTAATAATTCAAAAATGTCAGTTAAAAGAAAAGTTACGAATTATTCAAATATAATAAGGTACTGGCACCAGTCTTGGATATGACCCCAGTAATGGCTATTTTTAAATTAAATGTACTGAATTAGAAATATGTGTTGATATTTGATTACTACCATTTCTGAATATTAATCTATATATATTTAATTGTCTTACAGCGTGATTTGATGACAATCGGTTAATACATGTCAAAATGGTGGACTTTTAAACTAATTATTAGTATAATTTATTTATTAATCATTATATTATCATAGCAACTGCTTTATCATTTAGTGATCATTAGCAAGTGTCCATCACTGCGTGCTCATTACTGGGTTTACTTTATCCATTACTAGAGAAAAAACATAAACAAAATAAAAGGCTATAATTTAAAGAAACAAACTATATTTGCGGACTTTGGTACTTAAATTGATTAAATAAAAAGTTCTTTATTTAATTAGTAGCATGAGTTCATAAGAATTACAAATAAGAAGCCCGTCAATCACAAAAACAGTAAACCTTGCTCTTATAGCGGCCATAACTGGTGCCAGTACCTTATTTATTTATGTATGACGACTATTTTTAAGTACCATTTTGAATATTACTTATTTTTCCTCTAGAAATATATATGTTGATCCCTAATTATTTTGAAGAGTGAATTTTTAGTGTGGATGTGGATAAAAAAGGTCTTGTTTCTTTATTCGATTTATTGTAATTGTTTTAAAGTTAACGGCATAACAATTCAATCAATCAAACCTTAGCTTTTTAATGTATAAACTTGAGTAGAAATCGGATGTTTGTAATAATAGAAGAAATAATAATTTGGAAATGTTTATTTATTACTTTGATAAAAAACCAAGATATATAAAGATAAGGTAGTCTCAGTAGCTCCTTGACCAATCAGCATTTGCGCGGGAATTACGTCACCACGGGGATGTATTCAAATGTTATAAATGTATAATAAATACAGTAAAAATAGATTTTACGAACATTTATCAACAAAAATTGGTATATATAATGATTGATACCTATTACTTTTAAAAAATCGATGAGTGTAGTCGACCAAGAGATGCAAGGGGTGAAAGGGGTGAAAAACTTCAAAATAGCAACTGCACTCATCGGTTTCTTAAAGTCTAGGTACCAATGTATCTCTATACCAATTTTCGTTGATTAATGTTCGAAAATCTACTTTTACTGTACTTGTTATACATTTATAACATTTAAATATATCCCTTGGGTGACGTAATTCCCGTGTAAATGCTGATTGGTCAAGGAGCTATTGAGACTACCTTGTCTTTACATATTTTGATTAAAAATTAGAAAACTATTTATTGAATAGATCTAAAATCTTAATAATTAAAATACACTGTAATATTCTATTTCTGTATTTCTATTTTACCAAATTCAGGATTTTTTTTATTCACTTGGGTTAAAATATCAATAATATAATAACTGTATTTTACGTCATATTTATTGAAAAATAAAAAACAAGTTCAATCTACAAGTTTAGGTTGAAGCAAATATAATTCCTATTTATTTATTTATTTTTTAGTCTAAAGATAATTTTGTTAATCAAAAGCTTGCTTATTACATTTTTTTTACTTTAATAATAATATTAATAAAATTTTTATTATACATATGTATATGCATTATATTTATACATAAATATTATGTTTTACTTTTAAATAGGTTTATATAAAATTAACGAACAGGGTTGAACTAAAGAAACAGAGCTCACAGAAAATGTTACTTAAGTATTAGCTGCAACAAAAAAAATATGGGCTTAGACCTTTCTAAGGTTACCATAAAATGTCAATATTTAGCGCCCTCGAAACCAAGAAACTTTTGTTTTAAAAACATGTTTTCTGGAAATTTATTATTTTGGAAATAATCCGCTGGAAAGTCTTCAAAAAAAACATACAGTAGGGTCTCTTTTTCCACAGTATAAAAATCACTTTAAAAAAGACATTGTTTACATTATAAAATTATGATACGTTCCATATTTTTTTTAAAACCGCGTTAATCAATTAAAATGGCCGAAAATCGGGTAAAAAGTTAATGAAAATTCACGAATATAAAAATGTCTAAAAAACACAATGAAAATTAGTTCGAAAATCTGAAAGAAGTTGACGTAAAACCTAAAATAAAATAAATTTGTTTTTGAATTTTATTTATTTAATTTTATTGAAAACTAACAATCATATTTTTTCATGAGAATTATCGTCTGAAAATATGAAATCTTGTTAAACGAACATTTTTATAATAACAACTTGTATGAAAATAGTACCGCGTACAGTGGCGTAGATAGGGAGGGGATTAAGGGGATCAATCCCCCCCCCCATGAAATTACTTCATGAGAAAACTCAAAGACATTTTTAAACTCTTCACTACATATACAATGAACAAAATAGAAAATAGGAAAAATTGGATAAATTAAGAGTAAAGAAAAAAAAAGGTTTTCTTATTGCTTAATTTTCAATTGAATGACCTTTTTTTAGTAATAAGGAGTAGACTAACTACAGTTTATATAGCTATATGATAAAAAAAAAAAAGTCATTCAATTCAAAATTATAGTAATCATTTTTTTTTATTTTGCATATTTTGGGGGGCCCTCAGCCACCTCTTGCCCCGGGGCCCCCGAGCTTTTAGTTACGGCCCTGGTCATATCCCCCCTCCCCCATCACAAAAAGCTATCTACGCCACTGACCGCGTTAATTCAACTCTGCGTAAAAAGACCCTGGTGTATTACATATTTTTACAGTCGAATTATTTTTAATTTTATCTTCAAATTAAAAAATGTTTGAGATATGAGAACGTCTAGAACAATAAAATAAAACCATTTAAACTATAACTGTACAAAAAATAAATTAATTATTGTTGTTACTATGTTACTAGCTTCATTGTGATATAATGATTTTACTATATTATATATATTCTTAAGTAAACTAATTATATGTACAGTGTGTCACAGGATAAATGTAGCAAGGGTGTAATGAACAATTTTTTTTTTATTTCGGAATGACATTTGGAGATCAAGTCCTGCTTGATGTAAAACTAACGTATACCAAAAATCAGTTCATTCGGTCATCTACAGGATGTTTTATAAGCAAAATTGTATAATAAAAAATAACCAAGAACAAACTACCTACATTTTTCAAAATATGAAATAAAATCTATTAAGAAAGTTTGAATTTTAGAGCATTAAAAAAATTAACACTTTCAATAAATTAAGTAGATATTTTATTGTGAAGTGAATTATTGTTTTTATTGTATCGTTCGAATAGGCATGATGCCAGTAACAAAGTATCACTGAAATTATGATTTTAAATAATGAAATAAGTTAAAAAGATTCTAAGAAATGAATTTATTTTTATATTAAAAGCGAGATTAATATGATTTTTGTTAAAATAAAAACGCAAAATACAGCAATCCGCCATGTTTGATATAATGACGTCACGGCTACGTAAACGTAATTTTTGTTTAATTAATATCTGCACTGTTTATAAATTATTTTGTGGATTTAATTTATCAATTTGCTCAGTATTGTGTTACCAAAAGTAAAACCGAGAAACATTAGCGATGAAACAAGGATTTATTATAGTTGACAAGGAGTGTTTACATAGACGTGACGTCAAAAATGCGCCATGACACCTGCGCGCGTTTTGGCGTCAAATTCAAAATTAGTTTTAAAAGGGTCAATTTTTGTGATCAAACTTTTATTTTCTGCAGAAATAAGCATTTTTTTTTTTGAAATAACAGACACGTAAGATTGGTAAGATCATCATAAAATAGTTTTTAAAAATTAGGCATCATTCATGCCTATTAAAATGCAATTTATTTAATTTGTTTCATTTCAATTTTTTAAAAGTTATTTCTGTTTGGTACGACGTGCCAAAATTACATTTTAAACAACTTTTCTTAGTAATATGTAGTAAATGCTTATAAAACACCCTGTAGAAGATCAAATGGACTTATTTTTGGTATACATTAGTTTTCCGAAATTTCAAATTTTTTTTGTTCATTACACCTATTGTTACATAGAAGATAATACAAATATATTTGAACATCGGTCATGTTATTTGGTATCTTCATTTAGAAGATTTTTTTGAGGCGCATGCACACAACAATTTTCTTAATAACGTGTCAATTTCGCGCAGTAATAATTAAAGAAATTTTCTAAATGAAAATACCAAAAAGGCAATACTTGTTCGTAAGTAACCTATATATTTATTATTATTACTAAGGTATTATTTTTTATAAATTAAAGTCTACATTCCTTTTAGCCAGAGCTGCATTAAGATCGCAACGAATTTAAATTAGTATTGTGGTATAACGACTTAAAATTTTTGATTTTTTAAAATTATATGTATTTTGAAAGTAAAATATATTGAGAGTATACTGTGAAAATTGTAGACAGAAATTCAAAGTATTTAAGAAGTTATAGCTCATAGAAGAGAACGGGCTGTGTTAGTGTAAAATGTGTTACTAAATCTTTAAACGCATTTTTTTTTAAACCACTTTTTTCGGTTGGTGGGAAGTAGAAATTCTAATCAACCGATCGGGCTATAATTTTAACACGTTGTTCTACACAGTAATATTTATCGTATTACCTCAATTTATTATTAATTATTTAAAAAAAACACGATTTTCGAAAACTTTTTTTTATTATAAATGTCTTATTCTAGGTAATACGATAGAGACAATTAAAATCACTACAAATGGAGATGTGCTTCCCACCACTTTTTTTCGAGGAGTCCACTTTGACCCCAAAAAAATACAGTGTTATAAAATTTATTAAAAAAAATTTTTTTTTATAATTTAAGTTACAAAAAAAACATCAAAAGACTGAAAAGATTATATTTTACAAAAAAAATCCTGAAATAAAGTTAAATTTTTAGGCGTCACACTACAATACTGATTTAAATTGTTATTTTTCTAGTATTTTTTTGAAATCTTTCTAATTTAATTGTTTCAAAATGTTTAGGTAAAAGTAATATAATAATAATCAAATCGACTAACACCAATTTATAAATAATTTGTTTAACTCAAATTATAAAATGAATGTTAGAAATAAATGTAATTGGTGTAATGATTATTAAAATAATATTATTCGAGTGAGGTTAAAAATACATACATAGCTTCCTTATACTTATTAGGAAAGTCTATAGGTTCATAACAAGTCACCTAGCGTACAGCCTTTATATACGAAACTGTTACTAAAACTTGATGACGGCCATTTTTCTCAAATGTCATTTTCAATTAAGTTTAATAAGTTATAAATATTGTTTCGTACCTTGTTGTAATAATTCAACTTACAAAACTAAGTTTATTCTATATAGTTGCAATATTTATGATAATAATATACTCAAGAAATTACGGCTTTCCAAGGGCAAAAATCCTAAATTTGAGGATTTCGGCTGATTTTTAGTATTCTTCTACATATATAGTTTTTATAACTTACGCGTTGAAACTTTGTATACTACAAACAACATTGACCGCTGGACAGAACATGAATTATGACGTCACAAACGCTTCAATCAATCACGTCGCGTTTTAAATGTTAAATGGTCAATACTCTCATTAGAAAATAATATTTGAAAATCGACCTGTTTTTGTGCCATATAAAATATTTATTATTAACAAATAAATGGTACATCGCTGACTTTATGGAGCGCATTGGTCTCGACGTTAGGTAGCATGTTATGAATCCTATATGTTTCCTTGGCTAACAATAAGTAGCTTCCCATTAAGATAAACTACAAATGTACACTGAGTTACAAAAGCTTGGAGTTTCTCCATGCAACAAACGAATGAATATAATTAGTTACAAAGATATATTATATCACTATAACTTACTAAATATACTATTGTTTTCTACGTAGATGGATATTCATACAAATTTGAATGTTCATTTGGAAAAATAAATGTCTTTCATTGTAAAATTTAAAAATATGTAAAAAATAGCAAATAAAAATATATTAAATAAATCAGTCTCTGTCGATATGTATCTTATTTTACTCATCATGTTACAGATTCCGCCAAGATCTCAGCCCTTTATTGATGGAATTTCATTAAGATAATCTTAGAAATTAGTGAACAATAAGATTTTTTTTAATTCTTTTAATTTTCAAGGTCATTCATCAAATGTTAGCACCCCCAACTACGACAAAATTAAAAATACGTGGTGTTTAACAATTTGACTCCCAGAAGATAGCGTTAGCTGGAAGCAAATTTGTGTGCAAATTCTTTATAATATCGGGCATAAAACATAGTAGACGGGTCTGGAACACCCGGTATAATATAGCACAGTGGTTCTTAAACTAGGGTACGTTGAACTTTTGCGGGAGGTCCGTGAAAAATATTTGGCAAAAATTAAAGTACTTTTACATTTATATTTACCAGTGATTAATTATTACCTAACGACTTTCTTTGTTTTTCTGTCAGGGAGCGGGGTCCCTGAAAAATGATTGTTCAAAAAGGGTTCCTAGACCACATAAGTTTAAGAACCGCTGATAAAGCAGATATCTAGCGAGTGACGTCAGAGCTAACTTTACAGCTAGCGTCTCTGTTGTATTTAACTGCATTCTATTAATTGTGAATTTGCAATACTTTCTAATAGATTTTAGCGAATCAGTTATTATTGTTTGTGTCACATAGTCCAGAATTACGGTTTTATTTATTTAATTTATAAACTTTGACCTCAAGATCGAATAAAGTGTGTAATAAAAATGTTTCACGTGAAACAAGAAGATATAAAAGATGAAATTGAACCTCAAGAATATATAGGAACTTCTGTTGAATATGAAATATATATTAAACAAGAAGAGATAAAAGAAGAAATTGAACCTTTAGAATATGTTGAAACTTCTGACGAATTAAAAATATATAATAAACAGGAAGATATAAAAGAAGAAAAGGTAGAAATTGATCCTCTGCAAGATATTGAAATTCGTGATGAATTTGCAATTAACTGCAAGCAAGAATATCAGGTAATGAAAAACATTGTTAATATTGAATAATCAAATATATAGTATACTTAGTTGCTATACAATAAAATAATAAGTGTTAATTAAAATTAAAAGATAAAGGTAGGTATCGCTCTGTTTGACATATGTCGCGCATGCGTAAATGTAAAAGTAAAAAATTACAGTGTCTCTAAAACAATTTTTATTTTATAAAATTAGCATTCATGTCACAACGATAGACAATATTTATAATTAGTGCAGTCGTAGCAGGGGGGGGGGGGGGAGGGGGGCACAATTGGGCATAAGTCTTAAAGTTAATGATGTAAGCTATATTTAAAAAAGTAGAGTTTGTAGAATCGCGCCAAGCTGATATATTAACAATTCAACTTATTCGTTAATCTGTCAATTTTAATTTGTTAATAATAGGGAAAGGTGGTTCCGACGGTCTTAGGGTAATAATAGTTATCAAATGTCGTTTTGCAGGGAGACGTAGAAGTTAAACAAGAAAATCTAACAGACACCTACAATCAAAATGTGAAAACAGAAAATGAAGACTTCAGTGAAGAAACAAAATATAGTGATATTTTTTTAAATTCAAGTAATGAAAATAAAACTAATCATAAAAATAAAACATCTAAAATAAAATTAGCTCATTCTAATAACCTACCTTTTAAATGTGACCAATGTGAATATACTTGCAGACAAAAAGTTAGTTTGAATAAACATAAATTAATACATTCTAATAAACGACCTTTTAAATGCGACCAATGTGAATTCAGTTATAGAGACAATGGAACTTTGAAAAGGCATAAATTATCACATTCTAACCAACGACCTTTTAAATGCGACCAGTGTGAATTTAATTGTAATCAAAAAACTACTTTGAATAAACATAAATTAAGACATTCTAATAAGCGACCTTTTAAATGCGACCACTGTGAATATAGTAGCAGAGACAGAGGAACTTTGAATAGACATAAATTAACACATTCTAACCAACGACCTTTTAAATGCGACCAATGTGAGTATAATTGTAAACAAAAAGGTATGTTGAATAGACATAAATTAAAACATATTTTTGTACGGCTTTTTGAATGCGATCAGTGTGAATACAATTGTAGACAAGAAAGTAATTTGATTAGACATAAATTAAAACATTCTAATCCACGACCTTTTAAATGCGACCAGTGTGAATATAGTAGCAAAGACAAAGGTATGTTGAATAGACATAAATTAACACATACTAATATTCGACCTTTTAAATGTGACCAATGTGAATTTAGTTTTGGAGTAAAAAGCCATTTGAAAACTCATAAATTAATTCATTCTAACCAACGGCCTTTTAAATGCGACCAATGTGAATTTAGCTGTAGACAAAAAGGTAACCTGAATAAACATAAATTAAAACATTCTAATGAACGACCTTTCAAATGCGAACTATGCGATTATAGTTTTAAACTAAAAGGTACTTTGAATAAACATAAATTAACACATTTTAATAAATTACCTTTTAAATGAAACTAGTGTTATAGAAATAAATGTTATTTGACTACACATAAATTAATTAATAAACAACTTAATGTCAATATTGAAATGGAATTTTTAAATACATTACATATTAATAATAATATTTGAAGACATAGCTCCATCGCGCCAAGCTGAGATATTAACTATTTCACATTTGTTAACTATGTTACTAAACATTTATATTAGTGTTTTTTATAAGTTTCTAATGTTTTTTTCCTCATTTTTGTATTCAAATATATAATATTAAATACATACATATAAATTCAAATATTTTAATTATTCATACCTGAATTTTCATATAACATTCATGAAAAATAAATAATGTACCAAAATATTTTTAGACAAAAAGGCAATACGGGGGGTTGGGGAGGGTTCATAGATTTTTAATAAAATACAAATTTTCTGTATAAAAACATTAAAAAACAAAAACAAAAGTTATTTTCATTGGAAGTTTAGTCCTTTGTATTTGAAATAAATTGTCATATCTAACAATGAATTTCATATTTTGAAAAAAAAATTGAAAACTGTACCTCCGTCCGACAGACCTTTTTCGTTTTAAATCGTAAATTAAATATATTTCTAATTAAGCTAGCAACTTCTACTTCCAGGTAGCTTCCTAAAATTGTATTGGTTATCGATTTATAAAAAAATTATCACGAAAAGTCCTTAGACAAAAAATTGTTATAAGGACATCTGAAAATTACACCTTCGGACCGACACATGTGGTCTGACTGGACCTCTATACATTTTGCATGGAAAACGCATAGAATGTGACATATTTTTGTCATTCTATCTGACTTTTTTCTACTTTTTTCTAGAATATTTTCATAGGAATTATTTATCCAAACTATCGTTTATGCTCACTTTACACACATGCACGCATAGGGTGACCAGATTTTAGTTATTGTAATGTCAGCGTTTACAATAACTAAAATCTGGTCACCCTATGCGTGCATGTGTGTAAAGTGAGCATAAACGATTTTTTTTTTTTCATAAAACTTATTACCCTAATCTGCACTTTTACACTCCCTGCTCTATTTTTGATGACCTTTTATTTAGTCGTCATCATTTTTAGAAAACCCGGAAAAATTGCACCGAAACCCTGAGCCCGAAGATCCAGTATGCAAACTCTGAGACTCCAGGTCAAAACCTGAGTCCTGGTCACCCTATGTACGCATATATTCATGTACACATTCGTTTATTTGTATATAATCATATTATTATGTTGTTTCTTTTCTCTTTGTTCTCCAAACAAAATTTTTATAAATAAATATAATTCATTTTATATATATATTTTTGTTAATATAAAATCAACTTATAAATAACAACCTCATTCATAAATAGTAAATCTTCATTCATTATTTACAATTTTTTAAAGAGAGATTGTAGACTTTGTTTACAAGAAGGCGATAAGCTGCATCAAAAAACTTTTTTTTGTCAAACGTGCTCAAATCAGTATCTAGTGTATCAGCTTGCATTTCTGAAGACCAATAAATCAGTTCGTATCATATTCCATCATAAAGCTCATTGTTATCCATTTTTTTATAACAACATTGAAATAACTCAAAATAAAATACAAAAACAAACGAAAAAAAAACAATTTTTTTTCACAATCTAAAAGCCTTTTAAGAATTTTTTTTCGTTTACATGTAGAAAAACATATGCCGAAGCCAGGGCCGTAACTACCACCGGGGCAGCTGGGGCGGTTCTTGAAAATGTTAAACATAAATTATTCATGAAAATAAAAACTTGAGATTATCGACTAAAAAAAAAAAGGTCATTAAAATCTAAATTACAAATAAGTGGTACGTTTCCAAGTAAGAATGTGGGGGTCCCTCGGTCTCTTCTTGCCCCAGGGCCCCCGAGTTTGTAGTTACGGCCCTGGCCGAAGCCACTGAGAGAGGTAAGACATTAAAAAATTTTGCCTACCTGTGATAGAAATAAGTGTGAAGTTGAGTCAAATTTTCATACAAATGCATGTAAATGCATAAGGGTCCAGCCAGACACCATGTGTCGGTCCGAAGGTTATCGGAATTAAACCACCCCGACCCTGGAGACACTTGATACACATATCGGGGAGGAGTAATACAAATATAAAAAAAGTAAGTTCGAAGCACAGTAACATAATATTATTCATACATCTTAAAGATAGTTTTAATATAGGCTCATAACAAAAAATAATAAAACTTTGAAAAAAAAAATTATTGTACATACTTCTTTGATATCGTTAAAATATCAAAAAATATGAAAACAAGAATAAATAAAAGATTTTTTTGTAATTGATATTCTATTATACGTTTATAGCATTTAAATACATCTCCCAAGTGACGTCATTCCCCCGCGACCGCTGATTGGTCAAGGAGCTGATGAGACTACCTTGTCTTTATATACCGTGTTCTATGTCTATGAGTAGAATATTATGTCCATTATGTCTATGGTAGAGCCCTGTAAATGCCAAAAGGGTCAAAAGGTTAAAGGTAGATGATTTTTTTTTATTTATTACAAATAATTTACAACTTAAAAATTTAAAAAGCATATATTTACATTAAATAATGGTATGTATAGCTTAAGTAATTGAAAATTTCAATTTCTATTTTACTATTAATGTATGTTTAAATTTTCGCGCTAAAAATATTTAAGAAGAAAAAGAAGAAATAATTGGAATGCAGAAAATTATTATACCTATTTGTACGATACGTATTCTGTTACTCTTATCATTTTCCTATTAATGTAGTTTTAAAAGTTATTTTTCATATATCTGTGCCTTATTAGCGAACATATGTGATAAATTTAAATAAATAATTGGAATTCGAAACACAGTAAGTAGCAATTGTAAAATGTATGATTAATTTGTACAATATATAATGTTTGAGGTACCTAATTGCCATTTTATGTTTGTGCTAAACCCATGTTAAAAATGTTAATTGTAAAATCAAATAACTGTTTTGATAATTAATTTAAAGTAAATTGTATAAATGTATATAAGACAGAAGGTAATGGGTAATAACAAGATGCTGTACTTATTGTTAGTACAGAGAATTGTATATTATGACATGCCACATTCCTTAATACAGAAAGTTTTTCCACATACTTTCCATAATTAAATGCTTTTTCACATGATAAAAAATTACACATTAATGAGATAGCTGAACAAATTGATAATATTAGGTGCTCATATTGTATATTTTTTATATTATATTTGTCAAATAATTTTAGGAAAAATTCTTTGAACACCAAAAATGAATGAATACTCTTGAAGAATGTTAATCACATATTTACAAAACTAGTAGTGTTTGTTTTGAAAAATGGGTTCTTTACAACAACCTGGCCGGTTTCTATCATATAGTAATAATATTCAAAGAACATCAGGTCTTCAAAGTCAAGGTAAGTTATATTTTATGATAAATATGTTGTATTGATTTTGAAATGAGACCGTTCTCAAGCCAGACCCAACCATCCAACCAAGTTTCATTAATAATAAAGGATTCAGGGGACAGACACATAGACGGACGGATAGACAGACAGACACAGAACGAAAAGTATTTGTTTTGATGTGAAACAGAAAGATCAATTTAAAATTTTGAATTTTTTTGTCTCATTCTAAAATGATCACAAAGCTTCTCGTATCTTTGATATTGCGAGGAAGCAAAAATTGAGAAACTGTATGGTTTAAAGTCTACACAATCACAAACAGTAGCTATCGCAGATAAATTTTTTATTAAAAAGTAATTTTTTTTAAACTTCAGGTGGTTATCATCAAAGTTTAAGTGGAAGTGAAACAGATGTGTCTACATCGAATGAAAATTTATCAAATGAAGAACGATATGTAATTCGTCACACTCCCCGACAAGAACCACAAGGTCAAGAAAATTTACAGCAATCGGTATCTAATAGAAGTTCCTTGAAAGAAAGTCTTCCTTCTAATCGTAGTTCATTAGATGTTTCATCATCTTCATATAACACGCTTATTATTCATGATGATTTGTGGAATAACAGGTTGGTATTTCTGGAATGAGTGAAATGCTAAAAGGCTAACGGTTTTTATGTATTTTCAGATTATCTGGTATTCGTGATCAATCAGAAACTAATACACCCATGTTTCTTTCTTATTCAGTCGACAGTAAAGTATCTTCTGGTGGACAGAAATCAATAACCAAAGATCGTAACAGTCTCAACAGTATCGGTGTACAGGAAATAACTGAAATTCCTGATGATTATTTGAACCAGTCTCATGTTTTGAAGCATCTTGCAAAAGAAGTAAGGAAACTAATTTTAATTAATTTATACATGATGTTCTTTAAGTACTCACTCTTACTCAAGGGGGTAATAAATAATAATAATAAAAAACAATAATGACTATTTTTTAATTAAATCATATATTAATCTACCAGTTGATTAATATATGATTAAATGTACTGAATTAGACATATGTGTTGATATTTGATTATCACCATTTCTGAATATTAATCTATATACATTTAACTGTCTTACAGCGTGATTTGATGACAATTGGCTTATAGGTGTCAAAATGGTGGACATTTAAACTAATTATTAGTATAATTTATTTATTAATTATATTATAGCAACTGTTTTACATTGTTTCTAATTTGACGATTCTTTCTTTTATATCTTTTGTGTCGTAGTACTTATCATTTTGTAATCATTAGCAAGTGTCCATCACCGCGTGCTCATTACTGGTTTTACTTTATCCATTACTGGAGAAAAACATAAACAAAATAAAAAACAAACTATATTTGCAGACTTTGGTAATTAAATTGATTAAATAAAGAGTTACTTGTTTGATTAGTAACATGAGTTCATGATAATTACAAAAGAGAAGCCCGTCAATCACAAAAACAGTAAACCTTGCTCTTATAGTGACCATAACTGGTGCCAGTAACTTATATTGTTATTTGAATACAGGTGAAAGTTCCATCTAGCTCTGGATCTACAATGAGAGACAGTGGAGTTTCTGAAAATGTTGAACTGGATCGTTTATCTCTTACACGAAAAGATAATAATTTTCAATCTCATTTTGAATATGACTTACCCAATCCAATAGTATGGAAAAATAGAAGTCCTGGTTGGTCATTAATCAACAGACATCGAGGAAAAAATGAAAAATTCAGTTTATCTAAATCACAACCAGATTTATCACGCATCAGTGGTAATTCTTATGATGTCCAATATCGTAGAGGAGCTTCTGCTCCCCGACCTCGAACTAAAGGGAGAGAAGAATTGGATATTGGAGAAATTTGGCAATCGAATGAAATTGTAGATATTCTTATACATGAAAATAATACACTTAAACTGGAAATCGATAATTGTCAACAGAAGGTCGCAAAATCACAAAAGGTATTTAAAAATATAGCCGATTATGATACCTTAACACTGTGTTCAGGGTGTCTACTTTCTGGAAAGTCAGGGAAGCTTAAAGTGGTCAGGGAATTTCTTAAAAATTCTGAAATTTTAGGGAATTTATTAAAATTTTTTTGAAACATCAGGAAAAAAAATGTATAAATTTAAGTAGACGAGCAAAAGAAGTAAGTAACAAGTGTAAATTTTTAAGTTATGACCAAAAAAAGGTCTTCAAATTTTATTTCTGCATCCCCCCCCCTCCTGGAATTATGAATCTGTGGTCAAGAAAAAGAAAGGGAGTTTTATTTCCAAAAACCAGTGGACACCCTGGTGTTATATTTTTACCGATTTAATATTTAATTGAATTCTAGTTGGAGCAAGAAATCAGTAAAGTACATCAAGCACACGCGGAGCTAGTGGCAATGTCTGAAAAAAGGGAACGTTTAGAGAGAACGGCACGAATGAGATTGCAGGCGGATTGTAGAAGATTTCAGGAACTAAATCATGCTCTCAGAGAACAATCTGATCTACTACAAACCCAGCTGTTGGCGACACGAGCTGCGACACCCAACGATCTACCGACTGATGCGTTACGCAAAGAATTGGCCAAACGTGAAGTTCTAATTGCCCAACTTATCACACAAAGTAAGTTTGTAAAATACTAGCGCATTGGATCTGGTTTTATCCGGGAATATTCATTTAATGCCCACCCAACATTTTCATCCAACATGCAAACAGTAAACCTTGCTCTTATAGTGGCCATAACTGGTGCCAGTACCTTACTTGTTTTTAATAAACAAGTTCAATTAAAAACTGTATCTCGCACATACAGAGTGTCCCAAGACTATGTTGTTATAAATGAAATATTGAACTTTGATAAACATGCAATTTTGTCATATGTAATAGAAAACTTCAAACTTTTTTTACATCGTTGTCAGATCTTTTATCAATTTTATAATACTTATCCGGTGTTGAGACGATACTTTCTCTTGCCTCTATACGTCTGAGCTCCCTGGTAATGTCACCCTCTCCCCATCCAAACTGAGTAGCATTTGTTTTTCTGTAAGCAGCTTAATTTGTAATGTTTTATTTTGAACACACGGTACAATTGTTTATTTATTTATAGACAAAGAACTGGTTGCTTCGAAAGAACGTCAGGAAATCGAACTTGCTGCGCAAAGAGCTACTTTACAAGAACAAAGGACTCACATCGATATATTAGACACGGCTTTAACAAATGCGCAAGGAAACGTGGTCCGTTTAGAAGAGGAAGTGAGTTTTTTTTTATTTTACAGCAACGATAAACAGGTATGATAATTTTAAAATTTGTTACAGTGCCGAAAGAAACAGATGTACGTAGAACGTGTGGCGCAGTTACAGAGAGCTCTTTCATCGCTACAGCTAGCTAGCGACAGACGTGAGCAAACGGAACGGAAACTGCGACTGCAATTAGAGCGTGAGTTACGTAATGAACGATCGAAACCGGACGAGTCGGGCGGCGGCATTAGTAACAGCTTGAATGAAACTTCAGCTGCTGAACTGAAACGTAGGTTGAGAGAGCGGGAAGAGAAGATCATGAGGCTCGAAGGAGAGTGTGCTAAATGGGAGCAGCGTTATCTTGAAGAAAGTGCGTTGAGGCAAGCCGCTATTGATGCTGCAAGCATTCCCAAGTAAATTGATCGTTTAATGTGATGTTACATGTGTTTTTATTTAATTAATTTGTTTCCAGAGATGCAAAAATCGCTGCTTTAGAAAAAACTAGCCAAGATGCTGAAAAATTGATTGCAGAAGCCCGGACAGAAAAAATAAGGCATATGGATGAGGTGCACGAAGCACAAAAGAAAGTTGCAGATCTTGAAGCAAGGTATTTATTTATATATACATATCTAAATACATGCGTGTAGTATGAGGATCTTGAAAAATGAAAGAGATAGAGATAAAAGTTACCTTTAAGAGGGGACAGTTTATAGTGTAATAAAGTTAGCATAAATAAAGGCAAATCGGGAACTTATTCTGCGCAAAATGATTTTTTGTAGAATTGTTCTATTATTATTATTATTTCTTTTTGTACGTTTTGTAATTAATCTAAAAATTTAAAACCTATGTAGATTTGTAGGAAATATCATAATGAATTAAGAGGTATTTTTTTTATTCGATTATCAGAAGCCTGGACATTTAAGATTGGTTTTTTTGTCAGCTAATTTGACCGGGAACTATTTTCCATAAGTCTAGTGCGGGGTTCTTTAATTTTTTCTACGAATGTATTAATAAGAATAAATAACAAACACAAATTATAATCGTTTATTATTTTCAGATTAAAAGATTTCGAATCAAAGTTAGCAGAACGTGATGCAATGATACGTGTATTACAGAAACACGCATACGATAAAGACGTTTCCGCAAGTTCTTCATTCAGCAATATCCTAGGACGGTCACCGCATCATACGCCTCATGCTAGTCTCCATTCGGCAACAGCTACGACAGATCTTGATACTGTTTTGGGTACTTCGGTTTCACGCGAGGAACTCGGTATGATTTAACAAATCTATATTAATATTATAAAAAAAGTAGGTTTGTCCGATGTAATCTCAAAAATACTATAGTGTACATATCGCCATGCTATAACTCAAAAGAGCTGAGCAGTCAATAAATAAGTCAAATTTAGCTCATAAACAATAAGAGATACGTTTTAAATTAGTAAAGTACCAGTTCTTACAAAATTTTTATTTGTGATTCAGTTCTCATAAAAATTGGGCCAGTTGATTTGTTAGTTCCTGCTATTTATAAAAGTAACTTTTCAAAATAAATTGTAAACTTAAAATAAATATAAACATGAGGTTATTTGAAGTTTTCTGTTTTTATTTCAGTAAGCAGTGTATTAACTGGATCAACAGGTTTCGGTTCAAGCAATTCTTACGCAGGTAGCGACTCTTCTTATCATACATCGTATTCAAAATATGGAAGTGCTGCTAATAAAAGCTTTGACTCTACAAAAAAGAGTTTGGATGATCAATTAAAAGAACTGGATAACCAGTTAGATAATCATCAACTTCTTAATAAGGTAAGTGATGCAGAAGTTGACGAAACATTTTATTAGGCTGCCGCCTCGATGTATACATAAATATTGTACTATTTTAATCCATATTTATTTGTATATGAAACGTTTAGGTTGATTGTTTAAAAAATATTTTTTTGAAAATTATTTATTTTAAAAATGCACAGAATTTTTTTATGAAATGTTTTTATTTCAATCGATACTTAAATTTTTAGCAAAAAAATATGGGTAAAAATAATGCAACACGTTAAGTATAACAATTATTCTGTACGCTGCATTTAGTAAAAAAAAAAAAAAACATAGACTCAAATTAAGTATTTTGATTTTAGACTGATTTTAAGTTGATCTCTGTTTAACTTTAATATTAATACTTTTATTTTATGTAAACTTTATGACTACATTGGTTAATTTAACTTCTAGATTTCAAATGTGTAATAGAATACCGAATATAGATACTATTTTTATTCCCTCAAACCCAGAACAGACTCAATTCTGTTTAATATAAAAGAATTTTTTTCTCTATTGATACGTGTCTTAAATCGTACGTCACCATTTGGTAAAAAAAAAGGAACTTGTTAGATACGGTGAGCTGTCAGTTGTTGATAGCTTGAAAAACATGTTTAATTAAATAATTCGCTATTTTCATATCACAGTTTCTTTTTTAATATTAAAGAGTGAGTAAAAATCTGCAAAAAAGAACAAATAATCGTTTTAAAAAAAATGTATTTTTAATTAAATTAGGGCAAATAGTTTTTGTAAAAAAAAATATAAAGTACGTGATCAAAGATATACTGAGTTATATTACTGCATAAACGTAGTCGTGTACAGAATAATTACTATACTAGTCCACAATCTATGTTTGCATATTCATATTTGAGATTTCAGTCATCGATGTTGTAAATGGCAGTCAAATAGTGAGTGTTGTTATTGTTGCATGCTAGTGTTTTTGTTATTTATATATCGTTATTTACATGTCACCGGTGTACAAGCAAAACACATGAGTACACCATTCTATAGAATTTGTTCCACTCTATCGAAGATTCATTTCAACAAAGTCATATAATTTTCCTTAACATCAAATCTATTATAACGTTATCTAAATCTGTAATAACACATTTTATGCAGAAAAAATACAACATACATCAATTCAATGTCTCTTTTTACGCGGTAGATACGTTCCATAACAAATCGCATATAAAAAACCGATTAAAAAAAGATATTGCTTACATTGTAATTTTTTTTTTTTTGTGACAATTCGTATTCTGTCAACTATATAGAATAACCTTACTTTTAATTTTTTCTTTAGTTTCTTTCTGGCACAGTTATAAATCTTTTTCCAGGAGTTTTGTAAGTTGAATTATTACAACAAGGTACGAAATAATATTTATAACTTATTATTTTTCGTTCGTTTTCCATGTTTATCGTTGACACTTGTATATTTAAGCATTGACTGACATTTAAATTTTGGTTTATGACGTCACGTAACATGGCGCGCAATATTAAGTATGTACCTTTTTTTAAGTTTGATATTTTGGGGTCGGGATAAACTTTTGGAGTATGAAAAAATGTTCTACAATGTTTTTTTATCTCTAGATTACATTGAATAGATTTTTAGGGATTTTCATTTTTTACCGGATTACTCTATTGCAGTGGCGTAGATAGGGGGGGGGGGATCAAGGAGATCAATCCCCCCCCCCCATGAGTCTACTTCATGAGAAAACTCAAATAGATTTTTTTAACTCAGACATTTTTTTAAACTCTTCTAGTATGAACAAAATCAACTTTTTTTAAATGCAATAGTTAGTACGAAAAGAGTAATAGAATTTTATTTTCAGCTTTTTCGTCGGTTTTAAAAAGGCAAATTAATTTTTTTTAACGTTTTTTTATATTTTTTTATTATACATACATGAAATGTACTGTATAATAAAGTATAGTAATCATGAAAAAATCGAACTCGAGATTTTAACGGAATTACACGTATTGAGGGTCCCTGAACCAAAAATATGAGATTAAATATTAAGTCATATCCCCCCCCCCCCCCCCCCAGCAAAAAGCTATCTACAACACTGTTAAATTGTCAGTTGTCATTAGATACTTCACTCGTAAGTTTTGTAAATTAAACATTCCAGTGCATTCATTGAATATTTAAAAAAAATGAAAATACAATATTATGAAAAATCAAGGTTTTTTTTGACTTACTGTGTTTTGCTTGTATTCTGATAAGTATATATTGCTTTTGTTACTTAATGAGAAATATATTGTCATCAATATCAATTATTGTGTACTTGGAAAATATTACTGTTTTGCTTTTTTTGGTATGATTTCAGTACATAATAATACTTTTTTCATCTAATTATATTGTTAAAAATTTAATTTTTAAAATTACATTTATTGTCGCTCCAATGTTAACAAATTCTATGTTACAAGAAACATAGGGCACCCACAAGGTATATAAAGACAAAGTAGTCTCATTTGGTCCTTGACCAATCAGCGTTGGCGTGGGAATTGTCGTCACTAGGAAGATGTTTTCAAATGCTATAAGTGTATAATAGAACAAGCTTGTCCAACCCGCGGCCCGCGAGGATAATTACAAAAATAATAAACCTGCATTGAAATTAGCGCGACTAAAAAAAAAGGTGTTCAGTTTTTATTTTTCCTAAAAAACCTTTTGTATTCCATAAAATTAGGAATTGAACTTAATGCGACAAAAAAAAGGTGTTCAGTTTTTTTATTTTTGTATATTCTGGTCTGCGGTCCTTAGTTTAGTTTTGGGTTTATGCTAAGCAGCGCAGAAGGTTCAAAAGGTTGGACACCTATGTAATAGAATATCAATTATGTACAAAAAAAATCCTTTATTTATTCTTGTTTTCGTATTTTTTTTTATATTTTAACAACACATACAATCAAATAAGTACAAATTCGACATTGCAAAATCATAAAAAAAGCTGTCACAGACAATTTGGTCTATTCGGGAAGCATCATTTTTACTCTTCTTATGTTGACAATACGTTCTGTGAGTCTGACAACGAGTAAATGATGGAATTTGTATAATTGATATTCTATTATACATTGGTTACGTTCACGACTGACCAAAAACAGTAAACAACGAGCTTTGATTAGTTGATTTATGGAATTTCTGGTGGATTGTACCAGAAATTTAAAGAATGTCATTATTTAAGCGTGTAAGGAAGTGAGACAGAAGTCAACATGAAGTGAACATAAAAGTTCTTTGGTTAGCCTGGTCATTAGTTTCTATCTCTTTCTAATCACTTCTTTCTCACTTCCTTACACGCTTAAAAAATGGCATTCTTTAAATTTCTGGTACATTCCATCAGAAATTCCATGAATCAACCAATCAAATCTCGTTGTTCACTGTTTTTGGTCAGTCGTGAACGTGACCATTTATAACATTTGAATATATCCCCCTAGTGACGTCAATTCCTGCGCCAACGCTGATTGGCCAAGGACCAAATGAGACTATCTTGTCTTTATGTACACAGGTAGAAAAGTGACTTGGGCCAAGAAAATCTTGTTTTATATATAACGAAAACAATATTTTCTCAATATAAGAATGTATTCTTAATCCAAGTATATTATTAGTTTCGTCCAACAATATTTCTTTAAAGAGAAACAACAATTTTCTGGATTAAGAATATATTCTTAAATTAAGAAAATATTGTTTTTGTTATATAAAAAACAAGGATTTCTTGACCCAAGTCAACTTTTTTACCAGTGTACCTGTACCTGGTGTAACAGGTTGGTAACTTCTGTAAAATCGCTTATTTCAAAAATTGAAAACTGATTTTTAGTAAATAAACATACATATCTATTGTAGTAGATCTACATTTTTGGGTACTATTACTACAATCAGAGTGATCTGATTACTGAACTATCATAAGGAAGCGTCGGCTATTACGTAAAAATGATTTTCAAAATTTTTGAAAGATTCAGATTATTACCAACCAAAGCAGTAAGCAAAGTCATGCTTAGCTACCAAAAATCAATTACAGTTGGACTCCTATAAGTTCGAATTCCCCTTCATCGGAGGATAATTTGTATCTCTCACTCAACGTTGAGAAAATAATTATTAAAGTGGTTTCACAATTATATAAATGGAAATATACGTACAACATTATTAAACAGACGAAAAAAAACAATATGTTATCAAATACTTACATTAGTATTCAAATAAAACTCAAATATAATCACTACACCTTTTTCTGAAGACGCCATATATATTACAAATGATGAACTGTCAAAGAACTTTCCAATTTTACCACCAAGGAGTAAAGTGTGAGTGTGAGAGAGAAAGCTATTCCCATCTCATTTCATTAGATCGGTATTGTGATAGAAGGGGTAGTCTGTAAGTTCTAATTCCGAGAATTTTGGGTCCCGTAGCTTAGAACTTATAGGAGTTCTACTACATCAATTTTTGAAATTACAGATTTTACAGGGATGCGAATTCAGAAATATTTACTTTAATTATTAATAATTTTTTTCATATTTCTGAATAAGAATAAGTCGTAATTGAATGTGAGTTAACGATTTAAATATTTAATATTTGGGTCAATCCATATGAAGTGGTCCAGCACTGGTTACTCGATCATTCTAAAAAAAAATTGTTTTTTTTGTGTGTAATTACCCTAACATGTTGGTAGTTCGAAATGACCATTATTTTAATTTTATTGTTTTTTGTTTTCGCATGACGGCCATATTTGTTATACAGGTCGCTGCATTTTTTGCACTTTAAAGGGTTTACGGAAACTAGAATATCTCAGCTTCTATCAAACCTTTTAACATGGGACTAAAAGCAAATTGTTCAGAATAAAACGGGCTACAAGATTACTTGTAGACATTTTCACCTAAATGTTATCCTAAAGGGTGAAATTTCAGCCTTAATTCTTAGTTCTATTTTTGAAAAAATCCCATTTTCAAGGGGATGTTTTTGCAAGAAGGGGAAATGTTAACAAGTCAAATTATTTTTTACAAATAGGTGTATTCACACACCAAAGTTCAACTATGAGACTTGCCTCCCTTTATTTCAAATTTTTTTCAAAATTTGAAAATTCGAGAAAATGACACTTTCCAGTTAAAAATCTGAAATTTTAGCCCATTATAGTATTACATAATGGTATTATGTACCAAAAATTTTGGATTGAGATTTAACTATTGAAATGCAAATATCGCAGTTATGCGAAAACAGAAAACAATAAAATTAAAATAATTGTCATTTCGAACTACCAACATGTTAGGGTAATTACACACAAAAAAACAGTTTTTTTTTAGAATGATCGAGCAACCATTTAATTTAATTTTGGACCATTTCGTATGGATTAACCCATTCTTTAAAATACTGTAATGTAATACTTGAAATGTCCATCTTTTATATTTTCATGAAATAACGGAATATAATTTTTAATTAAACATTTAAAGTAAATATACAAACTTTGATATCTTATATTAATACATAAATTATAATTATTTTAAATAATATATTTTGTAACATTTAATGCCCATTACAGTTTTTTCTTTGAAATGGTACGACAATATAATAATTATTGTTAAATTTTGTTGTATTTAAAATATTTTAATTCAACAATAAACATTATTTTTATACATTTTAAGGAAACCATATTTAATAACTATTTTTACATAAATTTTAAATGCTCAGTTAATTTTTAAGTAAATTATCATGAAGCATATATTTAAAATATATTTTATAATTTAAAAAAGAAATATAACTTTTTATTAATTTCTTTCAGTATTTATTTAAATATTGAGCATTAGATATGTATTACATATTATTCTGGTAATAATAATTATATTTTAAATTTCATTTTATCACTAATTAATATTAAATATAATTTTTACTCATTTATCTTGTTTGTCATTTAAATTTTTTATAATCCTTTCCTTTTGGTTCTTTATTATAAACAGTGACAATTTATTCCCCAGTTTTACCACTGGAGAGTTTTAATTGAAAATTGAGGATCGAGGGTCGCAATTTGAAAATTATGCTATTTGCCTAAAATAGTAAAAAATACAAAATTCATTTCCACTTTCTAATTATATTTGTCAAATGTGGGGTGCGCCGGTAAATCATTGTCTGAAAAGTTAAATTAGTTAATGTAATTCGGTTTTAGCATTTATTAAATCGCTACAAAAATCCATAAAGTAATGTTAGTATTTCTAAATTTTGTATTCGGTAATAAATTCAAATTCCGATTAATAGTTATTGGCATTAGTTTGCGTTTGTTTGAAGTAGTTGTTTTATTTTAAAGTTCTATTAAAATAATAAGGTAGTGGCACCAGTCTTGGCAAGGACTCCAGTAATTAAATGTACTGAATTAGAAATATATGTTGATATTTGATTACTACCATTTCTGAATATTAATCTATATACATTTACCTGTCTTACAACGTGATTTGATGACAATCGGCCAATAGGAGTCAAAATGGTAGACATTTAAACTAATTATTAGTATAATTTATTTATTAATTATTAGATACATTCTCATAGAAACTGCTTTACTTTGTTTCAAATTTGACGATTCTTTTATATCTTTTGTGTCGTAGTACTTATCATTTTAGTGTCCATTACTACGTGCTCATTACTGGAGAAAAAAACATGAACAAAATAACAGGCTATAATTTAAAAAACCAAACTATATTTGCAGACTTTGGTAATTAAATTGATTAAATAAAGAGTTAGTTGCTTTATTAGTAACATGAGTTGATGAGAATTACAAAAACAGTAAAACTTGCTCTTATAGCGGCCATAATTGGTGCCTTTACCTTATATAATATACACACAAGTGTCGTGATTTATAACTAACAAGTTTTAATGAATTGCTGATGATGGTGTGTCTTTGCCGTGTTGTGTGTCAATTAACACGTATTAACAAATCTCCGAACGCCTTCGTTAAACATATAGTAAAATGTGGAAGGAACCGCACAGTCGCGACTCTTGTCTTCTCCTCTTTTCAGCGTGGGCTTTGCTGTTTTCCAGGATTCTCTAATCCAAGCACTGCGTCGAGAAAGGGAAAAATACCCAAACCATTATTGGCGGGTGTGAGCTCGGCAGCTGCCGGCCAGTTCGGTGTCCTGCAGGGTTTCCGCCGTGAACCGTCGCCAGGTG